>CAVNZX010000056.1:0-255000 GCA_963693515.1 Pipistrellus nathusii
AAAGTTGGTTAATGTGTTTATTCCTCTATTTCAAGTGTATTCTGCAGTGTATTTCACTCATTTACCATTCTAGGCTCGTTCAAGTTAACAACGTAGGATTCATACACTGTTAAATGTGCTCTAAACTTGAATTCTGTAATTCCTGGATCTAAGATACCTTTTCTACATGAACAACTCAGTTGGAGAAGTGTTTTATACATGTTCTCTGCTAGTTCTCATGTATTTATTGTCGTTTTGCCAGAGTTACTGATGTTTTCTTGTAGTTTCTAACATTAGGCCTTCTTGTTCAGGTAGAAACATTGGGAACATCTACAAACAACTACCTAAACACTGTTATGAACCTGGAACGCTCGGGAACATTGTCTCTCAACTATGTTATAGAGTTTATTGATACATTTCACTGAAGTGTAAGACTTTCCAAAGCTGGTTAATGTGTTTATTCCTCTATTTCAAGTGTATTCTGCTATGTATTTCACTCATTTACCATTCTAGGCTCCTTCAAGTTAACAACGTAGGATTCATACACTGTTAAATGTGCTCTAAACTCGAATTCTGTAATTCCTGGATCTAAGGCACCTTTTCTACATGAACAACTCAGTTGGAGAAGTGTTTTATACATGTTCTATGCTAGTTCTCATGTATTTATTGTCGTTTTGCCAGAGTTACTGATGTTTTCTTGTAGTTTCTAACATTAGGCCTTCTTGTTCAGGTAGAAACATTGGGAACATCTACAAACAACTACCTAAACACTGTTATGAACCTGGAACGCTCAGGAACATTGTCTCTCAACTATGTTATAGAGTTTATTGATACATTTCACTGAAGTGTAAGACTTTCCAAAGCTGGTTAATGTGTTTATTCCTCTATTTCAAGTGTATTCTGCCTTGTATTTCACTCATTTACCATTCTAGGCTCCTTCAAGTTAACAACGTAGGATTCATACACTGTTAAATGTGCTCTAAACTCGAATTCTGTAATTCCTGGATCTAAGATACCTTTTCTACATGAACAACTCAGTTGGAGAAGTGTTTTATACATGTTCTATGCTAGTTCTCATGTATTTATTGTCGTTTTGCCAGAGTTACTGATGTTTTCTTGTAGTTTCTAACATTAGGCCTTCTTGTTCAGGTAGAAACATCGGGAACATCTACAAAGAACTACCTAAACACTGTTATGAACCTGGAACGCTCGGGAACATTGTCTCTCAACTATGTTATAGAGTTTATTGATACATTTCACTGAAGTGTAAGACTTTCCAAAGCTGGTTAATGTGTTTATTCCTCTATTTCAAGTGTATTCTGCCTTGTATTTCACTCATTTACCATTCTAGGCTCCTTCAAGTTAACAACGTAGGAATCATACACTGTTTAATGTGCTCTAAACTCGAATTCTGTAATTCCTGGATCTAAGACACCTTTTCTACATGAACAACTCTTTTTGAGAAGTGTTTTATACATGTTCTATGCTAGTTCTCATGTATTTATTGTCGTTTTGCCAGAGTTACTGATGTTTTCTTGTAGTTTCTAACAATAGGCCTTCTTGTTCAGGTAGAAACATTGGGAACATCTACAAACAACTACCTAAACACTGTTATGAATCTGGAACGCTCGGGAACATTGTCTCTCAACTATGTTATAGAGTTTATTGATACATTTCACTGAAGTGTAAGACTTTCCAAAGCTGGTTAATGTGTTTATTCCTCTATTTCAAGTGTATTCTGCTATGTATTTCACTCATTTACCATTCTAGGCTCCTTCAAGTTAACAACGTAGGATTCATACACTGTTAAATGTGCTCTAAACTCGAATTCTGTAATTCCTGGATCTAAGGCACCTTTTCTACATGAACAACTCAGTTGGAGAAGTGTTTTATACATGTTCTATGCTAGTTCTAATGTATTTATTGTCGTTTTGCCAGAGTTACTGATGTTTTCTTGTAGTTTCTAACATTAGGCCTTCTTGTTCAGGTAGAAACATTGAGAACATCTAAAAACAACTACCTAAACACTGTTATGAACCTGGAACGCTCAGGAACATTGTCTCTCAACTATGTTATAGAGTTTATTGATACATTTCACTGAAGTGTAAGACTTTCCAAAGCTGGTTAATGTGTTTATTCCTCTATTTCAAGTGTATTCTGCCTTGTATTTCACTCATTTACCATTCTAGGCTCCTTCAAGTTAACAACGTAGGATTCATACACTGTTAAATGTGCTCTAAACTCGAATTCTGTAATTCCTGGATCTAAGATACCTTTTCTACATGAACAACTCAGTTGGAGAAGTGTTTTATACATGTTCTATGCTAGTTCTCATGTATTTATTGTCGTTTTGCCAGAGTTACTGATGTTTTCTTGTAGTTTCTAACATTAGGCCTTCTTGTTCAGGTAGAAACATTGGGAACATCTACAAACAACTACCTAAACACTGTTATGAACCTGGAACGCTCGGGAACATTGTCTCTCAACTATATTATAGAGTTTATTGATACATTTCACTGAAGTGTAAGACTTTCCAAAGCTGGTTAATGTGTTTATTCCTCTATTTCAAGTGTATTCTGCCTTATATTTCACTCATTTACCATTCTAGGCTCCTTCAAGTTAACAACGTAGGATTTATACACTGTTAAATGTGCTCTAAACTCGAATTCTGTAATTCCTGGATCTAAGGCACCTTTTCTACATGAACAACTCAGTTGGAGAAGTGTTTTATACATGTTCTATGCTAGTTCTCATGTATTTATTGTCGTTTTGCCAGAGTTACTGATGTTTTCTTGTAGTTTCTAACATTAGGCCTTCTTGTTCAGGTAGAAACATTGGGAACATCTACAAACAACTACCTAAACACTGTTATGAACCTGGAACGCTCGGGAACATTGTCTCTCAACTATGTTATAGAGTTTATTGATACATTTCACTGAAGTGTAAGACTTTCCAAAGCTGGTTAATGTGTTTATTCCTCTATTTCAAGTGTATTCTGCCTTGTATTTCACTCATTTACCATTCTAGGCTCCTTCAAGTTAACAACGTAGGATTCATACACTGTTAAATATGCTCTAAACTCGAATTCTGTAATTCCTGGATCTAAGATACCTTTTCTACATGAACAACTCAGTTGGAGAAGTGTTTTATACATGTTCTATGCTAGTTCTCATGTATTTATTGTCGTTTTGCCAGAGTTACTGATGTTTTCTTGTAGTTTCTAACATTAGGCCTTCTTGTTCAGGTAGAAACATTGGGAACATGTACAAACAACTACCTAAACACTGTTATGAACCTGGAACGCTCGGGAACATTGTCTCTCAACTATGTTTTGGAGTTTATTGATACATTTCACTGAAGTGTAAGACTTTCCAAAGCTGGTTAATGTGTTTATTCCTCTATTTCAAGTGTATTCTGCCTTGTATTTCACTCATTTACCATTCTAGGCTCCTTCAAGTTAACAACGTAGGATTCATACACTGTTAAATGTGCTCTAAACTCGAATTCTGTAATTCCTGGATCTAAGACACCTTTTCTACATGAACAACTCAGTTGGAGAAGTGTTTTATACATGTTCTATGCTAGTTCTCATGTATTTATTGTCGTTTTGCCAGAGTTACTGATGTTTTCTTGTAGTTTCTAACATTAGGCCTTCTTGTTCAGGTAGAAACATTGGGAACATCTACAAACAACTACCTAAACACTGTTATGAACCTGGAACGCTCGGGAACATTGTCTCTCAACTATGTTATAGAGTTTATTGATACATTTCACTGAAGTGTAAGACTTTCCAAAGCTGGTTAATGTGTTTATTCCTGTATTTCAAGTGTATTCTGCTATGTATTTCACTCATTTACCATTCTAGGCTCCTTCAAGTTAACAACGTAGGATTTATACACTGTTAAATGTGCTCTAAACTCGAATTCTGTAATTCCTGGATCTAAGATAACTTTTCTACATGAACAACTCAGTTGGAGAAGGGTTTTATACATGTTCTATGCTAGTTCTCATGTATTTATTGTCATTTTGCCAGAGTTACTGATGTTTTCTTGTAGTTTCTAACATTAGGCCTACTTGTTCAGGTATCAACATTGGGAATATGAACAAACAATTATCTAAACACAGTGATGAACCTGAAAAGCTTAGGAACATTGTCTCTCAACTCTGTTATGGAAGTGTTAGGCTATCCAAAGCTGCTAAATGGGTTTATTGCTCTATTTCAAGTGTAGTCTGCCTTGTATTTCACACATTTTCCATTCTAGGCTTCTTTAAGTTAACAACGTAGGATTCATACACTGTTAAATGTGCTCTAATCTCAAATTCTGTAATTCCTGGATCTATGATACATTTTCTAAATGACCAACTCAGTTGGAGAATTGTTTTATACATGTTCTATGCTAGTTCTCATGTATTTATTGTCGTTTTGCCAGATTTACTAATGTTTTCTTGTAGTTTCTAACATTAGGCCTTCTTGTTCAGGTAAAAACATTGGGAACATGAACAAACAACTACCTAAACACTGTTATGAACCTGGAACGCTCGGGAACATTGTCTCTCAACTATGTTATAGAGTTTATTGATACATTTCACTGAAGTGTAAGACTTTCCAAAGCTGGTTAATGTGTTTATTCCTCTATTTCAAGTCTATTCTGCCTTTTATTTCACTCATTTACAATTCTAGGCTCCTTCAAGTTAACAACGTAGGATTCATACACTGTTAAATGTGCTCTAAACTCGAATTCTGTAATTCCTAGATCTAAGATACCTTTTCTACATGAACAACTCAGTTGGAGAAGTGTTTTATACATGTTCTATGCTAGTTCTCATGTATTTATTGTCATTTTGCTAGAGTTACTGAAGTTTTCTTGTAGTTTCTAACATTAGGCCTCCTTGTCCAGTTATAAACATTGGGAACATCTACAAACAACTACCTAAACACTGTTATGATCCTGGAAAGCTCGGGAACATTGTCTCTCTACTATGTTATAGAGTTTAATGATACATTTCAGTGAAGTGTAAGGAATTCCAAAGCTGGTTAATGTGTTTATTCCTCTATTTCAAGTGTATTCTGCCTTGTATTTCACTCATTTACCATTCTAGGCTCCTTCAAGTTAACAACGTAGGATTCATACACTGTTAAATGTGCTCTAAACTCGAATTCTGTAATTCCTGGATCTAAGATACCTTTTCAACATGAACAACTCAGTTGGAGAAGTGTTTTATACATGTTCTATGCTAGTTCTCATGTATTTATTATCGTTTTGCCAGAGTTACTGATGTTTTCTTGTAGTTTCTAACATTAGGCCTTCTTGTTCAGGTAGAAACATTGGGAACATCTACAAACAACTACATAAACACTGTTATGAACCTGGAACGCTCGGGAACATTGTCTCTCTACTATGTTATAGAGTTTAATGATACATTTCAGTGAAGTGTAAGGCTTTCGAAAGCTGGTTAATGTGTTTATTCCTCTATTTCAAGTGTATTCTGCCTTGTATTTCATTCCTTTACCATTCTCGGATCCTTCAAGTTAACAATGTAGGATTCATACACTTTTAAATGTGCTCTAAACTCGAATTCTGTAATTCCTGGATCTAAGATACCTTTTCTACATGAACAACTCAGTTGGAGAAGTGTTTTATGCATGTTTTATGCTAGTTCTCATGTATTTATTGTCGTTTTGCCAGAGTTACTGATGTTTTATTGTAGTTTCTAACATTAGGCCTTCTTGTTCAGGTAGAAACATTGGAACATCTACAAACAACTACCTAAACACTGTTATGAACCTGGAAAGCTCGGGAACATTGTCTCTCTACTATGTTATAGAGTTTAATGATACATTTCAGTGAAGTGTAAGGCTTTCAAAAGCTGGTTAATGTGTTTATTCCTCTATTTCAAGTGTATTCTGCCTTGTATTTATTTCCTTTACCATACTAGGATCCTTCAAGTTAACAACGTAGGATTCATACACTGTTAAATGTGCTCTAAACTCGAATTCTGTAATTCCTGGATCTAAGATAACTTTTCTACATGAACAACTCAGTTGGAGAAGGGTTTTATACATGTTCTATGCTAGTTCTCATGTATTTATTGTCATTTTGCCAGAGTTACCGATGTTTTCTTGTAGTTTCTAACATTAGGCCTACTTGTTTAGGTATCAACATTGGGAATATGAACAAACAATTATCTAAACACAGTGATGAACCTGAAAAGTTTAGGAACATTGTCTCTCAACTCTGTTATGGAAGTGTTAGGCTATCCAAAGCAGCTAAATGGGTTTATTGCTCTATTTCAAGTGTAGTCTGCCTTGTATTTCACACATTTTCCATTCTAGGCTTCTTTAAGTAAACAACGTAGGATTCATACACTGTTAAATGTGCTCTAATCTCAAATTCTGTAATTCCTGGATCTAAGATACCTTTTCTACATGACCAACTCAGTTGGAGAATTGTTTTATACATGTTTTATGCTAGTTCTCATGTATTTATTGTCGTTTTGCCAGATTTACTGATATTTTCTTGTAGTTTCTAACATTAGGCCTTCTTGTTCAGGTAGAAACATTGGGAACATGAACAAACAACTACCTAAACACTGTTATGAACCTGGAACGCTCGGGAACATTGTATCTCAACTATGTTATAGATTTTATTGATACATTTCACTGAAGTGTAAGACTTTCCAAAGCTGGTTAATGTGTTTATTCCTCTATTGCAAGTGTATTCTGCCTTGTATTTCACTCATTTACCATTCTAGGCTCCTTCAAGTTAACAACGTAGGATTCATACACTGTTAAATGTGCTCTAAACTCGAATTCTGTAATTCCTGGATCTAAGATAACTTTCTACATTAACAACTCAGTTGGAGAAGTGTTTTATACATGTTCTATGCTAGTTCTCATGTATTTATTGTCGTTTTGCCAGAGTTACTGATGTTTTATTGTAGTCTCTAACATTAGGCCTTTTTGTTCAGGTAGAAACATTGGAACATCTACAAACAACTACCAAAACACTGTTATGAACCTGGAAAGCTCGGGAACATTGTCTCTCTACTATGTTATAGAGTTTAATGATACATTTCAGTGAAGTGTAAGGCTTTCAAAAGCTAGTTAATGTGTTTATTCCTCTATTTCAAGTGTATTCTGCCTTGTATTTATTTCCTTTACCATACTAGGATCCTTCAAGTTAACAACGTAGGATTCATACACTGTTAAATGTGCTCTAAACTCGAATTCTGTAATTCCTGGATCTAAGATAACTTTTCTACATGAACAACTCAGTTGGAGAAGTGTTTTATACATGTTCTATGCTAGTTCTCATGTATTTATTGTCATTTTGCCAGAGTTACTGATGTTTTCTTGTAGTTTCTAACATTAGGCCTTCTTGTTCATGTAGAAACATTGGGAACATCTACAAACAACTACCTAAACACTGGTATGAACCTGGAAAGCTCGGGAACATTGTCTCTCTACTATGTTATAGAGTTTAATGATACATTTCAGTTAAGTGTAATGCTTTCCAAAGCTGGTTAATGTGTTTATTTCTCTATTTCAAGTGTATTCTGCCTTGTATTTCATTCATTTACCATTCTAGGATCCTTCAAGTTAACAACATAGGATTCATACACCTTTAAATGTGCTCTAAACTCGAATTCTGTAATTCCTGGATCTAAGATACCTTTTCTACATGAACAACTCAGTTGGAGAAGTGTTTTATACATGTTCTATGCTAGTTCTCATGTATTTATTGTCGTTTTGCCAGAGTTACTGATGTTTTCTTGTAGTTTCTAACATTAGGCCTTCTTGTTCAGGTATAAACATTGGGAACATAAACAAACAACTACCTAAACACTGTTATGAACCTGGAACGCTCGGGAACATTGTCTCTCTACTATGTTATAGAGTTTAATGATACATTTCAGTGAAGTGTAAGGCTTTCCAAAGCTGGTTAATGTGTTTATTCCTCTATTTCAAGTGTATTCTGCCTTGTATTTCCTTCCTTTACCATTCTAGGATCCTTCAAGTTAACAATGTAGGATTCATACACTGTTAAATGTGCTCTAAACTCGAATTCTGTAATTCCTGGATCTAAGATACATTTTCTACATAAACAACTCAGTTGGAGAAGTGTTTTATGCATGTTTTATGCTAGTTCTCATGTATTTATTGTCATTTTGCCAGAGTTACTGATGTTTTCTTGTAGTTTCTAACATTAGGCCTTCTTGTTCAGGTATAATAGAAACATTGGGAACATCTACAAACAACTACCTAAACACTGTTATGAACCTGGAAAGCTCGGGAACATTGTCTCTGAACTATGTTATAGAGTTTAATGATACATTTCACTGAAGTGTAAGTCTTTCCAAAGCTGGTTAATGTGTTTATTCCTCTATTTCAAGTGTATTCTGCCTTGTATTTCACTCATTTACCATTCTAGGCTCCTTCAAGTTAACAACGTAGGATTCATACACTGTTAAATGTGCTCTAAACTCGAATTCTGTAATTCCTGGATCTAAGATACCTTTTCAACATGAACAACTCAGTTGGAGAAGTGTTTTATACATGTTCTATGCTAGTTCTAATGTATTTATTGTCGTTTTGCCAGAGTTACTGATGTTTTCTTGTAGTTTCTAACATTAGGCCTACTTGTTCAGGTATCAACATTGGGAATATGAACAAACAATTATCTAAACACAGTGATGAACCTGAAAAGCTTAGGAACATTGTCTCTCAACTCTGTTATGGAAGTGTTAGGCTATCCAAAGCTGCTAAATGGGTTTATTGCTCTATTTGAAGTGTAGTCTGCCTTGTATTTCACACATTTTCCATTCTAGGCTTCTTTAAGTTAACAACGTAGGATTCATACACTGTTAAATGTGCTCTAATCTCAAATTCTGTAATTTCTGGATCTAAGATTCCTTTTCTAAATGACCAACTCAGTTGGAGAATTGTTTTATACATGTTCTATGCTAGTTCTCATGTATTTATTGTCGTTTTGCCAGATTTACTGATGTTCTCTTGTAGTTTCTAACATTAGGCCTTCTTGTTCAGGTAAAAACATTGGGAACATGAAAAAACAACTACCTAAACACTGTTATGAACCTGGAACGCTCGGGAACATTGTCTCTCAACTATGTTATAGAGTTTAATGATACATTTCAGTGAAGTGTAAGCCTTTCAAACGCTGATTAATGTGTTTATTCCTCTATTTCAAGTGTATTCTGCCTTGTATTTATTTCCTTTACCATTCTAGGATCCTTCAAGTTAACAACATATAATTTATACACTGTTAAATGTGCTCTAAACTCGAATTCTGTAATTCATGGATCTAAGATACCTTTTCTACATGAACAACTCAGTTGGAGAAGTGTTTTATACATGTTCTATGCTAGTTCTCATGTATTTATTGTCATTTTGCCAGAGTTACTGAAGTTTTCTTGTAGTTTCTAACATTAGGCCTTCTTGTTCAGGTAGAAACATTGGGAACATCTACAAACAACTACCTAAACACTGTTATGAACCTGGAAAGCTCGGGAACATTGTCTCTCTACTATGTTATAGAGTTTAATGATACATTTCAGTGAAGTGTAAGCCTTTCAAAAGCTGGTTAATGTGTTTATTCCTCTATTTCAAGTGTATTCTGCCTTGTATTTATTTCCTTTACCATTCTAGGATCCTTCAAGTTAACAACGTAGGATTCATACACTGTTAAATGTGCTCTAAACTCGAATTCTGTAATTCCTGGATCTAAGATACCTTTTCTACATGAACAACTCAGTTGGAGAAGGGTTTTATACATGTTCTATGCTAGTTCTCATGTATTTATTGTCATTTTGCCAGAGTTACTGAAGTTTTCTTGTAGTTTCTAACATTAGGCCTTCTTGTTCAGGTAGAAACATTGGGAACATCTACAAACAACTACCTAAACACTGTTATGAACCTGGAAAGCTCGGGAACATTGTCTCTCTACTATGTTATAGAGTTTAATGATACATTTCAGTGAAGTGTAAGCCTTTCAAAAGCTGGTTAATGTGTTTATTCCTCTATTTCAATTGTATTCTGCCTTGTATTTATTTCCTTTACCATTCTAGGATCCTTCAAGTTAACAACGTAGGATTCATACACTGTTAAATGTGCTCTAAACTCGAATTCTGTAATTCCTGGATCTAAGATACCTTTTCAACATGAACAACTCAGTTGGAGAAGTGTTTTATACATGTTCTATGCTAGTTCTCATGTATTTATTATCGTTTTGCCAGAGTTACTGATGTTTTCTTGTAGTTTCTAACATTAGGCCTTCTTGTTCAGGTAGAAACATTGGGAACATCTACAAACAACTACATAAACACTGTTATGAACCTGGAACGCTCGGGAACATTGTCTCTCTACTATGTTATAGAGTTTAATGATACATTTCAGTGAAGTGTAATGCTTTCCAAAGCTGGTTAATGTGATTATTCCTCTATTTCAAGTGTATTCTGCCTTGTATTTCATTCATTTACCATTGTAGGATCCTTCAAGTTAACAACATAGGATTCATACACCTTTAAATGTGCTCTAAACTCGAATTCTGTAATTCCTGGATCTAAGATACCTTTTCTACATGAACAACTCAGTTGGAGAAGTGTTTTATACATGTTCTATGCTAGTTCTCATGTATTTATTGTCATTTTGCCATAGTTACTGATGTTTTCTTGTAGTTTCTAACATTAGGCCTTCTTGTTCAGGTAGAAACATTGGGAACATCTACAAACAACTACCTAAACACTGTTATGAACCTGGAAAGCTCGGGAACATTGTCTCTCAACTATGTTATAGAGTTTAATGATACATTTCACTGAAGTGTAAGACTTTCCAAAGCTGGTTAATGTGTTTATTCCTCTATTTCAAGTGTATTCTGCCTTGAATTTCACTCATTTACCATTCTAGGCTCCTTCAAGTTAACAACGTAGGATTCATACACTGTTAAATGTGCTCTAAACTCGAATTCTGTAATTCCTGGATCTAAGATAACTTTCTACATTAACAACTCAGTTGGAGAAGTGTTTTATACATGTTCTATGCTAGTTCTCATGTATTTATTGTCGTTTTCCCAGATTTACTGATGTTTTCTTGTAGTTTCTAACATTAGGCCTTCTTGTTCAGGTAAAAACATTGGGAACATGAACAAACAACTACCTTAACACTGTTATGAACCTGGAACGCTCGGGAACATTGTCTCTCAACTATGTTATAGAGTTTATTGATACATTTCAGTGAAGTGTAAGCCTTTCAAAAGCTGGTTAATGTGTTTATTCCTCTATTTCAAGTGTATTCTGCCTTGTATTTATTTCCTTTACCATTCTAGGATCCTTCAAGTTAACAACGTATAATTCATACACTGTTAAATGTGCTCTAAACTCGAATTCTGTAATTCCTGGATCTAAGATACCTTTTCTACATGAACAACTCAGTTGGAGAAGTGTTTTATACATGTTCTATGCTAGTTCTCATGTATTTATTGTCATTTTGCCAGAGTTACTGAAGTTTTCTTGTAGTTTCTAACATTAGGCCTTCTTGTTCAGGTAGAAACATTGGGAACATCTACAAACAACTACCTAAACACTGTTATGAACCTGGAAAGCTCGGGAACATTGTCTCTCTACTATGTTATAGAGTTTAATGATACATTTCAGTGAAGTGTAAGCCTTTCAAAAGCTGGTTAATGTGTTTATTCCTCTATTTCAAGTGTATTCTGCCTTGTATTTATTTCCTTTACCATTCTAGGATCCTTCAAGTTAACAACGTAGGATTCATACACTGTTAAATGTGCTCTAAACTCGAATTCTGTAATTCCTGGATCTAAGATACCTTTTCAACATGAACAACTCAGTTGGAGAAGGGTTTTATACATGTTCTATGCTAGTTCTCATGTATTTATTGTCGATTTGCCAGAGTTTCTGATGTTTTCTTGTAGTTTCTAACATTAGGCCTTCTTGTTCATGTAGAAACATTGGGAACATCTACAAAAAACTACCTAAACACTGTTATGAACCTGGAAAGCTCGGGAACGTTGTCTCTCTACTATGTTATAGAGTTTAATGATACATTTCAGTGAAGTGTAAGCCTTTCAAAAGCTGGTTAATCTGTTTATTCCTCTATTTCAAGTGTATTCTGCCTTGTATTTCATTCCTTTACCATTCTCGGATCCTTCAAGTTAACAATGTAGGATTCATACACTGTTAAATGTGCTCTAAACTCGAATTCTGTAATTCCTGGATCTAAGATACCTTTTCTACATGAACAACTCAGTTGGAGAAGTGTTTTATGCATGTTTTATGCTAGTTCTCATATATTTATTGTCATTTTGCTAGAGTTACTGATGTTTTCTTGTAGTTTCTAACATTAGGCCTTCTTGTTCAGGTAGAAACATTGGGAACATCTACAAACAACTACCTAAACACTGTTATGAACCTGGAAAGCTCGGGAACATTGTCTCTCAACTATGTTATAGAGTTTAATGATACATTTCACTGAAGTGTAAGACTTTCCAAAGCTGGTTAATGTGTTTATTCCTCTATTTCAAGTGTATTCTGCCTTGTATTTCACTCATTTACCATTGTAGGCTCTTTCAAGTTAACAACGTAGAATTCATACACTGTTAAATGTTCTCTAAACTCGGATTCTGTAATTCCTGGATCTTAGATACCTTTTCTACATGAACAACTCATTTGGAGAAGTGTTTTATACATGTTCTATGCTAGTTCTCATGTATTTATTGTCGATTTGCCAGAGTTTCTGATGATTTCTTGTAGTTTCTAACATTAGGCCTTCTTGTTCATGTAGAAACATTGGGAACATCTACAAACTTTACCTAAACACTGTTATGAACCTGGAAAGCTCGGGAACGTTGTCTCTCTACTATGTTATAGAGTTTAATGATACATTTCAGTGAAGTGTAAGCCTTTCAAAAGCTGTTTAATGTGTTTATTCCTCTATTTCAAGTGTATTCTGCCTTGTATTTCACTCATTTACCATTGTAGGGTCCTTCAAGTTAACAACGTAGAATTCATACACTGTTAAATGTGCTTTAACCTCGAATTCTGTTATTCCTGGATCTTAGATAACTTTTCTACATGAACAACTCAGTTGGAGAAGTGTTTTATACATGTTCTATGCTAGTTCTCATGTATTTATTGTCGTTTTGCCAGAGGTTCTGATGTTTTCTTGTAGTTTCTAACATTAGGCCTTCTTGTTCATGTAGAAACATTGGGAACATCTACAAACAACTACCTAAACACTGTTATGAACCTGGAAATCTCGGGAACGTTGTCTCTCTACTATGTTATAGAGTTTAATGATACATTTCAGTGAAGTGTAAGCCTTTCAAAAGCTGGTTAATCTGTTTATTCCTCTATTTCAAGTGTATTCTGCCTTGTATTTATTTCCCTTACCATTCTAGGATCTTTCAAGTTAACAACGTAGGATTCATACACTGTTAAATGTGCTCTAAACTCGAATTCTGTAATTCCTGGATCTAAGATAACTTTTCTACATGAACAACTCAGTTGGAGAAGGGTTTTATACATGTTCTCTGCTAGTTCTCATGTATTTATTGTCATTTTGCCATAGTTACTGATTTTTTCTTGTAGTTCAAAACATTAGGCCTTCTTGTTCAGGTATCAACATTGGGAATATGAACAAACAATTATCTAAACACAGTGATGACCCTGAAAAGCTTAGGAACATTGTCTCACAACGCTGTTATGGAAGTGTTAGGCTTTCCAAAGCTGCTAAATGGGTTTATTGCTCTATTTCAAGTGTACTCTGCCTTGTATTTCACACATTTTCCATTCTAGGCTTCTTTAAGTTAACAACATAGGATTCATACACTGTTAAATGTGCTCTAAACTCGAATTCTGTAATTCCTGGATCTAAGATACCTTTTCTACACGAACAACTCAGTTGGAGAAGTGTTTTATACATGTTCTATGCTAGTTCTCATGTATTTATTGTCATTTTGCCAGAGTTACTGAAGTTTTCTTGTAGTTTCTAACATTAGGCCTTCTTGTCCAGGTATAAACATTGGGAACATCTACAGACAACTACCTAAACACTGTTATGAACCTGGAAAGCTCGGGAACATCGTCTCTCTACTATGTTATAGAGTTTAATGATACATTTCAGTGAAGTGTAAGGCTTTCCAAAGCTGGTTAATGTGTTTATTCCTCTATTTCAAGTGTATTCTGCCTTGTATTTCATTCCTTTACCATTCTTGGATCCTTCAAGTTAACAACGTAGGATTCATACACTGTTAAATGTGCTCTAAACTCGAATTCTGTAATTCCTGGATCTAAGATACCTTTTTTACATGAACAACTCAGTTGGAGAAGTGTTTTATACATGTTCTATGCTAGTTCTCATGTATTTATTGTCGTTTTGCCAGAGTTACTGATGTTTTCTTGTAGTTTCTAACATCAGTCCTTCTTGTTCAGGTATCAACATTGGGAACATGAACAAAAAATTATCTAAACATTGTGATGAACTGAAAAGCTTAGGAACATTGTCTCTCAACTCTGTTATGGAAGTGTAAGGCTTTCCAAGCTGCTAAATGGGTTTATTTCTCTATTTCAAGTGTACTCTGCCTTGTCTTTCACACATTTTCCATTCTAGGCTCCTTTAAGTTAACAACGTAGGATTCATACACTGTTAAATGTGCTCTAAACTCGAATTCTGGAATTCCTGGATCTAAGATACCTTTTCTACACGAACAACTCAGTTGGAGAAGTGTTTATACATGTTCTATGCTAGTTCTCATGTATTTATTGTCATTTTGCCAGAGTTACTGCAGTTTTCTTGTAGTTTCTAACATTAGGCCTTCTTGTCCAGGTATAAACATTGGGTACATCTACAAACAACTACCTAAACACTGTTATGAACCTGGAAAGCTCGGGAACATTGTCTCTCAACTATGTTATAGAGTTTAATGATACATTTCACTGAAGTGTAAGACTTTCCAAAGCTGGTAAATGGGTTTATTCCTCTATTTCAAGTGTATTCTGCCTTGTATTTCACTCATTTACCATTGTAGGCTCCTTCAAGTTAACAACGTAGAATTCATACACTGTTAAATGTGCTCTAAACTCGAATTCAGGAATTCCTGGATCTAAGATACCTTTTCTACATGAACAACTAAGTTGGAGAAGTGTTTTATACATCTTCTATGCTAGTTCTCATGTATTTATTGTCGTTTTGCCAGAGTTTCTGATGTTTTCTTGTAGTTTCTAACATTAGGCCTTCTTGTTCATGTAGAAACATTGGGAACATCTACAAACAACTACCTAAACACTGTTATGAACCTGGAAAGCTCGGGAACGTTGTCTCTCTACTATGTTATAGAGTTTAATGATACATTTCAGTGAAGTGTAAGCCTTTCAAAAGCTGGTTAATGTGTTTATTCCTCTATTTCATGTGTATTCTGCCTTGTATTTATTTCCCTTACCATTCTAGGATCCTTCAAGTTAACAACGTAGGATTCATACACCGTTAAATGTGCTCTAAACTCAAATTCTGTAATTCCTGGAAATAAGATACCTTTTCTACATGAACAACTCAGGTGGAGAAGTGTTTTATACATGTTCTATGCTAGTTCTCATGTATTTATTGTCGTTTTGCCAGAGTTACTGATGTTTTCTTGTAGTTTCTAACATTAGGCCTTCTTTTTCAGGAAGAAACATGGGAACATCTACAAACAGCTACATAAACACTGTTATGAACCTGGAAAGCTCGGGAACATTGTCTCTCAACTATGTTATAGAGTTTAATGATACAATTCCCTGAGATGTAAGACTTTCCAAAGCTGGTTAACGTGTTTATTCCTCTATTTCAAGTGTATTCTGCCTTGTATTTCATTCATTTACCATTCTAGGATTCTTCAAGTTAACAACGTAGATTCATACACTTTTAAATGTGCTCTAAACTCGAATTCTGTAATTCCTGGATCTAAGATACCTTTTCTACATGAACAACTCAGTTGGAGAAGTGTTTTATACATGTTCTATGCTAGTTCTCATGTATTTATTGTCATTCTGCCATAGTTAATGATGTTTTCTTGTAGTTTCTAACATTAGGCCTTCTTGTTAAGGTATCAACATTGGGAACAGGAACAAACAATTATCTAAACACAGTGATGAACCTGAAAAGCTTAGGAACATTGTCTCTCAACACTGTTATTGAAGTGTTAGGCTTTCCAAAACTGCTAAATGGGTTTATTGCTCTATTTCAAGTGTACTCTGCCTTGTATTTCACACATTTTCCATTCTAGGCTTCTTTAAGTTAACAACGTAGGATTCATACACTGTTAAATGTGCTCTAAACTCGAATTCTGTAATTCCTGGATCTAAGATAACTTTTCTACACGAACAATTCTTTTGGAGAAGTGTTTTATACATGTTCTATGCTAGTTCTCATGTATTTATTGTCATTTTTCCAGAGTTACTGATGTTTTCTTGTAGTTTCTAACTTTAGGCCTTCTTGTTCAGGTATAAACATTGGGAACATGAACAAACAACTATCTAAACACTGTTATGAACCTGGAACGCTCGGGAATATTGTCTCTCAACTATTTTATAGAGTTTATTGAAACATTTCACTGAAGTGTAAGACTTTCCAAAGCTGGTTAATTTGTTTATTCCTCTATTTCAAGTGTATTCTGCCTTGTATTTCACTCATTTACCATACTAGGCTCCTTCAAGTTAACAACGTAGGATTAATACACTCTTAAATGTGCTCTAAACTCGTATTCTGTAATTCCTGGATCTAAGATACCTTTTCTACACAAACAACTCAGTTGTAAAAGTGTTTTATTCATGTTCTATGCTAGTTCTCATGTATTTATTGTCATTTTGCCAGCATTACTGATGTTTTCTTGTTGTTTCTAACATTAGGCCTTCTTGTTCAGGTATCAACATTGGGAACATGAACAAAAAATTATCTAAACACTGTGATGAACCTGAAAAGCTTAGGAACATTGTCTCTAAACTCTGTTATGGAAGTGTAAGGCTTTCCAAAGCTGCTAAATGGATTTATTTCTCTATTTCAAGTGTACTCTGCCTTGTATTTCACACATTTTCCATTCTAGGCTCCTTTAAGTTAATAACGTAGGATTCATACACTGTTAAATGTGCTCTAAACTCGAATTCTGGAATTCCTGGATCTAAGATACCTTTTCTACACGAACAACTCAGTTGGAGAAGTGTTTTATACATGTTCTATGCTAGTTCTCATGTATTTATTGTCATTTTGCCAGAGTTTCTGATGTTTTCTAGTAGTTTCTAACATTAGGCCTTCTTGTTCAGGTAGAAACATTGGGAACATCTACAAACAACTACCTAAACACTGTTATGATCCTGGAATGCTCGGGAACATTGTCTCTCTACTATGTTATAGAGTCTAATGATACATTTCACTGAAGTGTAAGACTTTCCAAAGCTGGTTAATGTGTTTATTCCTCCATTTCAAATGTATTCTGCCTTGTATTTCACTCATTTACCCTTCTAGGCTCCTTCAAGTTAACTACATAGGATTCGTACACTGTTAAATGTGCTCTAAACTCGACTTCTGTAGTTCCTGGATCTAAGATACCTTTTCTACATGAACAACTCAGTTGGAGAAGTGTTTTATACATGTTCTATGCTAGTTCTCATGTATTTATTGCCATTTTGCCAGAGTTACTGATGTTTTCTTGTGTTTTCTAACATTAGGCCTTCTTGTTCAGGTATCAACATTGGGAACATGAACAAACAATTATCTAAACACTGTGATGAACCTGGAAAGCTGAGGAACATTGTCTCTCAACTCTGTTATGGAAGTGTAAGGCTTTCCAAAGCTGCTAAATGGGTTTATTTCTCTATTTCAAGTGTACTCTGCCTTGTATTTCACACATTTTCCATTCTAGGCTCCTTTAAGTTAAGAACGTAGGATTCATACACTGTTAAATGTGCTCTAAACTCGAATTCTGGAATTCCTGGATCTAAGATACCTTTTCTACACGAACAACTCAGTTGGAGAAGTGTTTTATACATGTTCTATGCTAGTTCTCATGTATTTATTGTCGTTTTGCCAGAGTTACTGATGTTTACTTGTAGTTTCTAACATTAGGCCTTCTTGTTCAGGTAGAAACATTGGGAACATCGAAAAACAACTACCTAAACTCTGTTATGAACCTGGAAAGCACGGGAACATTGTCTCTCAACTATGTTATAGAGTTTAATGATACATTTCAGTGAATTGTAAGGCTTTCCAAAGCTGGTTAATGTTTTTATTCTTCTATTTCAAGTGTATTCTGCCTTGTATTTCATTAATTTCCCATTCTAGGCTCCTTCAAGTCAACAACGTAGGATTCATACACTGTTTAATGTGCTCTAAACTCGAAATCTGGAATTCCTGGATCTAAGATACCTTTTCTACATGAACAACTCATTTGGAGAAGTGTTTTATACATGTTCTATGCTAGTTCTCATGTATTTATTGTCATTTTGCCAGAGTTACTGATGTTTTCTTGTAGTTTCTAACATTAGGCCTTCTTGTCCAGGTATAAACATTGGGAACATGAACAAACAACTACCTAAAGAATGTTGTGAACCTGGAACGCTCGTGAACATTGTCTCTCAACTATGTTATAAAGTTTATTGATACATTTCACTGAAGTGTAAGACTTTCCAAAGCTGGTTAATGTGTTTATTCCTCTATGTGAAGTGTATTCTGCCTTGTATTTCATTCATTTACCATTCCAGGCTCCTTCAAGTTAACAACGTAGGATTCATACACTGTTAAATGTGCTCTAAACTCGAATTCTGTAATTCCTGGATCTAAGATACCTTTTCTACATGAACAACTCAGATGGAGAAGTTTTTTATACATATTCTATGCTAGTTCTCATGTATTTATTGTCGTTTTGCCAGAGTTACTGATATTTTCTTGTAGTTTCTAACATTAGGCCTTCTTGTTCAGGTATCAACATTGGGAACATGAACAAAAAATTATCTAAACACTGTGATGAACCTGAAAAGCTTAGGAACATTGTCTCTCAACTCTGTTCTGGAAGTGTAAGGCTTTCCAAAGATGCTAAATGGGTTTATTTCTCTATTTCAAGTGTACTCTGCCTTGTATTTCACACATTTTCCATTCTAGGCTCCTTTAAGTTAACAACGTAGGATTCATACACTGTTAAATGTGCTCTAAACTCGAATTCTGTAATTCCTGGATCTAAGATACCTTTTCTACACGAACAACTCAGTTGGAGAAGTGTTTTATACATGTTCTATGCTAGTTCTCATGTATTTATTGTCATTTTGCCAGAGTTAATGAAGTTTTCTTGTAGTTTCTAACATTAGGCCTTCTTGTCCAGGTATAAACATTGGGAACATCTACAAAAAACTACCTAAACACTGTTATGAACCTGGAAAGCTCGGGAACATTGTTTCTCTACTATGTTATAGAGTTTAATGATACATTTCAGTGAAGTGTAAGGGTTTCCAAAGCTGGTTAATGTGTTTATTCCTCTATTTCAAGTGTATTCTGCCTTGTATTTCATTAATTTACCATTCTAGGCTCCTTCAAGTTAACAACGTAGGATTCATACACTGTTTAATGTGCTCTAAACTCGAAATCTGTAATTCCTGGATCTAAGATACCTTTTCTACATGAACAACTCAGTTGGAGAAGTATTTTATACATGTTCTATGCTAGTTCTCATGTATTTATTGTCATTTTGCCAGAGTTACTGATGTTTTCTTGTAGTTTCTAACATTAGGCCTTCTTGTCCAGGTATAAACATTGGGAAGATCTACAAACAACTACCTAAACACTGTTATGAACCTGGAAAGCACGGGAACATTGTCTCTCAACTATGTTATAGAGTTTAATGATACATTTCAGTGAAGTGTAAGGCTTTCCAAAGCTGGTTAATGTTTTTATTCCTCTATTTCAAGTGTATTCTGCCTTGTATTTCATTAATTTACCATTCTAGGCTCCTTCAAGTTAACAACGTAGGATTCATACACTGTTTAATGTGCTCTAAACTCGAAATCTGGAATTCCTGGATCTAAGATACCTTTTCTACATTAACAACTCAGTTGGAGAAGTGTTTTATACATGTTCTATGCTAGTTCTCATGTATTTATTGTCGTTTTGCCAGAGTTACTGATGTTTTCTTGTAGTTTCGAACATTAGGCCTTCTTGTTCAGGAAGAAACATTGGGAACATCTACAAACAACTACCTAAACACTGTTATGAACCTGGAAAGCTCCGGAACATTGTCTCTCAACTATGTTATAGAGTTTAATGATACAATTCCCTGAAGTGTAAGACTTTCCAAAGCTGGTTAATGTGTTTATTCCTCTATTTCAAGTGTATTCTGCCTTGTATTTCATTCATTTACCATTCTAGGCTCCTTCAAGTTAACAACGTAGGATTCATACACTGTTAAATGTGCTCTAAACTCGAATTCTGTAATTCCTGGATCTAAGATACCTTTTCTACATGAACAACTCTGATGGAGAAGTTTTTTATACATATTCTATGCTAGTTCTCATGTATTTATTGTCATTTTGCCAGAGTTACTGATATTTTCTTGTAGTTTCTAAAATTAGGCCTTCTTGTTCAGGTATCAACATTGGGAACATGAACAAAAAATTATCTAAACACTGTGATGAACCTGAAAAGCTTAGGAACATTGTCTCTCAACTCTGTTATGGAAGTGTTAGGCTTTCCAAAGCTGCTAAATGGGTTTATTTCTCTATTTCAAGTGTACTCTGCCTTGTATTTCACACATTTTCCATTCTAGGCTCCTTTAAGTTAACAATGTACGATTCATACACTTTTAAATGTGCTCTAAACTCGAATTCTGTAATTCCTGGATCTAAGATAACTTTTCTACATGAACAACTCAGTTGGAGAAGTGTTTTATATATGTTCTATGCTAGTTCTCATGTATTTATTGTCATTTTGCCAGAGTTACTGATGTTTTCTTGTAGTTTCTAACATTAGGCCTTCTTGTTCAGGTAGAAACATTGGGAACATCTACAAACAACTACCTAAACACTGTTACGAACCTGGAACGCTCGGGAACATTGTCTCTCAACTATGTTATAAAGTTTATTGATACATTTCACTGAAGTGTAAGACTTTCCAAAGCTGGTTAATGTGTTTATTCCTCTATTTCAAGTGTATTCTGCCTTGTATTTCATTCATTTACCATTCTAGGCTCCTTCAAGTTAACAACGTAGGATTCATACACTGTTAAATGTGCTCTAAACTCGAAATCTGGAATTCCTGGATCTAAGATA
This sequence comes from Pipistrellus nathusii, assembly GCA_963693515.1. Lineage (NCBI taxonomy): Eukaryota > Metazoa > Chordata > Mammalia > Chiroptera > Vespertilionidae > Pipistrellus > Pipistrellus nathusii. The sequence continues at coordinate 21,301 of CAVNZX010000056.1, forward strand.
CTGTTTCTACATGAATAACTCAGTTGGAGACTTGTTTTATACATGTTCTATGCTAGTTCTCATGTATTTATTGCCATTTTGCCAGAGTTACTGATGTTTTCTTGTGTTTTCTAACATTAGGCCTTCTTGTTCAGGTATCAACATTGGGAACATGAACAAACAATTATCTAAACACTGTGATGAACCTGAAAAGCTGAGGAACATTGTCTCTCAACTCTGTTATGGAAGTGTAAGGCTTTCCAAAGCTGCTAAATGGGTTTATTTCTCTATTTCAAGTGTACTCTGCCTTGTATTTCACACATTTTCCATTCTAGGCTCCTTTAAGTTAAGAACGTAGGATTCATACACTGTTAAATGTGCTCTAAACTCGAATTCTGGAATTCCTGGATCTAAGATACCTTTTCTACACGAACAACTCAGTTGGAGAAGTGTTTTATACATGTTCTATGCTAGTTCTCATGTATTTATTGTCGTTTTGCCAGAGTTACTGATGTTTTCTTGTAGTTTCTAACATTAGGCCTTCTTGTCCAGGTATAAACATTGGGAACATCTACAAACAACTACCTAAACACTGTTATGAACCTGGAAAGCACGGGAACATTGTCTCTCAACTATGTTATAGAGTTTAATGATACATTTCAGTGAAGTGTAAGGCTTTCCAAAGCTGGTTAATGTTTTTATTCCTCTATTTCAAGTGTATTCTGCCTTGTATTTCATTAATTTACCATTCTAGGCTCCTTCAAGTCAACAACGTAGGATTCATACACTGTTTAATGTGCTCTAAACTCGAAATCTGGAAATCCTGGATCTAAGATACCTTTTCTACATGAACAACTCATTTGGAGAAGTGTTTTATACATGTTCTATGCTAGTTCTCATGTATTTATTGTCATTTTGCCAGAGTTACTGATGTTTTCTAGTAGTTTCTAACATTAGGCCTTCTTGTCCAGGTATAAACATTGGGAACATGAACAAACAACTACCTAAAGAATGTTGTGAACCTGGAACGCTCGCGAACATTGTCTCTCAACTATGTTATAAAGTTTATTGATACATTTCACTGAAGTGTAAGACTTTCCAAAGCTGGTTAATGTGTTTATTCCTCTATGTGAAGTGTATTCTGCCTTGTATTTCATTCATTTACCATTCCAGGCTCCTTCAAGTTAACAACGTAGGATTCATACACTGTTAAATGTGCTCTAAACTCGAATTCTGTAATTCCTGGATCTAAGATACCTTTTCTACATGAACAACTCAGATGGAGAAGTTTTTTATACATATTCTATGCTAGTTCTCATGTATTTATTGTCGTTTTTCCAGAGTTACTGATATTTTCTTGTAGTTTCTAACATTAGGCCTTCTTGTTCAGGTATCAACATTGGGAACATGAACAAAAAATTATCTAAACACTGTGATGAACCTGAAAAGCTCAGGAACATTGTCTCTCAACTCTGTTCTGGAAGTGTAAGGCTTTCCAAAGCTGCTAAATGGGTTTATTTCTCTATTTCAAGTGTACTCTGCCTTGTATTTCACACATTTTCCATTCTAGGCTCCTTTAAGTTAACAACGTAGGATTCATACACTGTTAAATGTGCTCTAAACTCGAATTCTTTAATTCCTGGATCTAAGATACCTTTTCTACATGAACAACTCAGTTGGAGAAGTGTTTTATACATGTTCTATGCTAGTTCTCATGTATTTATTGTCATTTTGCCAGAGTTACTGATGTTTTCTTGTAGTTTCTAACATTAGGCCTTCTTGTTCAGGTAGAAACATTGGGAACATCTACAAACAACTACCTAAACACTGTTATGATCCTGGAAAGCTCGGGAACATTGTCTCTCTACTATGTTATAGAGTTTAATGATACATTTCAGTGAAGTGTAAGACTTTCCAAAGCTGGTTAATGTGTTTATTCCTCCATTTCAAATATATTCTGCCTTGTATTTCACACATTTACCATTCTAGGCTCCTTCCAGTTAACAACGTAGGTTCATACACTGTTAAATGTGCTCTAAACTCGAATTCTGTAATTCCTGGATCTAAGATAACTTTTCTACACGAACAACTCAGTTGGAGAAGTGTTTTATACATGTTCTATGCTAGTTCTCATGTATTTATTGTCGTTTTGCCAGAGTTACTGATGTTTTCTTGTAGTTTCTAACATTAGGCCTTCTTGTCCAGGTAGAAACATTGGGAACATCTACAAACAACTACCTAAACACTGTTATGAACCTGGAAAGCTCCGGAACATTGTCTCTCTACTATGTTATAGAGTTTAATGATACATTTCAGTGAAGTGAAGGCTTTCCAATGCTGGTTAATGTGTTTATTCCTCTATTTCAAGTGTATTCTGCCTTGTATTTCACACCTTTTCCATTCTAGGCTCCTTTAAGTTAACAACGTAGGATTCATACACTGTTAAATGTGCTCTAAACTCGAATTCTGTAATTCCTGGATCTAAGATACCTTTTCTACATGAACAACTCAGTTGAAGTGTTTTATACATGTTCTAGTCTAGTTCTCATGTATTTATTGTCATTTTGCCAGAGTTACTGATGTTTTCTTGTAGTTTCTAACATTAGGCCTTCTTGTTCAGGTAGAAACATTGGGAACATCTACAAACAACTACCTAAACACTGTTATAAACCTGGAAAGCTCGGGAACATTGTCTCTCTACTATGTTATAGAGTTTAATGATACATTTCAGTGAAGTGTAAGGCTTTCCAAAGCTGGTTAATGTGTTTATTCCTCTATTTCAAGTGTATTCTGTCTTTTATTTCATTCATTTACCATTTTAGGATCCTTCAAGTTAACAACGTAGGATTCATACACTTTTAAATGTGCTCTAAACTCGAATTCTGTAATTCCTGGATCTAAGATAACTTTTCTACATGAACAACTCAGTTGGAGAAGTGTTTTATACATGTTCTATGCTAGTTCTCATGTATTTATTGTCATTTTGCCAGAGTTACTGATGTTTTCTTGTAGTTTCTAACATTAGGCCTTCTTGTTCAGGTAGAAACATTGGGAACATGAACAAACAACTACCTACACACTGTTATGAACCTGCAAAGCTCGAGAACATTGTCTCTCAACTATGTTATAGAGTTTAATGATACATTTCACTGAAGTGTAAGACTTTCCAAAGCTGGTTAATGTGTTTATTACTCTATTTCAAGTTTGTGCTGCCTTGTATTTCACTCATTTACCATTCTAGACTCCTTCAAGTTAACAACGTAGGATTCATACACTGTTAAATGTGCTCTAAACTTAAATTCTGTAATTCTTGGATCTAAGATACCTTTTCTACATGAACAACTCAGTTGAAGAAGTGTTTTATACATGTTCTATGCTAGTTCTCATGTATTTATTGTCATTTTGCCAAAGTTACTTTGTTTTCTTGTAGTTTCTAACATTAGGCCTTCTTGTTCAGGAAGAAACATTGGGAACATCTACAAACAACTACCTACACACTGTTATGAAGCTGGAAAGCTTGGGAACATTGTCTCTCAACTATGTTATAGAGTTTATTGATACATTTCACTGAAGTGTAAGACTTTCCAAAGCTGGTTATTGTGTTTATTCCTCTATTTCAAGTGTATTCTGCCTTGTATTTCACTCATTTACCATTCTAGGCTCCTTCAAGTTAACAATGTAGGATTCATACACTGTTAAATGTGCTCTAAACTCGAAATCTGGAATTCCTGGATCTAAGATACTGTTTCTACCTGAATAACTCAGTTGGAGACTTGTTTTATACATGTTCTATGCTAGTTCTCATGTATTCATTGTCATTTTGCCAGAGTTACTGATGTTTTTTTGTGTTTTCTAACATTAGGCCTTGTTCAGGTATCAACATTGGGAACATGAACAAACAATTATCTAAACACTGTGAGGAATCTAAAAAGCTTAGGAACATTGTCTCTCAACTCTGTTATGGAAGTGTTAGGCTTTCCAAAGCTGCTAAATGGGTTTATTTCTCTATTTCAAGTGTACTCTGCCTTGTATTTCACACATTTTCCATTCTAGGCTCCTTTAAGTTAACAACGTAGGATTCATACACTGTTAAATGTGCTCTAAACTCGAATTCTGGAATTCCTGGATCTAAGATACCTTTTCTCATGAACAACTCAGTTGGAGAAGTGTTTTATACATTTTCTATGCTAGTTCTCATGTATTTATTGTCATTTTGCCAGAGTTACTGATGTTTTCTTGTAGTTTCTAACATTAGGCCTTCTTGTTCAGGAAGAAACATTGGGAACATCTACAAACAACTACCTAAACACTGTTATGATCCTGGAAAGCTCGGGGACATTGTCTCTCTACTATGTTATAGAGTTTAATGATACATTTCAAAGAGTGTAAGACTTTCCAAAGCTGGTTAATGTGTTTATTTCTCTATTTCAGGTGTACTCTGCCTTGTATTTCACTCATTTACCATTCTAGACTCCTTCAAGTTAACAACGTAGGATTCATACACTTTTAAATGTGCTCTAAACTCGAATTCTGTAATTCCTGGATCTAAGATAACTTTTCTACATGAACAACTCAGTTGGAGAAGTGTTTTATACATGTTCTATGCTAGTTCTCATGTATTTATTGTCGTTTTGCCAGAGTTACTGATGTTTTCTTGTAGTTTCTAACCTTTGGCCTTCTTGTTCAGGTAGAAACATTGGAAACATGAACAAACAACTACCTACACACTGTTATGAACCTGCAAAGCTCGAGAACATTGTCTCTCAACTATGTTATAGAGTTTAATGATACATTTCACTGAAGTGTAAGACTTTCCAAAGCTGGTTAATGTGTTTATTCCTCTATTTCAAATTTATTCTGCCTTGTATTTCACTCATTTACCATTCTAGACTCCTTCAAGTTAACAACGTAGGATTCATACACTGTTAAATGTGCTCTAAACTTAAATTCTGTAATTCTTGGATCTAAGATACCTTTTCTACATGAACAACTCAGTTGAAGAAGTGTTTTATACATGTTCTATGCTAGTTCTCATGTATTTATTGTCATTTTGCCAGAGTTACTGATGTTTTCTTGTAGTTTCTAACATTAGGCCTTCTTGTTCAGGAAGAAACATTGGGAACATCTACAAACAACTACCTAAACACTGTTATGATCCTGGAAAGCTCGGGGACATTGTCTCTCTACTATGTTATAGAGTTTAATGATACATTTCAAAGAGTGTAAGACTTTCCAAAGCTGGTTAATGTGTTTATTCCTCTATTTCAAGTTTATTCTGCCTTGTATTTCACTCATTTACCATTCTAGACTCCTTCAAGTTAACAACGTAGGATTCATACACTTTTAAATGAGCTCTAAACTCGAATTCTGTAATTCCTGGATCTAAGATAACTTTTCTACATGAACAACTCAGTTGGAGAAGTGTTTTATACATGTTCTATGCTAGTTCTCAGTATTTATTGTCATTTTGCCAGAGTTACTTTGTTTTCTTGTAGTTTCTAACATTAGGCCTTCTTGTTCAGGAAGAAACATTGGGAATATCTACAAACAACTACCTACACACTGTTATGAACCTGGAAAGCTTGGAACATTGTCTCTCAACTATGTTATAGAGTTTATTGATACATTTCACTGAAGTGTAAGACTTTCCAAAGCTGGTTATTGTGTTTATTCCTCTATTTCAAGTGTATTCTGCCTTGTATTTCATTCATTTACCATTCTAGGCTCCTTCAAGTTAACAACGTAGGATTCATACACTGTTAAATGTGCTCTAAACTCGAAATCTGGAATTCCTGGATCTAAGATACTGTTTCTACATGAATAACTCAGTTGGAGACTTGTTTTATACATGTTCTATGCTAGTTCTCATGTATTTATTGTCATTTTGCCAGAGTTACTGATGTTTTCTTGTGTTTTCTAACATTAGGCCTTGCTCAGGTATCAACATTGGGAACATGAACAAACAATTATCTAAACACTGTGATGAATCTGAAATGCTTAGGAACATTGTCTCTCAACTCTGTTATGGAAGTGTTAGGCTTTCCAAAGCTGCTAAATGGGTTTATTTCTCTATTTCAAGTGTACTCTGCCTTGTATTTCACACATTTTCCATTCTTGGCTCCTTTAAGTTAAAAACGTAGGATTCATACACTGTTAAATGTGCTCTAAACTCGAATTCTGGAATTCCTGGATCTAAGATACCTTTTCTACATGAACAACTCAGTTGGAGAAGTGTTTTATACATTTTCTATGCTAGTTCTCATGTATTTATTGTCATTTTGCCAGAGTTACTGATGTTTTCTTGTAGTTTCTAACATTAGGCCTTCTTGTTCAGGAAGAAACATTGGGAACATCTACAAACAACTAGCTAAACACTGTTATGATCCTGGAAAGCTCGGGGACATTGTCTCTCTACTATGTTATAGAGTTTAATGATACATTTCAAAGAGTGTAAGACTTTCCAAAGCTGGTTAATGTGTTTATTCCTCTATTTCAAGTTTATTCTGCCTTGTATTTCACTCATTTACCATTCTAGACTCCTTCAAGTTAACAACGTAGGATTCATACACTTTTAAATGTGCTCTAAACTCGAATTCTGTAATTCCTGGATCTAAGATAACTTTTCTACATGAACAACTCAGTTGGAGAAGTGTTTTATACATGTTCTATGCTAGTTTTCATGTATTTATTGTCATTTTGCCAGAGTTACTGATGTTTTCTTGTAGTTTCTAACATTAGGCCTTCTTGTTCAGGAAGAAACATTGGGAACATCTACAAACAACTACCTAAACACTGTTATGATCCTGGAAAGCTCGGGGACATTGTCTCTCAACTATGTTATAGAGTTTAATGATACATTTCACTGAAGTGTAAGACTTTCCAAAGCTGGTTAATGTGTTTATTCCTCTATTTCAAGTTTATTCTGCCTTGTATTTCACTCATTTACCATTCTAGACTCCTTCAAGTTAACAACGTAGGATTCATACACTGTTAAATGTGCTCAAAACTTAAATTCTGTAATTCTTGGATCTAAGATGCCTTTTCTACATGAACAACTCAGTTGGAGAAGTGTTTTATACATGTTCTATGCTAGTTCTCATGTATTTATTGTCATTTTGCCAGAGTTACTTTGTTTTCTTGTAGTTTCTAACATTAGGCCTTCTTGTTCAGGAAGAAACATTGGGAACATCTACAAACAACTACCTACACACTGTTATGAACCTGGAAAGCTTGGGAACATTGTCTCTCAACTATGTTATAGAGTTTATTGATACATTTCACTGAAGTGTAAGACTTTCCAAAGCTGGTTATTGTGTTTATTCCTCTATTTCAAGTGTATTCTGCCTTGTATTTCACTCATTTACCATTCTAGGCTCCTTCAAGTTAACAACGTAGGATTCATACACTGTTAAATGTGCTCTAAACTCGAAATCTGGAATTCCTGGATCTAAGACACTGTTTCTACATGAATAACTCAGTTGGAGACTTGTTTTATACATGTTCTATGCTAGTTCTCATGTATTTATTGTCATTTTGCCAGAGTTACTGATGTTTTCTTGTGTTTTCTAACATTAGGCCTTGTACAGGTATCAACATTGGGAACATGAACAAACAATTATCTAAACACTGTGATGAATCTGAAAAGCTTAGGAACATTGTCTCTCAACTCTGTTATGGAAGTGTTAGGCTTTCCAAAGCTGCTAAATGGGTTTATTTCTCTATATCAAGTGTACTCTGCCTTGTATTTCACACATTTTCCATTCTAGGCTCCTTTAAGTTAACAACGTAGGATTCATACACTGTTAAATGTGCTCTAAACTCAAATTCTGGAATTCCTGGATCTAAGATACCTTTTCTACATGTACAACTCAGTTGGAGAAGTGTTTTATACATTTTCTATGCTAGTTCTCATGTATTTATTGTCATTTTGCCAGAGTTACTGATGTTTTCTTGTAGTTTCTAACATTAGGCCTTCTTGTTCAGGTAGAAACATTGGGAACATGAACAAACAACTACCTACACACTGTTATGAACCTGCAAAGCTCGGGAACATTGTCTCTCAACTATGTTATAGAGTTTAATGATACATGTCACTGAAGTGTAAGACTTTCCAAAGCTGGTTAATGTGTTTATTCCTCTATTTCATGTGTATTCTGCCTTGTATTTCACTCATTTACCATTCTAGACTCCTTCAAGTTAACAACGTAGGATTCATACACTTTTAAATGTGCTCTAAACTCAAATTCTGTAATTCTTGGATCTAAGATACCTTTTCTACATGAACAACTCAGTTGGAGACTTGTTTTATACATGTTCTATGCTAGTTCTCATGTATTTATTGTCATTTTGCCAGAGTTACTGATGTTTTCTTGTGTTTTCTAACATTAGGCCTTCTTGTTCAGGTATCAACATTGGGAACATGAACAAACAATTATCTAAACACTGTGATGAACCTGAAAAGCTTAGGAACATTGTCTCTCAACTCTGTTATGGAAGTGTTAGGCTTTCCAAAGCTGCTAAATCGGTTTATTTCTCTATTTCAAGTGTACTCTGCCTTGTATTTCACACATTTTCCATTCTAGGCTCCTTTAAGTTAACAACGTAGGCTTCATACACTGTTAAATGTGCTCTAAACTCGAATTCTGGAATTTCTGGATCTAAGATACCTTTTCTACACGAACAACTCAGTTGGAGAAGTGTTTTATACATTTTCTATGCTAGTTCTCATGTATTTATTGTCATTTTGCCAGAGTTACTGATGTTATCTTGTAGTTTGTAACATTAGGCCTTCTTGTCAAGGTAGAAACATTGGGAACATCTATAAACAACTACCTAAACACTGTTATGATCCTGGAAAGTTTGGGGACATTGTCTCTCTACTATGTTATAGAGTTTAATGATACATTTCAAAAAGTGTAAGACTTTCCAAAGCTGGTTAATGTGTTTATTCCTCTATTTCAAGTGTATTATGCCTTGTATTTCACTCATTTACCATTCTAGGGTCCTTCAAGTTAACTACGTAGGATTCATACACTGTTATATGTTCTCTAAACTCAAATTCTGTAATTCCTGGATCTAAGATACCTTTTCTACATGAACAACTCAGTTGAAGTGTTTTATACATGTTCTATGCTAGTTCTCATGTATTTATTGTCGTTTTGCCAGAGTTACTGATGTTTTCTTGTAGTTTCTAACATTAGGCCTTCTTGTTCAGGTAGAAACATTGGGAACATCTACAAACAACTACCTAAACACTGTTATGAACCTGGAAAGCTCGGGAACATTGTCTCTCTACCATGTTATAGAGATTAATGATACATTTCAGTGAAGTGTAAGGCTTTCCAAAGCTGGTTAATGTGTTTATTCCTCTATTTCAACTGTATTCTGCCTTGTATTTATTTCCCTTACCATTCTAGGATCCTTCAAGTTAACACCGTAGGATTCATACACTGTTAAATGTGCTCTAAACTCGAATTCTGTAATTCCTGGATCTAAGATAACTTTTCTACATGAACAACTCAGTTGGAGAAGTGTTTTATACATGTTCTATGCTAGTTCTCATGTATTTATTGTCATTTTGCCAGAGTTACTGCTGTTTTCTTGTAGTTTCTAACATTAGGCCTTCTTGTTCAGGTAGAAACATTGGGAACATGAACAAACAACTACCTACACACTGTTATGAACCTGGAAAGCTCGGGAACATTGTCTCTCAACTATGTTATAGAGTTTAATGATACATTTCACTGAAGTGTAAGACTTTCCAAAGCTGGTTAATGTGTTTATTCCTCTATTTCAATTGTATTCTGCCTTGTATTTCATACATTTACCATTCTAGGATCCTTCAAGTTAACAACGTAGGATTCATACACTTTTAAATGTGCTCTAAACTCGAATTCTGTAATTCCTGGATCTAAGATACCTTTTCTACATGAACAACTCAGTGGGAGAAGTGTTTTATACATGTTCTATGCTAGTTCTCATGTATTTATTGTCATTTTGCCAGAGTTATTGATGTTTTCTTGTAGTTTCTAACATTAGGCCTTCTTGTTCAGGTAGAAAGATTGGGAACATGAACAAACAACTACCTACACACTGTTATGAACCTGGAAAGCTTGGGAACATTGTCTCTCAACTATGTTATAGAGTTTATTGATACATTTCACTGAAGTGTAAGACTTTCCAAAGCTGGTTATTGTGTTTATTCCTCTATTTCAAGTGTATTCTGCCTTGTATTTCACTCATTTACTATTCTAGGCTCCTTCAAGTTAACAACGTAGGATTCATACACTGTTAAATGTGCTCTAAACTCAAATTCTGTAATTCATGGATCTAAGATACCTTTTCTACATGAACAACTTAGTTGGAGACTTGTTTTATACATGTTCTATGCTAGTTCTCATATATTTATTGTCATTTTGCCAGAGTTACTGATGTTTTCTTGTGTTTTCTAACATTAGGCCTTCTTGTTCAGGTATCAATATTGGGAACATGAACAAAAAATTATCTAAACACTGTGATGAACCTGAAAAGCTTAGGAACATTGTCTCTCAACTCTGTTATGGAAGTGTTAGGCTTTCCAAAGCTGCTAAATGGGTTTATTTCTCTATTTCAAGTGTACTCTGCCTTGTATTTCACACATTTTCCATTCTAGGCTCCTTTAAGTTAACAACGTAGGATTCATACACTGTTAAATGTGCTCTAAACTCGAATTCTGGAATTCCTGGATCTAAGATACCTTTTCTCATGAACAACTCAGTTGGAGAAGTGTTTTATACATTTTCTATGCTAGTTCTCATGTATTTATTGTCATTTTGCCAGAGTTACTGATGTTTTCTTGTAGTTTCTAACATTAGGCCTTCTTGTTCAGGAAGAAACATTGGGAACATCTACAAACAACTACCTAAACACTGTTATGATCCTGGAAAGCTCGGGGACATTGTCTCTCTACTATGTTATAGAGTTTAATGATACATTTCAAAGAGTGTAAGACTTTCCAAAGCTGGTTAATGTGTTTATTTCTCTATTTCAAGTGTACTCTGCCTTGTATTTCACTCATTTACCATTCTAGACTCCTTCAAGTTAACAACGTAGGATTCATACACTTTTAAATGTGCTCTAAACTCGAATTCTGTAATTCCTGGATCTAAGATAACTTTTCTACATGAACAACTCAGTTGGAGAAGTGTTTTATACATGTTCTATGCTAGTTCTCATGTATTTATTGTCGTTTTGCCAGAGTTACTGATGTTTTCTTGTAGTTTCTAACCTTAGGCCTTCTTGTTCAGGTAGAAACATTGGAAACATGAACAAACAACTACCTAGACACTGTTATGAACCTGCAAAGCTCGAGAACATTGTCTCTCAACTATGTTATAGAGTTTAATGATACATTTCACTGAAGTGTAAGACTTTCCAAAGCTGGTTAATGTGTTTATTCCTCTATTTCAAATTTATTCTGCCTTGTATTTCACTCATTTACCATTCTAGACTCCTTCAAGTTAACAACGTAGGATTCATACACTGTTAAACGTGCTCTAAACTTAAATTCTGTAATTCTTGGATCTAAGATACCTTTTCTACATGAACAACTCAGTTGAAGAAGTGTTTTATACATGTTCTATGCTAGTTCTCATGTATTTATTGTCATTTTGCCAGAGTTACTGATGTTTTCTTGTAGTTTCTAACATTAGGCCTTCTTGTTCAGGAAGAAACATTGGGAACATCTACAAACAACTACCTAAACACTGTTATGATCCTGGAAAGCTCGGGGACATTGTCTCTCTACTATGTTATAGAGTTTAATGATACATTTCAAAGAGTGTAAGACTTTCCAAAGCTGGTTAATGTGTTTATTCCTCTATTTCAAGTTTATTCTGCCTTGTATTTCACTCATTTACCATTCTAGACTCCTTCAAGTTAACAACGTAGGATTCATACACTTTTAAATGAGCTCTAAACTCGAATTCTGTAATTCCTGGATCTAAGATAACTTTTCTACATGAACAACTCAGTTGGAGAAGTGTTTTATACATGTTCTATGCTAGTTCTCAGTATTTATTGTCATTTTGCCAGAGTTACTTTGTTTTCTTGTAGTTTCTAACATTAGGCCTTCTTGTTCAGGAAGAAACATTGGGAACATCTACAAACAACTACCTAAACACTGTTATGATCCTGGAAAGCTCGGGGACATTGTCTCTCAACTATGTTATAGAGTTTAATGATACATTTCACTGAAGTGTAAGACTTTCCAAAGCTGGTTAATGTGTTTATTCCTCTATTTCAAGTTTATTCTGCCTTGTATTTCACTCATTTACCATTCTAGACTCCTTCAAGTTAACAACGTAGGATTCATACACTGTTAAATGTGCTCAAAACTTAAATTCTGTAATTCTTGGATCTAAGATGCCTTTTCTACATGAACAACTCAGTTGGAGAAGTGTTTTATACATGTTCTATGCTAGTTCTCATGTATTTATTGTCATTTTGCCAGAGTTACTTTGTTTTCTTGTAGTTTCTAACATTAGGCCTTCTTGTTCAGGAAGAAACATTGGGAACATCTACAAACAACTACCTACACACTGTTATGAACCTGGAAAGCTTGGGAACATTGTCTCTCAACTATGTTATAGAGTTTATTGATACATTTCACTGAAGTGTAAGACTTTCCAAAGCTGGTTATTGTGTTTATTCCTCTATTTCAAGTGTATTCTGCCTTGTATTTCACTCATTTACCATTCTAGGCTCCTTCAAGTTAACAACGTAGGATTCATACACTGTTAAATGTGCTCTAAACTCGAAATCTGGAATTCCTGGATCTAAGATACTGTTTCTACATGAATAACTCAGTTGGAGACTTGTTTTATACATGTTCTATGCTAGTTCTCATGTATTTATTGTCATTTTGCCAGAGTTACTGATGTTTTCTTGTGTTTTCTAACATTAGGCCTTGTACAGGTATCAACATTGGGAACATGAACAAACAATTATCTAAACACTGTGATGAATCTGAAAAGCTTAGGAACATTGTCTCTCAACTCTGTTATGGAAGTGTTAGGCTTTCCAAAGCTGCTAAATGGGTTTATTTCTCTATATCAAGTGTACTCTGCCTTGTATTTCACACATTTTCCATTCTAGGCTCCTTTAAGTTAACAACGTAGGATTCATACACTGTTAAATGTGCTCTAAACTCAAATTCTGGAATTCCTGGATCTAAGATACCTTTTCTACATGTACAACTCAGTTGGAGAAGTGTTTTATACATTTTCTATGCTAGTTCTCATGTATTTATTGTCATTTTGCCAGAGTTACTGATGTTTTCTTGTAGTTTCTAACATTAGGCCTTCTTGTTCAGGTAGAAACATTGGGAACATGAACAAACAACTACCTACACACTGTTATGAACCTGCAAAGCTCGGGAACATTGTCTCTCAACTATGTTATAGAGTTTAATGATACATGTCACTGAAGTGTAAGACTTTCCAAAGCTGGTTAATGTGTTTATTCCTCTATTTCATGTGTATTCTGCCTTGTATTTCACTCATTTACCATTCTAGACTCCTTCAAGTTAACAACGTAGGATTCATACACTTTTAAATGTGCTCTAAACTCAAATTCTGTAATTCTTGGATCTAAGATACCTTTTCTACATGAACAACTCAGTTGGAGACTTGTTTTATACATGTTCTATGCTAGTTCTCATGTATTTATTGTCATTTTGCCAGAGTTACTGATGTTTTCTTGTGTTTTCTAACATTAGGCCTTCTTGTTCAGGTATCAACATTGGGAACATGAACAAACAATTATCTAAACACTGTGATGAACCTGAAAAGCTTAGGAACATTGTCTCTCAACTCTGTTATGGAAGTGTTAGGCTTTCCAAAGCTGCTAAATCGGTTTATTTCTCTATTTCAAGTGTACTCTGCCTTGTATTTCACACATTTTCCATTCTAGGCTCCTTTAAGTTAACAACGTAGGCTTCATACACTGTTAAATGTGCTCTAAACTCGAATTCTGGAATTTCTGGATCTAAGATACCTTTTCTACACGAACAACTCAGTTGGAGAAGTGTTTTATACATTTTCTATGCTAGTTCTCATGTATTTATTGTCATTTTGCCAGAGTTACTGATGTTATCTTGTAGTTTGTAACATTAGGCCTTCTTGTCAAGGTAGAAACATTGGGAACATCTATAAACAACTACCTAAACACTGTTATGATCCTGGAAAGTTTGGGGACATTGTCTCTCTACTATGTTATAGAGTTTAATGATACATTTCAAAAAGTGTAAGACTTTCCAAAGCTGGTTAATGTGTTTATTCCTCTATTTCAAGTGTATTATGCCTTGTATTTCACTCATTTACCATTCTAGGGTCCTTCAAGTTAACTACGTAGGATTCATACACTGTTATATGTTCTCTAAACTCAAATTCTGTAATTCCTGGATCTAAGATACCTTTTCTACATGAACAACTCAGTTGAAGTGTTTTATACATGTTCTATGCTAGTTCTCATGTATTTATTGTCGTTTTGCCAGAGTTACTGATGTTTTCTTGTAGTTTCTAACATTAGGCCTTCTTGTTCAGGTAGAAACATTGGGAACATCTACAAACAACTACCTAAACACTGTTATGAACCTGGAAAGCTCGGGAACATTGTCTCTCTACCATGTTATAGAGATTAATGATACATTTCAGTGAAGTGTAAGGCTTTCCAAAGCTGGTTAATGTGTTTATTCCTCTATTTCAAGTGTATTCTGCCTTGTATTTATTTCCCTTACCATTCTAGGATCCTTCAAGTTAACACCGTAGGATTCATACACTGTTAAATGTGCTCTAAACTCGAATTCTGTAATTCCTGGATCTAAGATAACTTTTCTACATGAACAACTCAGTTGGAGAAGTGTTTTATACATGTTCTATGCTAGTTCTCATGTATTTATTGTCATTTTGCCAGAGTTACTGCTGTTTTCTTGTAGTTTCTAACATTAGGCCTTCTTGTTCAGGTAGAAACATTGGGAACATGAACAAACAACTACCTACACACTGTTATGAACCTGGAAAGCTCGGGAACATTGTCTCTCAACTATGTTATAGAGTTTAATGATACATTTCACTGAAGTGTAAGACTTTCCAAAGCTGGTTAATGTGTTTATTCCTCTATTTCAATTGTATTCTGCCTTGTATTTCATACATTTACCATTCTAGGATCCTTCAAGTTAACAACGTAGGATTCATACACTTTTAAATGTGCTCTAAACTCGAATTCTGTAATTCCTGGATCTAAGATACCTTTTCTACATGAACAACTCAGTGGGAGAAGTGTTTTATACATGTTCTATGCTAGTTCTCATGAATTTATTGTCATTTTGCCAGAGTTATTGATGTTTTCTTGTAGTTTCTAACATTAGGCCTTCTTGTTCAGGTAGAAAGATTGGGAACATGAACAAACAACTACCTACACACTGTTATGAACCTGGAAAGCTTGGGAACATTGTCTCTCAACTATGTTATAGAGTTTATTGATACATTTCACTGAAGTGTAAGACTTTCCAAAGCTGGTTATTGTGTTTATTCCTCTATTTCAAGTGTATTCTGCCTTGTATTTCACTCATTTACTATTCTAGGCTCCTTCAAGTTAACAACGTAGGATTCATACACTGTTAAATGTGCTCTAAACTCAAATTCTGTAATTCATGGATCTAAGATACCTTTTCTACATGAACAACTTAGTTGGAGACTTGTTTTATACATGTTCTATGCTAGTTCTCATATATTTATTGTCATTTTGCCAGAGTTACTGATGTTTTCTTGTGTTTTCTAACATTAGGCCTTCTTGTTCAGGTATCAATATTGGGAACATGAACAAAAAATTATCTAAACACTGTGATGAACCTGAAAAGCTTAGGAACATTGTCTCTCAACTCTGTTATGGAAGTGTTAGGCTTTCCAAAGCTGCTAAATGGGTTTATTTCTCTATTTCAAGTGTACTCTGCCTTGTATTTCACACATTTTCCATTCTAGGCTCCTTTAAGTTAACAACGTAGGATTCATACACTGTTAAATGTGCTCTAAACTCGAATTCTGGAATTCCTGGATCTAAGATACCTTTTCTCATGAACAACTCAGTTGGAGAAGTGTTTTATACATTTTCTATGCTAGTTCTCATGTATTTATTGTCATTTTGCCAGAGTTACTGATGTTTTCTTGTAGTTTCTAACATTAGGCCTTCTTGTTCAGGAAGAAACATTGGGAACATCTACAAACAACTACCTAAACACTGTTATGATCCTGGAAAGCTCGGGGACATTGTCTCTCTACTATGTTATAGAGTTTAATGATACATTTCAAAGAGTGTAAGACTTTCCAAAGCTGGTTAATGTGTTTATTCCTCTATTTCAAGTGTACTCTGCCTTGTATTTCACTCATTTACCATTCTAGACTCCTTCAAGTTAACAACGTAGGATTCATACACTTTTAAATGTGCTCTAAACTCGAATTCTGTAATTCCTGGATCTAAGATAACTTTTCTACATGAACAACTCAGTTGGAGAAGTGTTTTATACATGTTCTATGCTAGTTCTCATGTATTTATTGTCGTTTTGCCAGAGTTACTGATGTTTTCTTGTAGTTTCTAACCTTAGGCCTTCTTGTTCAGGTAGAAACATTGGAAACATGAACAAATAACTACCTACACACTGTTATGAACCTGCAAAGCTCGAGAACATTGTCTCTCAACTATGTTATAGAGTTTAATGATACATTTCACTGAAGTGTAAGACTTTCCAAAGCTGGTTAATGTGTTTATTCCTCTATTTCAAATTTATTCTGCCTTGTATTTCACTCATTTACCATTCTAGACTCCTTCAAGTTAACAACGTAGGATTCATACACTGTTAAATGTGCTCTAAACTTAAATTCTGTAATTCTTGGATCTAAGATACCTTTTCTACATGAACAACTCAGTTGAAGAAGTGTTTTATACATGTTCTATGCTAGTTCTCATGTATTTATTGTCATTTTGCCAGAGTTACTGATGTTTTCTTGTAGTTTCTAACATTAGGCCTTCTTGTTCAGGAAGAAACATTGGGAACATCTACAAACAACTACCTAAACACTGTTATGATCCTGGAAAGCTCGGGGACATTGTCTCTCTACTATGTTATAGAGTTTAATGATACATTTCAAAGAGTGTAAGACTTTCCAAAGCTGGTTAATGTGTTTATTCCTCTATTTCAAGTTTATTCTGCCTTGTATTTCACTCATTTACCATTCTAGACTCCTTCAAGTTAACAACGTAGGATTCATACACTTTTAAATGAGCTCTAAACTCGAATTCTGTAATTCCTGGATCTAAGATAACTTTTCTACATGAACAACTCAGTTGGAGAAGTGTTTTATACATGTTCTATGCTAGTTCTCAGTATTTATTGTCATTTTGCCAGAGTTACTTTGTTTTCTTGTAGTTTCTAACATTAGGCCTTCTTGTTCAGGAAGAAACATTGGGAACATCTACAAACAACTACCTAAACACTGTTATGATCCTGGAAAGCTCGGGGACATTGTCTCTCAACTATGTTATAGAGTTTAATGATACATTTCACTGAAGTGTAAGACTTTCCAAAGCTGGTTAATGTGTTTATTCCTCTATTTCAAGTTTATTCTGCCTTGTATTTCACTCATTTACCATTCTAGACTCCTTCAAGTTAACAACGTAGGATTCATACACTGTTAAATGTGCTCAAAACTTAAATTCTGTAATTCTTGGATCTAAGATGCCTTTTCTACATGAACAACTCAGTTGGAGAAGTGTTTTATACATGTTCTATGCTAGTTCTCATGTATTTATTGTCATTTTGCCAGAGTTACTTTGTTTTCTTGTAGTTTCTAACATTAGGCCTTCTTGTTCAGGAAGAAACATTGGGAACATCTACAAACAACTACCTACACACTGTTATGAACCTGGAAAGCTTGGGAACATTGTCTCTCAACTATGTTATAGAGCTTATTGATACATTTCACTGAAGTGTAAGACTTTCCAAAGCTGGTTATTGTGTTTATTCCTCTATTTCAAGTGTATTCTGCCTTGTATTTCACTCATTTACCATTCTAGGCTCCTTCAAGTTAACAACGTAGGATTCATACACTGTTAAATGTGCTCTAAACTCGAAATCTGGAATTCCTGGATCTAAGATACTGTTTCTACATGAATAACTCAGTTGGAGACTTGTTTTATACATGTTCTATGCTAGTTCTCATGTATTTATTGTCATTTTGCCAGAGTTACTGATGTTTTCTTGTGTTTTCTAACATTAGGCCTTGTACAGGTATCAACATTGGGAACATGAACAAACAATTATCTAAACACTGTGATGAATCTGAAAAGCTTAGGAACATTGTCTCTCAACTCTGTTATGGAAGTGTTAGGCTTTCCAAAGCTGCTAAATGGGTTTATTTCTCTATATCAAGTGTACTCTGCCTTGTATTTCACACATTTTCCATTCTAGGCTCCTTTAAGTTAACAACGTAGGATTCATACACTGTTAAATGTGCTCTAAACTCAAATTCTGGAATTCCTGGATCTAAGATACCTTTTCTACATGTACAACTCAGTTGGAGAAGTGTTTTATACATTTTCTATGCTAGTTCTCATGTATTTATTGTCATTTTGCCAGAGTTACTGATGTTTTCTTGTAGTTTCTAACATTAGGCCTTCTTGTTCAGGTAGAAACATTGGGAACATGAACAAACAACTACCTACACACTGTTATGAACCTGCAAAGCTCGGGAACATTGTCTCTCAACTATGTTATAGAGTTTAATGATACATGTCACTGAAGTGTAAGGCTTTCCAAAGCTGGTTAATGTGTTTATTCCTCTATTTCATGTGTATTCTGCCTTGTATTTCACTCATTTACCATTCTAGACTCCTTCAAGTTAACAACGTAGGATTCATACACTTTTAAATGTGCTCTAAACTCAAATTCTGTAATTCTTGGATCTAAGATACCTTTTCTACATGAACAACTCAGTTGGAGAAGTGTTTTATACATGTTCTATGCTAGTTCTCATGTATTTATTGTCATTTTGCCAGAGTTACTGATGTTTTCTTGTGTTTTCTAACATTAGGCCTTCTTGTTCAGGTATCAACATTGGGAACATGAACAAACAATTATCTAAACACTGTGATGAACCTGAAAAGCTTAGGAACATTGTCTCTCAACTCTGTTATGGAAGTGTTAGGCTTTCCAAAGCTGCTAAATCGGTTTATTTCTCTATTTCAAGTGTACTCTGCCTTGTATTTCACACATTTTCCATTCTAGGCTCCTTTAAGTTAACAACGTAGGCTTCATACACTGTTAAATGTGCTCTAAACTCGAATTCTGGAATTTCTGGATCTAAGATACCTTTTCTACACGAACAACTCAGTTGGAGAAGTGTTTTATACATTTTCTATGCTAGTTCTCATGTATTTATTGTCATTTTGCCAGAGTTACTGATGTTATCTTGTAGTTTGTAACATTAGGCCTTCTTGTCAAGGTAGAAACATTGGGAACATCTATAAACAACTACCTAAACACTGTTATGATCCTGGAAAGTTTGGGGACATTGTCTCTCTACTATGTTATAGAGTTTAATGATACATTTCAAAAAGTGTAAGACTTTCCAAAGCTGGTTAATGTGTTTATTCCTCTATTTCAAGTGTATTATGCCTTGTATTTCACTCATTTACCATTCTAGGGTCCTTCAAGTTAACTACGTAGGATTCATACACTGTTATATGTTCTCTAAACTCAAATTCTGTAATTCCTGGATCTAAGATACCTTTTCTACATGAACAACTCAGTTGAAGTGTTTTATACATGTTCTATGCTAGTTCTCATGTATTTATTGTCGTTTTGCCAGAGTTACTGATGTTTTCTTGTAGTTTCTAACATTAGGCCTTCTTGTTCAGGTAGAAACATTGGGAACATCTACAAACAACTACCTAAACACTGTTATGAACCTGGAAAGCTCGGGAACATTGTCTCTCTACCATGTTATAGAGATTAATGATACATTTCAGTGAAGTGTAAGGCTTTCCAAAGCTGGTTAATGTGTTTATTCCTCTATTTCAAGTGTATTCTGCCTTGTATTTATTTCCCTTACCATTCTAGGATCCTTCAAGTTAACACCGTAGGATTCATACACTGTTAAATGTGCTCTAAACTCGAATTCTGTAATTCCTGGATCTAAGATAACTTTTCTACATGAACAACTCAGTTTGAGAAGTGTTTTATACATGTTCTATGCTAGTTCTCATGTATTTATTGTCATTTTGCCAGAGTTACTGCTGTTTTCTTGTAGTTTCTAACATTAGGCCTTCTTGTTCAGGTAGAAACATTGGGAACATGAACAAACAACTACCTACACACTGTTATGAACCTGGAAAGCTCGGGAACATTGTCTCTCAACTATGTTATAGAGTTTAATGATACATTTCACTGAAGTGTAAGACTTTCCAAAGCTGGTTAATGTGTTTATTCCTCTATTTCAATTGTATTCTGCCTTGTATTTCATACATTTACCATTCTAGGATCCTTCAAGTTAACAACGTAGGATTCATACACTTTTAAATGTGCTCTAAACTCGAATTCTGTAATTCCTGGATCTAAGATACCTTTTCTACATGAACAACTCAGTGGGAGAAGTGTTTTATACATGTTCTATGCTAGTTCTCATGTATTTATTGTCATTTTGCCAGAGTTATTGATGTTTTCTTGTAGTTTCTAACATTAGGCCTTCTTGTTCAGGTAGAAAGATTGGGAACATGAACAAACAACTACCTACACACTGTTATGAACCTGGAAAGCTTGGGAACATTGTCTCTCAACTATGTTATAGAGTTTATTGATACATTTCACTGAAGTGTAAGACTTTCCAAAGCTGGTTATTGTGTTTATTCCTCTATTTCAAGTGTATTCTGCCTTGTATTTCACTCATTTACTATTCTAGGCTCCTTCAAGTTAACAACGTAGGATTCATACACTGTTAAATGTGCTCTAAACTCAAATTCTGTAATTCATGGATCTAAGATACCTTTTCTACATGAACAACTTAGTTGGAGACTTGTTTTATACATGTTCTATGCTAGTTCTCATATATTTATTGTCATTTTGCCAGAGTTACTGATGTTTTCTTGTGTTTTCTAACATTAGGCCTTCTTGTTCAGGTATCAATATTGGGAACATGAACAAAAAATTATCTAAACACTGTGATGAACCTGAAAAGCTTAGGAACATTGTCTCTCAACTCTGTTATGGAAGTGTTAGGCTTTCCAAAGCTGCTAAATGGGTTTATTTCTCTATTTCAAGTGTACTCTGCCTTGTATTTCACACATTTTCCATTCTAGGCTCCTTTAAGTTAACAACGTAGGATTCATACACTGTTAAATGTGCTCTAAACTCGAAATCTGGAATTCCTGGATCTAAGATACCTTTTCTACACGAACAACTCAGTTGGAGAAGTGTTTTATACATTTTCTATGCTAGTTCTCATGTATTTATTGTCATTTTGCCAGAGTTACTGATGTTTTCTTGTAGTTTCTAACATTAGGCCTTCTTTTCCAGGTAGAAACATTGGGAACATCTACAAACAACTACCTAACACTGTTATGATCCTGGAAAGCTCGGGGACATTGTCTCTCTACTATGTTATAGAGTTTAATGATACATTTCAAAAAGTGTAACACTTTCCAAAGCTGGTTAATGTGTTTATTCCTCTATTTCAAGTGTATTATGCCTTGTATTTCACTCATTTACCATTCTAGGGTCCTTCAAGTTAACTACGTAGGATTCATACACTGTTAAATGTTCTCTAAACTCAAATTCTGTAATTCCTGGATCTAAAATACCTTTTCTACATGAACAACTCAGTTGAAGTGTTTTATACATGTTCTATGCTAGTTCTCATGTATTTATTGTCGTTTTGCCAGAGTTACTGATGTTTTCTTGTAGTTTCTAACATTAGGCCTTCTTGTTCAGGAAGAAACATTGGGAACATCTACAAACAACTACCTACACACTGTTATGAACCTGGAAAGCTTGGGAACATTGTCTCTCAACTATGTTATAGAGTTTATTGATACATTTCACTGAAGTGTAAGACTTTCCAAAGCTAGTTAATGTGTTTATTCCTCTATTTCAAATGTATTCTGCCTTGTATTTCACTCATTTACCGTACTAGGCTCCTTCAAGTTAACAACGTAGGATTCATACACTGTTCAATGTGCTCTAAACTCAAATTCTGTAATTCATGGATCTAAGATACCTTTTCTACATGAACAACTTAGTTGGAGACTTGTTTTATACATGTTCTATGCTAGTTCTCATGTATTTATTGTCATTTTGCCAGAGTTACTGATGTTTTCTTGTGTTTTCTAACATTAGGCCTTCTTGTTCAGGTATCAACATTGGGAACATGAACAAACAATTATCTCAACACTGTGATGAACCTGAAAAGCTTAGGAACATTGTCTCTCAACTCTGTTATGGAAGTGTTAGGCTTTCCAAAGCTGCTAAATGGGTTTATTTCTCTATTTCAAGTGTACTCTGCCTTGTATTTCACACATTTTCCATTCTAGGCTCCTTTAAGTTAACAACGTAGGATTCATACACTGTTAAATGTGCTCTAAACTCGAATTCTGTAATTCCTGGATCTAAGATACCTTTTCTACACGAACAACTCAGTTGGAGAAGTGTTTTATACATGTTCTATGCTAGTTCTCATGTATTTATTGTCATTTTGCCAGAGTTACTGATGTTTTCTTGTAGTTTCTAACATTAGGCCTTCTTTTCCAGGTAGAAACATTGGGAACATCTACAAACAACTACCTAAACACTGTTATGATCCTGGAAAGCTCGGGGACATTGTCTCTCTACTATGTTATAGAGTTTAATGATACATTTCAAAAAGTGTAAGACTTTCCAAAGCTGGTTAATGTGTTTATTCCTCTATTTCAAGTGTATTATGCCTTGTATTTCACTCATTTACCATTCTAGGGTCCTTCAAGTTAACTACGTAGGATTCATACACTGTTAAATGTTCTCTAAACTCAAATTCTGTAATTCCTGGATCTAAGATACCTTTTCTACATGAACAACTCAGTTGAAGTGTTTTATACATGTTCTATGCTAGTTCTCATGTATTTATTGTCGTTTTGCCAGAGTTACTGATGTTTTCTTGTAGTTTCTAACATTAGGCCTTCTTGTTCAGGTAGAAACATTGGGAACATCTACAAACAACTACCTAAACACTGTTATGAACCTGGAAAGCTCGGGAACATTGTCTCTCTACTATGTTATAGAGTTTAATGATACATTTCAATGAAGTGTAAGGCTTTCCAAAGCTGGTTAATGTGTTTATTCCTCTATTTCAAGTGTATTCTGCCTTGTATTTCATTCATTTACCATTCTAGGATCCTTCAAGTTAACAACGTAGGATTCATACACTGTTAAATGTGCTCTAAACTCGAATTCTGTAATTCCTGGATCTAAGATAACTTTTCTACATGAACAACTCAGTTGGAGAAGTGTTTTATACATGTTCTATGCTAGTTCTCATGTATTTATTGTCATTTTGCCAGAGTTACTGATGTTTTCTTGTAGTTTCTAACATTAGGCCTTCTTGTTCAGGTAGAAACATTGGGAACATCTACAAACAACTACCTAAACACTGTTAGGAACCTGGAACACTCGGGAACATTGTCTCTCAACTATGTTATAGAGTTTATTGATACATTTCACTGAAGTGTAAGACTTTCCAAAGCTGGTTAATGTGTTTATTCCTCTATTTCAAGTGTATTCTGCCTTGTATTTCAATCATTTACCATACTAGGCTCCTTCAAGTTAACAACGTAGGATTCATACACTGTTAAATGTGCTCTAAACTCGAAATCTGGAATTCCTGGATCTAAGATACTGTTTCTACATGAACAACTCAGTTGGAGACTTGTTTTATACATGTTCTATGCTAGTTCTCATGTATTTATTGTCATTTTGCCAGAGTTACTGATATTTTCTTGTGTTTTCTAACATTAGGCCTTCTTATTCAGGTATCAACATTGGGAACATGAACAAACAATTATCTAAACAATGTGATGAACCTGAAAAGCTTAGGAACATTGTCTCTCAACTCTGTTATGGAAGTGTTAGGCTTTCCAAAGCTGCTAAATGGGTTTATTTCTCTATTTCAAGTGTACTCTGCCTTGTATTTCACTCATTTACCATTCTAGGCTCCTTCAAGTTAACAACGTAGGATTCATACACTTTTAAATGTGCTCTAAACTCGAATTCTGTAATTCCTGGATCTAAGATACCTTTTCTACATGAACACCTCAGTTGGAGAAGTGTTTTATACATGTTCTTTGCTAGTTCTCATGTATTTATTGTCATTTTGCCAGAGTTACTGATGTTTTCTTGTAGTTTCTAACTTTAGGCCTTCTTGTTCAGGTAGAAACATTGGGAACACGAACAAACAACTACCTACACACTGTTATGAACCTAGAAAGCTCGGGAACATTGTCTCTCAACTATGTTATAGAGTTTAATGATACATTTCACTGAAGTGTAAGACTTTCCAAAGCTGGTTAATGTGTTTATTCCTCTATTTCAAGTGTATTCTGCCTTGTATTTCACTCATTTACCATTCTAGGGTCCTTCAAGTGAACAATGTAGGATTCATATACTGTTAAATGTGCTCTAAACTCAAATTCTGTAATTCTTGGATCTAAGATACCTTTTCTACATGAACAACTCAGTTGGAGAAGTGTTTTATACATGTTCTATGATAGTTCTCATGTATTTATTGTCATTTTGCCAGAGTTCAGATGTTTTCTTGTAGTTTCTAACATTAGGCCTTCTTGTTCAGGAAGAAACATTGGGAACATCTACAAACAACTACCTACACACTGTTATGAATCTGGAAAGCTTGGGAACATTGTCTCTCAACTATGTTATAGAGTTTATTGATACATTTCACTGAAGTGTAAGACTTTCCAAAGCTGGTTATTGTGTTTATTCCTCTATTTCAAGTGTATTCTCCCTTGTATTTCACTCATTTACCATTCTAGGCTCCTTCAAGTTAACAACGTAGGATTCATACACTGTTAAATGTGCTCTAAACTCAAATTCTGTAATTCCTGGATCTAAGATAACTTTTCTACATGAACAACTCAGTTGGAGAAGTGTTTTATACATGTTCTATGCTAGTTCTCATGTATTTATTGTCATTTTGCCAGAGTTACTGATGTTTTCTTGTAGTTTCTAACATTAGGCCTTCTTGTTCAGGTAGAAACATTGCGAACATCTACAAACAACTACCTAAACACTGTTACGAACCTGGAACACTCGGGAACATTGTCTCTCAACTATGTTATAGAGTTTATTGATACATTTCACTGAAGTGTAAGACTTTCCAAAGCTGGTTAATGTGTTTATTCCTCTATTTCAAGTGTATTCTGCCTTGTATTTCACTCATTTACCGTACTAGGCTCCTTCAAGTTAACAACGTAGGATTCATACACTGTTAAATGTGCTCTAAACTCGAAATCTGGAATTCCTGGATCTAAGATACTGTTTCTACATGAACAACTCAGTTGGAGACTTGTTTTATACATGTTCTATGCTAGTTCTCATGTATTTATTGTCATTTTGCCAGAGTTACTGATGTTTTCTTGTGTTTTCTAACATTAGGCCTTCTTGTTCAGGTATCAACATTGCAATATGAACAAACAATTATCTAAACACTGTGATGAACCTGAAAAGCTTAGGAACATTGTCTCTCAACTCTGTTATGGAAGTGTTAGGCTTTCCAAAGCTGCTAAATGGGTTTATTTCTCTATTTCCAGTGTACTCTGCCTTGTATTTCACACATTTTCCATTGTAGGCTCCTTTAAGTTAACAACGTAGGATTCATACACTGTTAAATATGCTCTAAACTCGAATTCTGGAATTCCTGGATCTAAGATACCTTTTCTACATGAACAACTCAGTTGGAGAAGTGTTTTATACATGTTCTATGCTAGTTCTCATGTATTTATTATCATTTTGCCGGAGTTACTGATGTTTTCTTTTAGTTTCTAACATTAGGCCTTCTTGTTCAGGTAGAAACATTGGGAATATCTACAAACAACTACCTAAACACTGTTATGATCCTGGAAATTCGGGGACATTGTCTCTCTTCTATGTTATAGAGTTTAATGATACATTTCAAAAAGTGTAAGACTTTCCAAAGCCGGTTAATGTGTTTATTCCTCTATTTCAAGTGTATTATGCCTTGTATTTCACTCATTTACCATTCTAGGGTCCTTCAAGTTAACTACGTAGGATTCATACACTGTTAAATGTTCTCTAAACTCAAATTCTGTAATTCCTGGATCTAAGATACCTTTTCTACATAAACAACTGAGTTGAAGTGTTTTATACATATTCTATGCTAGTTCTCATGTATTTATTGTCATTTTGCCAGAGTTACTGATGTTTTCTTGTAGTTTCTAACATTAGGCCTTCTTGTTCAGGTAGAAACATTGGGAACATCTACAAACAACTACCTAAACACTGTTATGATCCTGGAAAGCTCGGGGACATTGTCTCTCTACTATGTTATAGAGTTTAATGATACATTTCAGTGTAGTGTAAGGCTTTCCAAAGCTGGTTAATGTGTTTATTCCTCTATTTCAAGTGTATTGTGCCTTGTATTTCATTCATTTACCATTCTAGGATCCTTCAAGTTAACAACGTAGGATTCATACACTGTTAAATGTGCTCTAAACTCGAAATCTGGAATTCCTGGATCTAAGATACTGTTTCTACATGAACAACTCAGTTGGAGACTTGTTTTATACATGTTCTATGCTAGTTCTCATGTATTTATTGTCATTTTGCCAGAGTTACTGATGTTTTCTTGTGTTTTCTAACATTAGGCCTTCTTGTTCAGGTATCAACACTGGGAACATGAACAAACAATTATCTAAACAATGTGATGAACCTGAAAAGCTTAGGAACATTGTCTCTCAACTCTGTTATGGAAGTGTTAGGCTTTCCAAAGCTGCTAAATGGGTTTATTTCTCTATTTCAAGTGTACTCTGCCTTGTATTTCACTCATTTACCATTCTAGGCTCCTTCAAGTTAACAACGTAGGATTCATACAATTTTAAATGTGCTCTAAACTCGAATTCTGTAATTCCTGGATCTAAGATACCTTTTCTACATGTACAACTCAGTTGAAGTGTTTTATACATGTTCTATGCTAGTTCTCATGTATTTATTGTCATTTTGCCAGAGTTACTGATGTTTTCTTGTGTTTTCTAACATTAGGCCTTCTTGTTCAGGTATCAACATTGCAATATGAACAAACAATTATCTAAACACTGTGATGAACCTGAAAAGCTTAGGAACATTGTCTCTCAACTCTGTTATGGAAGTGTTAGGCTTTCCAAAGCTGCTAAATGGGTTTATTTCTCTATTTCAAGTGTACTCTCCCTTGTATTTCACACATTTTCCATTGTAGGCTCCTTTAAGTTAACAACGTAGGATTCATACACTGTTAAATATGCTCTAAACTCGAATTCTGGAATTCCTGGATCTAAGATACCTTTTCTACATGAACAACTCAGTTGGAGAAGTGTTTTATACATGTTCTATGCTAGTTCTCATGTATTTATTGTCATTTTGCCAGAGTTACTGATGTTTTCTTGTAGTTTCTAACATTAGGCCTTCTTGTTCACGTAGAAACATTGGGAATATCTACAAACAACTACCTAAACAGTGTTATGATCCTGGAAAGCTCGGGGACATTGTCTCTCTACTATGTTATAGAGTTTAATGATACATTTCAAAAAGTGTAAGACTTTCCAAAGCCGGTTAATGTGTTTATTCCTCTATTTCAAGTGTATTATGCCTTGTATTTCACTCATTTACCATTCTAGGGTCCTTCAAGTTAACTACGTAGGATTCATACACTGTTAAATGTTCTCTAAACTCAAATTCTGTAATTCCTGGATCTAAGATACCTTTTCTACATGAACAACTCAGTTGAAGTGTTTTATACATGTTCTATGCTAGTTCTCATGTATTTATTGTCATTTTGCCAGAGTTACTGATGTTTTCTTGTAGTTTCTAACATTAGGCCTTCTTGTTCAGGTATCAACATTGGGAACATCTACAAACAACTACCTAAACACTGTTATGATCCTGGAAAGCTCGGGGACATTGTCTCTCTACTATGTTATAGAGTTTAATGATACATTTCAGTGAAGTGTAAGGCTTTCCAAAGCTGGTTAATGTGTTTATTCCTCTATTTCAAGTGTATTCTGCCTTGTATTTCATTCATTTACCATTCTAGGATCCTTCAAGTTAACAACGTAGGATTCATACAATGTTAAATGTGCTCTAAACTCGAAATCTGGAATTCCTGGATCTAAGATACTGTTTCTACATGAACAACTCAGTTGGAGACTTGTTTTATACATGTTCTATGCTAGTTCTCATGTATTTATTGTCATTTTGCCAGAGTTACTGATGTTTTCTTGTGTTTTCTAACATTAGGCCTTCTTGTTCAGGTATCAACATTGGGAACATGAACAAACAATTATCTAAACAATGTGATGAACCTGAAAAGCTTAGGAACATTGTCTCTCAACTCTGTTATGGAAGTGTTAGGCTTTCCAAAGCTGCTAAATGGGTTTATTTCTCTATTTCAAGTGTACTCTGCCTTGTATTTCACTCATTTACCATTCTAGGCTCCTTCAAGTTAACAACGTAGGATTTATACAATTTTAAATGTGCTCTAAACTCGAATTCTGTAATTCCTGGATCTAAGATACCTTTTCTACATGTACAACTCAGTTGGAGAAGTGTTTTATACATATTCTATGCTAGTTCTCATGTATTTATTGTCGTTTTGCCAGAGTTACTGATGTTTTCTTGTAGTTTCTAACATTAGGTCTTCTTGTTCAGGAAGAAACATTGGGAACATCTACAAAGAACTACCTAAACACTGTTATGAACCTGGAAAGCTCGGGAACATTGTCTCTCTACTATGTTATAGAGTTTAATGATACATTTCAGTGAAGTGTAAGACTTTCCAAAGCTGGTTAATGTGTTTATTCCTCTATTTCAAGTGTATTCTGCCTTGTATTTCACTCATTTACCATTCTAGGGTCCTTCAAGTGAACAATGTAGGATTCATATACTGTTAAATGTGCTCTAAACTCAAATTCTGTAATTCTTGGATCTAAGATACCTTTTCTACATGAACAACTCAGTTGGAGAAGTGTTTTATACATGTTCTATGATAGTTCTCATGTATTTATTGTCATTTTGCCAGAGTTCTGATGTTTTCTTGTAGTTTCTAACATTAGGCCTTCTTGTTCAGGAAGAAACATTGGGAACATCTACAAACAACTACCTACACACTGTTATGAACCTGGAAAGCTTGGGAACATTGTCTCTCAACTATGTTATAGAGTTTATTGATACATTTCACTGAAGTGTAAGACTTTCCAAAGCTGGTTATTGTGTTTATTCCTCTATTTCAAGTGTATTCTCCCTTGTATTTCACTCATTTACCATTCTAGGCTCCTTCAAGTTAACAACGTAGGATTCATACACTGTTAAATGTGCTCTAAACTCAAATTCTGTAATTCCTGGATCTAAGATACCTTTTCTACATGAACAACTTAGTTGGAGAAGTGTTTTATACATGTTCTATGCTAGTTCTCATGTATTTATTGTCATTTTGCCAGAGTTACTGATGTTTTCTTGTAGTTTCTAACATTAGGCCTTCTTGTTCAGGTAGAAACATTGGGAACATCTACAAACAACTACCTAAACACTGTTACGAACCTGGAACACTCGGGAACATTGTCTCTCAACTATGTTATAGAGTTTATTGATACATTTCACTGAAGTGTAAGACTTTCCAAAGCTGGTTAATGTGTTTATTCCTCTATTTCAAGTGTATTCTGCCTTGTATTTCACTCATTTACCGTACTAGGCTCCTTCAAGTTAACAACGTAGGATTCATACACTGTTAAATGTGCTCTAAACTCGAAATCTGGAATTCCTGGATCTAAGATACTGTTTCTACATGAACAACTCAGTTGGAAACTTGTTTTATACATGTTCTATGCTAGTTCTCATGTATTTATTGTCATTTTGCCAGAGTTACTGATGTTTTCTTGTGTTTTCTAACATTAGGCCTTCTTGTTCAGGTATCAACATTGCAATATGAACAAACAATTATCTAAACACTGTGATGAACCTGAAAAGCTTAGGAACATTGTCTCTCAACTCTGTTATGGAAGTGTTAGGCTTTCCAAAGCTGCTAAATGGGTTTATTTCTCTATTTCAAGTGTACTCTGCCTTGTATTTCACACATTTTCCATTGTAGGCTCCTTTAAGTTAACAACGTAGGATTCATACACTGTTAAATATGCTCTAAACTCGAATTCTGGAATTCCTGGATCTAAGATACCTTTTCTACATGAACAACTCAGTTGGAGAAGTGTTTTATACATGTTCTATGCTAGTTCTCATGTATTTATTGTCATTTTGCCAGAGTTACTGATGTTTTCTTGTAGTTTCTAACATTAGGCCTTCTTGTTCAGGTAGAAACATTGGGAATATCTACAAACAACTACCTAAACACTGTTATGATCCTGGAAAGCTCGGGGACATTGTCTCTCTACTATGTTATAGAGTTTAATGATACATTTCAAAAAGTGTAAGACTTTCCAAAGCCGGTTAATGTGTTTATTCCTCTATTTCAAGTGTATTATGCCTTGTATTTCACTCATTTACCATTCTAGGGTCCTTCAAGTTAACTACGTAGGATTCATACACTGTTAAATGTTCTCTAAACTCAAATTCTGTAATTCCTGGATCTAAGATACCTTTTCTACATGAACAACTCAGTTGAAGTGTTTTATACATGTTCTATGCTAGTTCTCATGTATTTATTGTCATTTTGCCAGAGTTACTGATGTTTTCTTGTGTTTTCTAACATTAGGCCTTCTTGTTCAGGTATCAACATTGCAATATGAACAAACAATTATCTAAACACTGTGATGAACCTGAAAAGCTTAGGAACATTGTCTCTCAACTCTGTTATGGAAGTGTTAGGCTTTCCAAAGCTGCTAAATGGGTTTATTTCTCTATTTCAAGTGTACTCTGCCTTGTATTTCACACATTTTCCATTGTAGGCTCCTTTAAGTTAACAACGTAGGATTCATACACTGTTAAATATGCTCTAAACTCGAATTCTGGAATTCCTGGATCTAAGATACCTTTTCTACATGAACAACTCAGTTGGAGAAGTGTTTTATACATGTTCTATGCTAGTTCTCATGTATTTATTGTCATTTTGCCAGAGTTACTGATGTTTTCTTGTAGTTTCTAACATTAGGCCTTCTTGTTCAGGTAGAAACATTGGGAATATCTACAAACAACTACCTAAACACTGTTATGATCCTGGAAAGCTCGGGGACATTGTCTCTCTACTATGTTATAGAGTTTAATGATACATTTCAAAAAGTGTAAGACTTTCCAAAGCCGGTTAATGTGTTTATTCCTCTATTTCAAGTGTATTATGCCTTGTATTTCACTCATTTACCATTCTAGGGTCCTTCAAGTTAACTACGTAGGATTCATACACTGTTAAATGTTCTCTAAACTCAAATTCTGTAATTCCTGGATCTAAGATACCTTTTCTACATGAACAACTCAGTTGAAGTGTTTTATACATGTTCTATGCTAGTTCTCATGTATTTATTGTCATTTTGCCAGAGTTACTGATGTTTTCTTGTAGTTTCTAACATTAGGCCTTCTTGTTCAGGTATCAACATTGGGAACATCTACAAACAACTACCTAAACACTGTTATGATCCTGGAAAGCTCGGGGACATTGTCTCTCTACTATGTTATAGAGTTTAATGATACATTTCAGTGAAGTGTAAGGCTTTCCAAAGCTGGTTAATGTGTTTATTCCTCTATTTCAAGTGTATTCTGCCTTGTATTTCATTCATTTACCATTCTAGGATCCTTCAAGTTAACAACGTAGGATTCATACACTGTTAAATGTGCTCTAAACTCGAAATCTGGAATTCCTGGATCTAAGATACTGTTTCTACATGAACAACTCAGTTGGAGACTTGTTTTATACATGTTCTATGCTAGTTCTCATGTATTTATTGTCATTTTGCCAGAGTTACTGATGTTTTCTTGTGTTTTCTAACATTAGGCCTTCTTGTTCAGGTATCAACATTGGGAACATGAACAAACAATTATCTAAACAATGTGATGAACCTGAAAAGCTTAGGAACATTGTCTCTCAACTCTGTTATGGAAGTGTTAGGCTTTCCAAAGCTGCTAAATGGGTTTATTTCTCTATTTCAAGTGTACTCTGCCTTGTATTTCACTCATTTACCATTCTAGGCTCCTTCAAGTTAACAACGTAGGATTTATACAATTTTAAATGTGCTCTAAACTCGAATTCTGTAATTCCTGGATCTAAGATACCTTTTCTACATGTACAACTCAGTTGGAGAAGTGTTTTATACATATTCTATGCTAGTTCTCATGTATTTATTGTCGTTTTGCCAGAGTTACTGATGTTTTCTTGTAGTTTCTAACATTAGGTCTTCTTGTTCAGGTAGAAACATTGGGAACATCTACAAAGAACTACCTAAACACTGTTATGAACCTGGAAAGCTCGGGAACATTGTCTCTCTACTATGTTATAGAGTTTAATGATACATTTCACTGAAGTGTAAGGCTTTCCAAAGCTGGTTATTGTGTTTATTCCTCTATTTCAAGTGTATTCTGCCTTGTATTTCATTCATTTACCATTCTAGGATCCTTCAAGTTAACAACGTAGGATTCATACACTGTTACATGTGCTCTAAACTCAAATTCTGTAATTCTTGGATCTAAGATACCTTTTCTACATGAACAACTTAGTTGGAGAAGTGTTTTATACATGTTCTATGATAGTTCTCATGTATTTATTGTTATTTTGCCAGAGTTCTGATGTTTTCTTGTAGTTTCTAACATTAGGCCTTCTTGTTCAGGAAGAAACATTGGGAACATCTACAAACAACTACCTACACACTGTTATGAATCTGGAAAGCTTGGGAACATTGTCTCTCAACTATGTTATAGAGTTTATTGATACATTTCACTGAAGTGTAAGACTTTCCAAAGCTGGTTATTGTGTTTATTCCTCTATTTCAAGTGTATTCTGCCTTGTATTTCACTCATTTACCGTACTAGGCTCCTTCAAGTTAACAACGTAGGATTCATACACTGTTAAATGTGCTCTAAACTCGAAATCTGGAATTCCTGGATCTAAGATACTGTTTCTACATGAACAACTCAGTTGGAAACTTGTTTTATACATGTTCTATGCTAGTTCTCATGTATTTATTGTCATTTTGCCAGAGTTACTGATGTTTTCTTGTGTTTTCTAACATTAGGCCTTCTTGTTCAGGTATCAACATTGCAATATGAACAAACAATTATCTAAACACTGTGATGAACCTGAAAAGCTTAGGAACATTGTCTCTCAACTCTGTTATGGAAGTGTTAGGCTTTCCAAAGCTGCTAAATGGGTTTATTTCTCTATTTCAAGTGTACTCTGCCTTGTATTTCACACATTTTCCATTGTAGGCTCCTTTAAGTTAACAACGTAGGATTCATACACTGTTAAATATGCTCTAAACTCGAATTCTGGAATTCCTGGATCTAAGATACCTTTTCTACATGAACAACTCAGTTGGAGAAGTGTTTTATACATGTTCTATGCTAGTTCTCATGTATTTATTGTCATTTTGCCAGAGTTACTGATGTTTTCTTGTAGTTTCTAACATTAGGCCTTCTTGTTCAGGTAGAAACATTGGGAATATCTACAAACAACTACCTAAACACTGTTATGATCCTGGAAAGCTCGGGGACATTGTCTCTCTACTATGTTATAGAGTTTAATGATACATTTCAAAAAGTGTAAGACTTTCCAAAGCCGGTTAATGTGTTTATTCCTCTATTTCAAGTGTATTATGCCTTGTATTTCACTCATTTACCATTCTAGGGTCCTTCAAGTTAACTACGTAGGATTCATACACTGTTAAATGTTCTCTAAACTCAAATTCTGTAATTCCTGGATCTAAGATACCTTTTCTACATGAACAACTCAGTTGAAGTGTTTTATACATGTTCTATGCTAGTTCTCATGTATTTATTGTCATTTTGCCAGAGTTACTGATGTTTTCTTGTGTTTTCTAACATTAGGCCTTCTTGTTCAGGTATCAACATTGCAATATGAACAAACAATTATCTAAACACTGTGATGAACCTGAAAAGCTTAGGAACATTGTCTCTCAACTCTGTTATGGAAGTGTTAGGCTTTCCAAAGCTGCTAAATGGGTTTATTTCTCTATTTCAAGTGTACTCTGCCTTGTATTTCACACATTTTCCATTGTAGGCTCCTTTAAGTTAACAACGTAGGATTCATACACTGTTAAATATGCTCTAAACTCGAATTCTGGAATTCCTGGATCTAAGATACCTTTTCTACATGAACAACTCAGTTGGAGAAGTGTTTTATACATGTTCTATGCTAGTTCTCATGTATTTATTGTCATTTTGCCAGAGTTACTGATGTTTTCTTGTAGTTTCTAACATTAGGCCTTCTTGTTCACGTAGAAACATTGGGAATATCTACAAACAACTACCTAAACACTGTTATGATCCTGGAAAGCTCGGGGACATTGTCTCTCTACTATGTTATAGAGTTTAATGATACATTTCAAAAAGTGTAAGACTTTCCAAAGCCGGTTAATGTGTTTATTCCTCTATTTCAAGTGTATTATGCCTTGTATTTCACTCATTTACCATTCTAGGGTCCTTCAAGTTAACTACGTAGGATTCATACACTGTTAAATGTTCTCTAAACTCAAATTCTGTAATTCCTGGATCTAAGATACCTTTTCTACATGAACAACTCAGTTGAAGTGTTTTATACATGTTCTATGCTAGTTCTCATGTATTTATTGTCATTTTGCCAGAGTTACTGATGTTTTCTTGTAGTTTCTAACATTAGGCCTTCTTGTTCAGGTATCAACATTGGGAACATCTACAAACAACTACCTAAACACTGTTATGATCCTGGAAAGCTCGGGGACATTGTCTCTCTACTATGTTACAGAGTTTAATGATACATTTCAGTGAAGTGTAAGGCTTTCCAAAGCTGGTTAATGTGTTTATTCCTCTATTTCAAGTGTATTCTGCCTTGTATTTCATTCATTTACCATTCTAGGATCCTTCAAGTTAACAACGTAGGATTCATACACTGTTAAATGTGCTCTAAACTCGAAATCTGGAATTCCTGGATCTAAGATACTGTTTCTACATGAACAACTCAGTTGGAGACTTGTTTTATACATGTTCTATGCTAGTTCTCATGTATTTATTGTCATTTTGCCAGTAACTGATGTTTTCTTGTGTTTTCTAACATTAGGCCTTCTTGTTCAGGTATCAACATTGGGAACATGAACAAACAATTATCTAAACAATGTGATGAACCTGAAAAGCTTAGGAACATTGTCTCTCAACTCTGTTATGGAAGTGTTAGGCTTTCCAAAGCTGCTAAATGGGTTTATTTCTCTATTTCAAGTGTACTCTGCCTTGTATTTCACTCATTTACCATTCTAGGCTCCTTCAAGTTAACAACGTAGGATTTATACAATTTTAAATGTGCTCTAAACTCGAATTCTGTAATTCCTGGATCTAAGATACCTTTTCTACATGTACAACTCAGTTGGAGAAGTGTTTTATACATATTCTATGCTAGTTCTCATGTATTTATTGTCGTTTTGCCAGAGTTACTGATGTTTTCTTGTAGTTTCTAACATTAGGTCTTCTTGTTCAGGAAGAAACATTGGGAACATCTACAAAGAACTACCTAAACACTGTTATGAACCTGGAAAGCTCGGGAACATTGTCTCTCAACTATGTTATAGAGTTTAATGATACATTTCAGTGAAGTGTAAGACTTTCCAAAGCTGGTTAATGTGTTTATTCCTCTATTTCAAGTGTATTCTGCCTTGTATTTCACTCATTTACCATTCTAGGGTCCTTCAAGTGAACAATGTAGGATTCATATACTGTTAAATGTGC
The DNA here is from genome assembly GCA_963693515.1 of Pipistrellus nathusii. Lineage (NCBI taxonomy): Eukaryota > Metazoa > Chordata > Mammalia > Chiroptera > Vespertilionidae > Pipistrellus > Pipistrellus nathusii. Next base: position 57,485 of record CAVNZX010000056.1, read on the forward strand.
TCTAAACTCAAATTCTGTAATTCTTGGATCTAAGATACCTTTTCTACATGAACAACTCAGTTGGAGAAGTGTTTTATACATGTTCTATGATAGTTCTCATGTATTTATTGTCATTTTGCCAGAGTTCTGATGTTTTCTTGTAGTTTCTAACATTAGGCCTTCTTGTTCAGGAAGAAACATTGGGAACATCTACAAACAACTACCTACACACTGTTATGAATCTGGAAAGCTTGGGAACATTGTCTCTCAACTATGTTATAGAGTTTATTGATACATTTCACTGAAGTGTAAGACTTTCCAAAGCTGGTTATTGTGTTTATTCCTCTATTTCAAGTGTATTCTCCCTTGTATTTCACTCATTTACCATTCTAGGCTCCTTCAAGTTAACAACGTAGGATTCATACACTGTTAAATGTGCTCTAAACTCAAATTCTGTAATTCCTGGATCTAAGATACCTTTTCTACATGAACAACTTAGTTGGAGAAGTGTTTTATACATGTTCTATGCTAGTTCTCATGTATTTATTGTCATTTTGCCAGAGTTACTGATGTTTTCTTGTAGTTTCTAACATTAGGCCTTCTTGTTCAGGTAGAAACATTGGGAACATCTACAAACAACTACCTAAACACTGTTACGAACCTGGAACACTCGGGAACATTGTCTCTCAACTATGTTATAGAGTTTATTGATACATTTCACTGAAGTGTAAGACTTTCCAAAGCTGGTTAATGTGTTTATTCCTCTATTTCAAGTGTATTCTGCCTTGTATTTCACTCATTTACCGTACTAGGCTCCTTCAAGTTAACAACGTAGGATTCATACACTGTTAAATGTGCTCTAAACTCGAAATCTGGAATTCCTGGATCTAAGATACTGTTTCTACATGAACAACTCAGTTGGAAACTTGTTTTATACATGTTCTATGCTAGTTCTCATGTATTTATTGTCATTTTGCCAGAGTTACTGATGTTTTCTTGTGTTTTCTAACATTAGGCCTTCTTGTTCAGGTATCAACATTGCAATATGAACAAACAATTATCTAAACACTGTGATGAACCTGAAAAGCTTAGGAACATTGTCTCTCAACTCTGTTATGGAAGTGTTAGGCTTTCCAAAGCTGCTAAATGGGTTTATTTCTCTATTTCAAGTGTACTCTGCCTTGTATTTCACACATTTTCCATTGTAGGCTCCTTTAAGTTAACAACGTAGGATTCATACACTGTTAAATATGCTCTAAACTCGAATTCTGGAATTCCTGGATCTAAGATACCTTTTCTACATGAACAACTCAGTTGGAGAAGTGTTTTATACATGTTCTATGCTAGTTCTCATGTATTCATTGTCATTTTGCCAGAGTTACTGATGTTTTCTTGTAGTTTCTAACATTAGGCCTTCTTCTTCAGGTAGAAACATTGGGAACACGAACAAACAACTACCTACACACTGTTATGAACCTAGAAAGCTCAGGAACATTGTTTCTCAACTATGTTATAGAGTTTAATGATACATTTCACTGAAGTGTCAGACTTTCCAAAGCTGGTTAATGTGTTTATTCCTCTATTTCAAGTGTATTCTGCCTTGTATTTCACTCATTTACCATTCTAGACTTCTTCAAGTGTACAATGTAGGATTCAAACACTGTTAAATGTGCTCTAAACTCAAATTCTGTAATTCTTGGATCTAAGATACCTTTTCTACATGAACAACTCAGTTGGAGAAGTGTTTTATACATGTTCTATGCTAATTCTCATGTATTTATTGTCATTTTGCCAGAGTTACTGATGTTTTCTTGTGTTTTCTAACATTAGGCCTTCTTGTTCAGGTATCAACATTGGGAACATGAACAAACAATTATCTAAACAATGTGATGAACCTGAAAATCTTAGGAACATTGTCTCTCAACTCTGTTATGGAAGTGTTAGGCTTTCCAAAGCTGCTAAATGGGTTTATTTCTCTATTTCAAGTGTACTCTGCCTTGTATTTCACTCATTTACCATTCTAGGCTCCTTCAAGTTAACAACGTAGGATTTATACAATTTTAAATGTGCTCTAAACTCGAATTCTGTAATTCCTGGATCTAAGATACCTTTTCTACATGTACAACTCAGTTGGAGAAGTGTTTTATACATATTCTATGCTAGTTCTCATGTATTTATTGTCGTTTTGCCAGAGTTACTGATGTTTTCTTGTAGTTTCTAACATTAGGTCTTCTTGTTCAGGAAGAAACATTGGGAACATCTACAAAGAACTACCTAAACACTGTTAGGAACCTGGAAAGCTCGGGAACATTGTCTCTCTACTATGTTATAGAGTTTAATGATACATTTCAGTGAAGTGTAAGACTTTCCAAAGCTGGTTAATGTGTTTATTCCTCTATTTCAAGTGTATTCTGCCTTGTATTTCACTCATTTACCATTCTAGGGTCCTTCAAGTGAACAATGTAGGATTCATATACTGTTAAATGTGCTCTAAACTCAAATTCTGTAATTCTTGGATCTAAGATACCTTTTCTACATGAACAACTCAGTTGGAGAAGTGTTTTATACATGTTCTATGATAGTTCTCATGTATTTATTGTCATTTTGCCAGAGTTCTGATGTTTTCTTGTAGTTTCTAACATTAGGCCTTCTTGTTCAGGAAGAAACATTGGGAACATCTACAAACAACTACCTACACACTGTTATGAATCTGGAAAGCTTGGGAACATTGTCTCTCAACTATGTTATAGAGTTTATTGATACATTTCACTGAAGTGTAAGACTTTCCAAAGCTGGTTATTGTGTTTATTCCTCTATTTCAAGTGTATTCTCCCTTGTATTTCACTCATTTACCATTCTAGGCTCCTTCAAGTTAACAACGTAGGATTCATACACTGTTAAATGTGCTCTAAACTCAAATTCTGTAATTCCTGGATCTAAGATACCTTTTCTACATGAACAACTTAGTTGGAGAAGTGTTTTATACATGTTCTATGCTAGTTCTCATGTATTTATTGTCATTTTGCCAGAGTTACTGATGTTTTCTTGTAGTTTCTAACATTAGGCCTTCTTGTTCAGGTAGAAACATTGGGAACATCTACAAACAACTACCTAAACACTGTTACGAACCTGGAACACTCGGGAACATTGTCTCTCAACTATGTTATAGAGTTTATTGATACATTTCACTGAAGTGTAAGACTTTCCAAAGCTGGTTAATGTGTTTATTCCTCTATTTCAAGTGTATTCTGCCTTGTATTTCACTCATTTACCGTACTAGGCTCCTTCAAGTTAACAACGTAGGATTCATACACTGTTAAATGTGCTCTAAACTCGAAATCTGGAATTCCTGGATCTAAGATACTGTTTCTACATGAACAACTCAGTTGGAAACTTGTTTTATACATGTTCTATGCTAGTTCTCATGTATTTATTGTCATTTTGCCAGAGTTACTGATGTTTTCTTGTGTTTTCTAACATTAGGCCTTCTTGTTCAGGTATCAACATTGCAATATGAACAAACAATTATCTAAACACTGTGATGAACCTGAAAAGCTTAGGAACATTGTCTCTCAACTCTGTTATGGAAGTGTTAGGCTTTCCAAAGCTGCTAAATGGGTTTATTTCTCTATTTCAAGTGTACTCTGCCTTGTATTTCACACATTTTCCATTGTAGGCTCCTTTAAGTTAACAACGTAGGATTCATACACTGTTAAATATGCTCTAAACTCGAATTCTGGAATTCCTGGATCTAAGATACCTTTTCTACATGAACAACTCAGTTGGAGAAGTGTTTTATACATGTTCTATGCTAGTTCTCATGTATTTATTGTCATTTTGCCAGAGTTACTGATGTTTTCTTGTAGTTTCTAACATTAGGCCTTCTTGTTCAGGTAGAAACATTGGGAATATCTACAAACAACTACCTAAACACTGTTATGATCCTGGAAAGCTCGGGAACATTGTCTCTCTACTATGTTATAGAGTTTAATGATACATTTCAAAAAGTGTAAGACTTTCCAAAGCCGGTTAATGTGTTTATTCCTCTATTTCAAGTGTATTATGCCTTGTATTTCACTCATTTACCATTCTAGGGTCCTTCAAGTTAACTACGTAGGATTCATACACTGTTAAATGTTCTCTAAACTCAAATTCTGTAATTCCTGGATCTAAGATACCTTTTCTACATGAACAACTCAGTTGAAGTGTTTTATACATGTTCTATGCTAGTTCTCATGTATTTATTGTCATTTTGCCAGAGTTACTGATGTTTTCTTGTAGTTTCTAACATTAGGCCTTCTTGTTCAGGTATCAACATTGGGAACATCTACAAACAACTACCTAAACACTGTTATGATCCTGGAAAGCTCGGGGACATTGTCTCTCTACTATGTTATAGAGTTTAATGATACATTTCACTGAAGTGTAAGGCTTTCCAAAGCTGGTTAATGTGTTTATTCCTCTATTTCAAGTGTATTCTGCCTTGTATTTCACTCATTTACCATTCTAGGCTCCTTCAAGTTAACAACGTAGGATTCATACACTGTTAAATGTGCTCTAAACTCGAATTCTGTAATTCCTGGATCTAAGATACCTTTTCTACATGTACAACTCAGTTGGAGAAGTGTTTTATACATATTCTCTGCTAGTTCTCATGTATTTATTGTCCTTTTGCCAGAGTTACTGATGTTTTCTTGTAGTTTCTAACATTAGGTCTTCTTGTTCAGGTAGAAACATTGGGAACATCTACAAACAACTACCTAAACACTGTTATGAACCTGGAAAGCTCGGGAACATTGTGTCTCTACTATGTTATAGAGTTTAATGATACATTTCAGTGAAGTGTAAGGCTTTCCAAAGCTGGTTAATGTGTTTATTCCTCTATTTCAAGTGTATTCTGCCTTGTATTTCATTCATTTACCATTCTAGGATCCTTCAAGTTAACAACGTAGGATTCATACACTTTTAAATGTGCTCTAAACTCAAATTCTGTAATTCCTGGATCTAAGATACCTTTTCTACATGAACAACTCAGTTGGAGAAGTGTTTTATACATGTTCTATTGTAGTTCTCATGTATTTATTGTCATTTTGCCAGAGTTACTGATGTTTTCTTGTAGTTTCTAACATTAGGCCTTCTTGTTCAGGAAGAAACATTGGGAACATCTACAAACAACTACCTACACACTGTTATGAATCTGGAAAGCTTGGGAACATTGTCTCTCAACTATGTTATAGAGTTTATTGATACATTTCACTGAAGTGTAAGACTTTCCAAAGCTGGTTATTGTGTTTATTCCTCTATTTCAAGTGTATTCTCCCTTGTATTTCACTCATTTACCATTCTAGGCTCCTTCAAGTTAACAACGTAGGATTCATACACTGTTAAATGTGCTCTAAACTCAAATTCTGTAATTCCTGGATCTAAGATACCATTTCTACATGAACAACTTAGTTGGAGAAGTGTTTTATACATGTTCTATGCTAGTTCTCATGTATTTATTGTCATTTTGCCAGAGTTACTGATGTTTTCTTGTAGTTTCTAACATTAGGCCTTCTTGTTCTGGTATCAACATTGGGAACATCTACAAACAACTACCTAAACACGGTTATGATCCTGGAAAGCTCGGGAACATTGTATCTCTACTATGTTATAGAGTTTAATGATACATTTCACTGAAGTGTAAGACTTTCCAAAGCTGGTTATTGTGTTTATTCCTCTGTTTCAAGTGTATTCTCCCTTGTATTTCACTCATTTACCATTCTAGGATCCTTCAAGTTAACAACGTAGGATTCATACACTGTTAAATGTGCTCTAAACTCAAATTCTGTAATTCCTGGATCTAAGATACCATTTCTACATGAACAACTTAGTTGGAGAAGTGTTTTATACATGTTCTATGCTAGTTCTCATGTATTTATTGTCATTTTGCCAGAGTTACTGATGTTTTCTTGTAGTTTCTAACATTAGGCCTTCTTGTTCTGGTATCAACATTGGGAACATCTACAAACAACTACCTAAACACTGTTATGATCCTGGAAAGCTCGGGAACATTGTATCTCTACTATGTTATAGAGTTTAATGATACATTTCACTGAAGTGTAAGACTTTCCAAAGCTGGTTAATGTGTTTATTCCTCTATTTCAAGTGTATTATGCCTTGTATTTCACTCATTTACCATTCTAGGCTCCTTCAAGTTAACTACGTAGGATTCATACACTGTTAAATGTGCTCTAAACTCAAATTCTGTAATTCCTGGATCTAAGATACCATTTCTACATGAACAACTTAGTTGGAGAAGTGTTTTATACATGTTCTATGCTAGTTCTCATGTATTTATTGTCATTTTGCCAGAGTTACTGATGTTTTCTTGTAGTTTCTAACATTAGGCCTTCTTGTTCAGGAAGAAACATTGGGAACATATACAAACAACTACCTACACACTGTTATGAATCTGGAAAGCTTGGGAACATTGTCTCTGAACTATGTTGTAGAGTTTATTGATACATTTCACTGAAGTGTAAGACTTTCCAAAGCTGGTTTATGTGTTTATTCCTCTATTTCAAGTGTATTATGCCTTGTATTTCACTCATTTACCATTCTAGGCTCCTTCAAGTTAACTACGTAGGATTCATACACTGTTAAATGTGCTCTAAACTCAAATTCTGTAATTCCTGGATCTAAGATACCTTTTCTACATGAACAACTCAGTTGGAGAAGTGTTTTATACATGTTCTATGCTAGTTCTCATGTATTTATTGTCATTTTGCCAGATTTACTGATGTTTTCTTGTAGTTTCAAACATTAGGCCTTCTTGTTCAGGTATAAACATTGGGAACATGAACAAACAACTACCTAAACACTGTTATGAACCTGGAACGCTCGGGAACATTGTCTCTCAACTATGTTATAGAGTTTATTGATACATTCCACTGAAGTGTAAGACTTTCCAAAGCTGGTTAATGTGTTTATTCCTCTATTTCAAGTGTATTCTGCCTTGTATTTCACTCATTTACCATTCTAGCTCCTTCAAGTTAACAACGTAGGATTCATACACTGTTAAATGTGCTCAAAACTCGAATTCTGTAATTCCTAGATACCTTTTCTTCATGAACAACTCAGTTGGAGAAGTGTTTTATACTTGTTCTATGATAGTTCTCATGTATTTATTGTCATTTTGCCAGAGTTACTGATGTTTTCTTGTAGTTTCTAACATTAGGCCTTCTTGTTCAGGAAGAAACATTGGGAACATCTACAAACAACTACTTACACACTGTTATGAATCTGGAAAGCTTGGGAACATTGTCTCTCAACTATGTTATAGAGTTTATTGATACATTTCACTGACGTGTAAGACTTTCCAAAGCTGGTTATTGTGTTTATTCCTCTATTTCTAGTGTATTCTCCCTTGTATTTCACTCATTTACCATTCTAGGCTCCTTCAAGTTAACAACGTAGGATTCATACACTGTTAAATGTGCTCTAAACTCAAATTCTGTAATTCCTGGATCTAAGATACCATTTCTACATGAACAACTTAGTTGGAGAAGTGTTTTATACATGTTCTATGCTAGTTCTCATGTTTTTATTGTCATTTTGCCAGAGTTACTGATGTTTTCTTGTAGTTTCTAACATTAGGCCTTCTTGTTCAGGTATCAACATTGGGAACATCTACAAACAACTACCTAAACACTGTTACGAACCTGGAACACTCGGGAACATTGTCTCTCAACTATGTTATAGAGTTTATTGATACATTTCACTGAAGTGTAAGACTTTCCAAAGCTGGTTAATGTGTTTATTCCTCTATTTCAAGTGTATTCTGCCTTGTATTTCACTCATTTACCATACTAGGCTCCTTCAAGTTAACAACGTAGGATTCATACACTGTTAAATGTGCTCTAAACTGGAAATCTGGAATTCCTGGATCTAAGATACTGTTTCTACATGAACAACTCAGTTGGAGACTTGTTTTATACATGTTATATGCTAGTTCTCATGTATTTATTGTCATTTTGCCAGAGTTACTGATGTTTTCTTGTGTTTTCTAACATTAGGCCTTCTTGTTCAGGTATCAACATTGGGAACATGAACAAACAACTACCTAAACACTGTTATGAACCTGGAACGCTCGGGAACATTGTCTCTCAACTATGTTATAGAGTTTATTGATACATTCCACTGAAGTGTAAGACTTTCCAAAGCTGGTTAATGTGTTTATTCCTCTATTTCTAGTGTATTCTGCCTTGTATTTCACTCATTTACCATTCTAGGCTCCTTCAAGTTAACAACGTAGGATTCATACACTGTTAAATGTGCTCTAAACTCAAATTCTGTAATTCCTGGATCTAAGATACCATTTCTACATGAACAACTTAGTTGGAGAAGTGTTTTATACATGTTCTATGCTAGTTCTCATGTTTTTATTGTCATTTTGCCAGAGTTACTGATGTTTTCTTGTAGTTTCTAACATTAGGCCTTCTTGTTCAGGTATCAACATTGGGAACATCTACAAACAACTACCTAAACACTGTTACGAACCTGGAACACTCGGGAACATTGTCTCTCAACTATGTTATAGAGTTTATTGATACATTTCACTGAAGTGTAAGACTTTCCAAAGCTGGTTAATGTGTTTATTCCTCTATTTCAAGTGTATTCTGCCTTGTATTTCACTCATTTACCATACTAGGCTCCTTCAAGTTAACAACGTAGGATTCATACACTGTTAAATGTGCTCTAAACTGGAAATCTGGAATTCCTGGATCTAAGATACTGTTTCTACATGAACAACTCAGTTGGAGACTTGTTTTATACATGTTATATGCTAGTTCTCATGTATTTATTGTCATTTTGCCAGAGTTACTGATGTTTTCTTGTGTTTTCTAACATTAGGCCTTCTTGTTCAGGTATCAACATTGGGAACATGAACAAACAATTATCTAAACAATGTGATGAACCTGAAAAGCTTAGGAACATTGTCTCTCAACTCTGTTATGGAAGTGTTAGGCTTTCCAAAGCTGCTAAATGGGTTTATTTCTCTATTTCAAGTGTACTCTGCCTTGTATTTCATTCATTTACCATTCTAGGATCCTTCAAGTTAACAACGTAGGATTCATACACTTTTAAATGTGCTCTAAACTCAAATTCTGTAATTCCTGGATCTAAGATACCTTTTCTACATGAACAACTCAGTTGGAGAAGTGTTTTATACATGTTCTATTGTAGTTCTCATGTATTTATTGTCATTTTGCCAGAGTTACTGATGTTTTCTTGTAGTTTCTAACATTAGGCCTTCTTGTTCAGGAAGAAACATTGGGAACATCTACAAACAACTACCTACACACTGTTATGAATCTGGAAAGCTTGGGAACATTGTCTCTCAACTATGTTATAGAGTTTATTGATACATTTCACTGAAGTGTAAGACTTTCCAAAGCTGGTTATTGTGTTTATTCCTCTATTTCAAGTGTATTCTCCCTTGTATTTCACTCATTTACCATTCTAGGCTCCTTCAAGTTAACAACGTAGGATTCATACACTGTTAAATGTGCTCTAAACTCAAATTCTGTAATTCCTGGATCTAAGATACCATTTCTACATGAACAACTTAGTTGGAGAAGTGTTTTATACATGTTCTATGCTAGTTCTCATGTATTTATTGTCATTTTGCCAGAGTTACTGATGTTTTCTTGTAGTTTCTAACATTAGGCCTTCTTGTTCTGGTATCAACATTGGGAACATCTACAAACAACTACCTAAACACTGTTATGATCCTGGAAAGCTCGGGAACATTGTATCTCTACTATGTTATAGAGTTTAATGATACATTTCACTGTAGTGTTAGGCTTTCCAAAGCTGCTAAATGGGTTTATTTCTCTATTTCAAGTGTACTCTGCCTTGTATTTCACTCATTTACCATTCTAGGCTCCTTCAAGTTAACAACGTAGGATTCATACAATTTTAAATGTGCTCTAAACTCGAATTCTGTAATTCCTGGATCTAAGATACCTTTTCTACATGTACAACTCAGTTGGAGAAGTGTTTTATACATATTCTCTGCTAGTTCTCATGTATTTATTGTCGTTTTGCCAGAGTTACTGATGTTTTCTTGTAGTTTCTAACATTAGGTCTTCTTGTTCAGGTAGAAACATTGGGAACATCTACAAACAACTACCTAAACACTGTTATGAACCTGGAAAGCTCGGGAACATTGTGTCTCTACTATGTTATAGAGTTTAATGATACATTTCAGTGAAGTGTAAGGCTTTCCAAAGCTGGTTAATGTGTTTATTCCTCTATTTCAAGTGTATTCTGCCTTGTATTTCATTCATTTACCATTCTAGGATCCTTCAAGTTAACAACGTAGGATTCATACACTTTTAAATGTGCTCTAAACTCAAATTCTGTAATTCCTGGATCTAAGATACCTTTTCTACATGAACAACTCAGTTGGAGAAGTGTTTTATACTTGTTCTATGATAGTTCTCATGTATTTATTGTCATTTTGCCAGAGTTACTGATGTTTTCTTGTAGTTTCTAACATTAGGCCTTCTTGTTCAGGAAGAAACATTGGGAACATCTACAAGCAACTACCTACACACTGTTATGAATCTGGAAAGCTTGGGAACATTGTCTCTCAACTATGTTATAGAGTTTATTGATACATTTCACTGAAGTGTAAGACTTTCCAAAGCTGGTTATTGTGTTTATTCCTCTATTTCAAGTGTATTCTCCCTTGTATTTCACTCATTTACCATTCTAGGCTCCTTCAAGTTAACAACGTAGGATTCATACACTGTTAAATGTGCTCTAAACTCAAATTCTGTAATTCCTGGATCTAAGATACCATTTCTACATGAACAACTTAGTTGGAGAAGTGTTTTATACATGTTCTATGCTAGTTCTCATGTATTTATTGTCATTTTGCCAGAGTTACTGATGTTTTCTTGTAGTTTCTAACATTAGGCCTTCTTGTTCTGGTATCAACATTGGGAACATCTACAAACAACTACCTAAACACTGTTATGATCCTGGAAAGCTCGGGAACATTGTATCTCTACTATGTTATAGAGTTTAATAATACATTTCACTGAAGTGTAAGACTTTCCAAAGCTGGTTAATGTGTTTATTCCTCTATTTCAAGTGTATTATGCCTTGTATTTCACTCATTTACCATTCTAGGCTCCTTCAAGTTAACTACGTAGGATTCATACACTGTTAAATGTGCTCTAAACTCAAATTCTGTAATTCCTGGATCTAAGATACCATTTCTACATGAACAACTTAGTTGGAGAAGTGTTTTATACATGTTCTATGCTAGTTCTCATGTATTTATTGTCATTTTGCCAGAGTTACTGATGTTTTCTTGTAGTTTCTAACATTAGGCCTTCTTGTTCAGGAAGAAACATTGGGAACATATACAAACAACTACCTACACACTGTTATGAATCTGGAAAGCTTGGGAACATTGTCTCTGAACTATGTTATAGAGTTTATTGATACATTTCACTGAAGTGTAAGACTTTCCAAAGCTGGTTATTGTGTTTATTCCTCTATTTCAAGTGTATTATGCCTTGTATTTCACTCATTTACCATTCTAGGCTCCTTCAAGATTACTACGTAGGATTCATACACTGTTAAATGTGCTCTAAATTCAAATTCTGTAATTCCTGGATCTAAGATACCTTTTCTACATGAACAACTCAGTTGGAGAAGTGTTTTATACATGTTCTATGCTAGTTCTCATGTATTTATTGTCATTTTGCCAGATTTACTGATGTTTTCTTGTAGTTTCTAACATTAGGCCTTCTTGTTCAGGTATAAACATTGGGAACATGAACAAACAACTACCTAAACACTGTTATGAACCTGGAACGCTCGGGAACATTGTCTCTCAACTATGTTATAGAGTTTATTGATACATTTCACTGAAGTGTAAGACTTTCCAAAGCTGGTTAATGTGTTTATTCCTCTATTTCAAGTGTATTCTGCCTTGTATTTCACTCATTTACCATTCTAGCTCCTTCAAGTTAACAACGTAGGATTCATACACTGTTAAATGTGCTCAAAACTCGAATTCTGTAATTCCTAGATACCTTTTCTTCATGAACAACTCAGTTGGAGAAGTGTTTTATACTTGTTCTATGATAGTTCTCATGTATTTATTGTCATTTTGCCAGAGTTACTGATGTTTTCTTGTAGTTTCTAACATTAGGCCTTCTTGTTCAGGAAGAAACATTGGGAACATCTACAAACAACTACTTACACACTGTTATGAACCTGGAACGCTCGGGAACATTGTCTCTCAACTATGTTATAGAGTTTATTGATACATTTCACTGAAGTGTAAGACTTTCCAAAGCTGGTTAATGTGTTTATTCCTCTATTTCAAGTGTATTCTGCCTTGTATTTCACTCATTTACCATACTAGGCTCCTTCAAGTTAACAACGTAGGATTCATACACTGTTAAATGTGCTCTAAACTCGAAATCTGGAATTCCTGGATCTAAGATACTGTTTCTACATGAACAACTCAGTTGGAGACTTGTTTTATACATGTTATATGCTAGTTCTCATGTATTTATTGTCATTTTGCCAGAGTTACTGATGTTTTCTTGTGTTTTCTAACATTAGGCCTTCTTGTTCAGGTATCAACATTGGGAACATGAACAAACAATTATCTAAACAATGTGATGAACCTGAAAAGCTTAGGAACATTGTCTCTCAACTCTGTTATGGAAGTGTTAGGCTTTCCAAAGCTGCTAAATGGGTTTATTTCTCTATTTCAAGTGTACTCTGCCTTGTATTTCACTCATTTACCATTCTAGGCTCCTTCAAGTTAACAACGTAGGATTCATACAATTTTAAATGTGCTCTAAACTCGAATTCTGTAATTCCTGGATCTAAGATACCTTTTCTACATGTACAACTCAGTTGGAGAAGTGTTTTATACATATTCTCTGCTAGTTCTCATGTATTTATTGTCGTTTTGCCAGAGTTACTGATGTTTTCTTGTAGTTTCTAACATTAGGTCTTCTTGTTCAGGTAGAAACATTGGGAACATCTACAAACAACTACCTAAACACTGTTATGAACCTGGAAAGCTCGGGAACATTGTGTCTCTACTATGTTATAGAGTTTAATGATACATTTCAGTGAAGTGTAAGGCTTTCCAAAGCTGGTTAATGTGTTTATTCCTCTATTTCAAGTGTATTCTGCCTTGTATTTCATTCATTTACCATTCTAGGATCCTTCAAGTTAACAACGTAGGATTCATACACTTTTAAATGTGCTCTAAACTCAAATTCTGTAATTCCTGGATCTAAGATACCTTTTCTACATGAACAACTCAGTTGGAGAAGTGTTTTATACATGTTCTATTGTAGTTCTCATGTATTTATTGTCATTTTGCCAGAGTTACTGATGTTTTCTTGTAGTTTCTAACATTAGGCCTTCTTGTTCAGGAAGAAACATTGGGAACATCTACAAACAACTACCTACACACTGTTATGAATCTGGAAAGCTTGGGAACATTGTCTCTCAACTATGTTATAGAGTTTATTGATACATTTCACTGAAGTGTAAGACTTTCCAAAGCTGGTTATTGTGTTTATTCCTCTATTTCAAGTGTATTCTCCCTTGTATTTCACTCATTTACCATTCTAGGCTCCTTCAAGTTAACAACGTAGGATTCATACACTGTTAAATGTGCTCTAAACTCAAATTCTGTAATTCCTGGATCTAAGATACCATTTCTACATGAACAACTTAGTTGGAGAAGTGTTTTATACATGTTCTATGCTAGTTCTCATGTATTTATTGTCATTTTGCCAGAGTTACTGATGTTTTCTTGTAGTTTCTAACATTAGGCCTTCTTGTTCTGGTATCAACATTGGGAACATCTACAAACAACTACCTAAACACTGTTATGATCCTGGAAAGCTCGGGAACATTGTATCTCTACTATGTTATAGAGTTTATTGATACATTTCACTGAAGTGTAAGACTTTCCAAAGCTGGTTAATGTGTTTATTCCCCTATTTCAAATGTATTCTGCCTTGTATTTCACTCATTTACCATTCTAGGCTCCTTCAAGTTAACAACGTAGGATTCATACACTGTTAAATGTGCTCTAAACTCGAATTCTGTAATTCCTGGATCTAAGACACCTTTTCTACATGAACAACTCAGTTGGAGAAGTGTTTTATACATGTTCTATGCTAGTTCTCATGTATTTATTGTCGTTTTGCCAGAGTTACTGATGTTTTCTTGTAGTTTCTAACATTAGGTCTTCTTGTTCAGGTAGAAACATTGGGAACATCTACAAACAACTACCTAAACACTGTTATGAACCTGGAAAGCTCGGGAACATTGTGTCTCTACTATGTTATAGAGTTTAATGATGCATTTCAGTGAAGTGTAAGGCTTTCCAAAGCTGGTTAATGTGTTTATTCCTCTATTTCAAGTGTATTCTGCCTTGTATTTCATTCATTTACCATTCTAGGATCCTTCAAGTTAACAACGTAGGATTCATACACTTTTAAATGTGCTCTAAACTCAAATTCTGTAATTCCTGGATCTAAGATACCTTTTCTACATGAACAACTCAGTTGGAGAAGTGTTTTATACATGTTCTATTGTAGTTCTCATGTATTTATTGTCATTTTGCCAGAGTTACTGATGTTTTCTTGTAGTTTCTAACATTAGGCCTTCTTGTTCAGGAAGAAACATTGGGAACATCTACAAACAACTACCTACACACTGTTATGAATCTGGAAAGCTTGGGAACATTGTCTCTCAACTATGTTATAGAGTTTATTGATACATTTCACTGAAGTGTAAGACTTTCCAAAGCTGGTTATTGTGTTTATTCCTCTATTTCAAGTGTATTCTCCCTTGTATTTCACTCATTTACCATTCTAGGCTCCTTCAAGTTAACAACGTAGGATTCATACACTGTTAAATGTGCTCTAAACTCAAATTCTGTAATTCCTGGATCTAAGATACCATTTCTACATGAACAACTTAGTTGGAGAAGTGTTTTATACATGTTCTATGCTAGTTCTCATGTATTTATTGTCATTTTGCCAGAGTTACTGATGTTTTCTTGTAGTTTCTAACATTAGGCCTTCTTGTTCTGGTATCAACATTGGGAACATCTACAAACAACTACCTAAACACTGTTATGATCCTGGAAAGCTCGGGAACATTGTATCTCTACTATGTTATAGAGTTTATTGATACATTTCACTGAAGTGTAAGACTTTCCAAAGCTGGTTAATGTGTTTATTCCCCTATTTCAAATGTATTCTGCCTTGTATTTCACTCATTTACCATTCTAGGCTCCTTCAAGTTAACAACGTAGGATTCATACACTGTTAAATGTGCTCTAAACTCGAATTCTGTAATTCCTGGATCTAAGACACCTTTTCTACATGAACAACTCAGTTGGAGAAGTGTTTTATACATGTTCTATGCTAGTTCTCATGTATTTATTGTCGTTTTGCCAGAGTTACTGATGTTTTCTTGTAGTTTCTAACATTAGGCTTTCTTGTTCAGGTAGAAACATTGGGAACATGTACTAACAACTACCTAAACACTGTTATGAACCTGGAACGCTCGGGAACATTGTCTCTCAACTATGTTATAGAGTTTATTGATACATTTCACTGAAGTGTAAGACTTTCCAAAGCTGGTTAATGTGTTTATTCCTCTATTTCAAGTGTATTCTGCCTTGTATTTCAGTCATTTACCATTCTAGGCTTCTTCAAGTTAACAACGTAGGATTCATACACTTTTAAATGTGCTCTAAACTCGAATTCTGTAATTCCTGGATATAAGATAGCATTTCTACATGAACAAGTCAGTTGGAGAAGTGTTTTATACATGTTCTATGCTAGTTCTCATGTATTTATTGTCGTTTTGCCAGAGTTACTGATGTTTTCTTGTGTTTTCTAACATTAGGCCTTCTTGTTCAGGTATCAACATTGGGAACATGAACAAACAATTATCTAAACAATGTGATGAACCTGAAAAGCTTAGGAACATTGTCTCTCAACTCTGTTATGGAAGTGTTAGGCTTTCCAAAGCTGCTAAATGGGTTTATTTCTCTATTTCAAGTGTACTCTGCCTTGTATTTCACTCATTTACCATTCTAGGCTCCTTCAAGTTAACAACGTAGGATTCATACAATTTTAAATGTGCTCTAAACTCGAATTCTGTAATTCCTGGATCTAAGATACCTTTTCTACATGTACAACTCAGTTGGAGAAGTGTTTTATACATATTCTCTGCTAGTTCTCATGTATTTATTGTCGTTTTGCCAGAGTTACTGATGTTTTCTTGTAGTTTCTAACATTAGGTCTTCTTGTTCAGGTAGAAACATTGGGAACATCTACAAACAACTACCTAAACACTGTTATGAACCTGGAAAGCTCGGGAACATTGTGTCTCTACTATGTTATAGAGTTTAATGATACATTTCAGTGAAGTGTAAGGCTTTCCAAAGCTGGTTAATGTGTTTATTCCTCTATTTCAAGTGTATTCTGCCTTGTATTTCATTCATTTACCATTCTAGGATCCTTCAAGTTAACAACGTAGGATTCATACACTTTTAAATGTGCTCTAAACTCAAATTCTGTAATTCCTGGATCTAAGATACCTTTTCTACATGAACAACTCAGTTGGAGAAGTGTTTTATACATGTTCTATTGTAGTTCTCATGTATTTATTGTCATTTTGCCAGAGTTACTGATGTTTTCTTGTAGTTTCTAACATTAGGCCTTCTTGTTCAGGAAGAAACATTGGGAACATCTACAAACAACTACCTACACACTGTTATGAATCTGGAAAGCTTGGGAACATTGTCTCTCAACTATGTTATAGAGTTTATTGATACATTTCACTGAAGTGTAAGACTTTCCAAAGCTGGTTATTGTGTTTATTCATCTATTTCAAGTGTATTCTCCCTTGTATTTCACTCATTTACCATTCTAGGCTCCTTCAAGTTAACAACGTAGGATTCATACACTGTTAAATATGCTCTAAACTCAAATTCTGTAATTCCTGGATCTAAGATACCATTTCTACATGAACAACTTAGTTGGAGAAGTGTTTTATACATGTTCTATGCTAGTTCTCATGTATTTATTGTCATTTTGCCAGAGTTACTGATGTTTTCTTGTAGTTTCTAACATTAGGCCTTCTTGTTCTGGTATCAACATTGGGAACATCTACAAACAACTACCTAAACACTGTTATGATCCTGGAAAGCTCGGGAACATTGTATCTCTACTATGTTATAGAGTTTAATGATACATTTCACTGAAGTGTAAGACTTTCCAAAGCTGGTTAATGTGTTTATTCCTCTATTTCAAGTGTATTATGCCTTGTATTTCACTCATTTACCATTCTAGGCTCCTTCAAGTTAACTACGTAGGATTCATACACTGTTAAATGTGCTCTAAACTCAAATTCTGTAATTCCTGGATCTAAGATACCATTTCTACATGAACAACTTAGTTGGAGAAGTGTTTTATACATGTTCTATGCTAGTTCTCATGTATTTATTGTCATTTTGCCAGAGTTACTGATGTTTTCTTGTAGTTTCTAACATTAGGCCTTCTTGTTCAGGAAGAAACATTGGGAACATATACAAACAACTACCTACACACTGTTATGAATCTGGAAAGCTTGGGAACATTGTCTCTGAACTATGTTATAGAGTTTATTGATACATTTCACTGAAGTGTAAGACTTTCCAAAGCTGGTTATTGTGTTTATTCCTCTATTTCAAGTGTATTATGCCTTGTATTTCACTCATTTACCATTCTAGGCTCCTTCAAGTTAACTACGTAGGATTCATACACTGTTAAATGTGCTCTAAACTCAAATTCTGTAATTCCTGGATCTAAGATACCTTTTCTACATGAACAACTCAGTTGGAGAAGTGTTTTATACATGTTCTATGCTAGTTCTCATGTATTTATTGTCATTTTGCCAGATTTACTGATGTTTTCTTGTAGTTTCTAACATTAGGCCTTCTTGTTCAGGTATAAACATTGGGAACATGAACAAACAACTACCTAAACACTGTTATGAACCTGGAACGCTCGGGAACATTGTCTCTCAACTATGTTATAGAGTTTATTGATACATTTCACTGAAGTGTAAGACTTTCCAAAGCTGGTTAATGTGTTTATTCCTCTATTTCAAGTGTATTCTGCCTTGTATTTCACTCATTTACCATTCTAGCTCCTTCAAGTTAACAACGTAGGATTCATACACTGTTAAATGTGCTCAAAACTCGAATTCTGTAATTCCTAGATACCTTTTCTTCATGAACAACTCAGTTGGAGAAGTGTTTTATACTTGTTCTATGATAGTTCTCATGTATTTATTGTCATTTTGCCAGAGTTACTGATGTTTTCTTGTAGTTTCTAACATTAGGCCTTCTTGTTCAGGAAGAAACATTGGGAACATCTACAAACAACTACTTACACACTGTTATGAATCTGGAAAGCTTGGGAACATTGTCTCTCAACTATGTTATAGAGTTTATTGATACATTTCACTGACTTGTAAGACTTTCCAAAGCTGGTTATTGTGTTTATTCCTCTATTTCAAGTGTATTCTCCCTTGTATTTCACTCATTTACCATTCTAGGCTCCTTCAAGTTAACAACGTAGGATTCATACACTGTTAAATGTGCTCTAAACTCAAATTCTGTAATTCCTGGATCTAAGATACCATTTCTACATGAACAACTTAGTTGGAGAAGTGTTTTATACATGTTCTATGCTAGTTCTCATGTATTTATTGTCATTTTGCCAGAGTTACTGATGTTTTCTTGTAGTTTCTAACATTAGGCCTTCTTGTTCAGGTATCAACATTGGGAACATCTACAAACAACTACCTAAACACTGTTATGAACCTGGAACGCTCGGGAACATTGTCTCTCAACTATGTTATAGAGTTTATTGATACATTTCACTGCAGTGTAAGACTTTCCAAAGCTGGTTAATGTGTTTATTCCTCTATTTCAAGTGTATTCTGCCTTGTATTTCACTCATTTACCATACTAGGCTCCTTCAAGTTAACAACGTAGGATTCATACACTGTTAAATGTGCTCTAAACTCGAAATCTGGAATTCCTGGATCTAAGATACTGTTTCTACATGAACAACTCAGTTGGAGACTTGTTTTATACATGTTATATGCTAGTTCTCATGTATTTATTGTCATTTTGCCAGAGTTACTGATGTTTTCTTGTGTTTTCTAACATTAGGCCTTCTTGTTCAGGTATCAACATTGGGAACATGAACAAACAATTATCTAAACAATGTGATGAACCTGAAAAGCTTAGGAACATTGTCTCTCAACTCTGTTATGTAAGTGTTAGGCTTTCCAAAGCTGCTAAATGGGTTTATTTCTCTATTTCAAGTGTACTCTGCCTTGTATTTCACTCATTTACCATTCTAGGCTCCTTCAAGTTAACAACGTAGGATTCATACAATTTTAAATGTGCTCTAAACTCGAATTCTGTAATCCCTGGATCTAAGATACCTTTTCTACATGTACAACTCAGTTGGAGAAGTGTTTTATACATATTCTCTGCTAGTTCTCATGTATTTATTGTCGTTTTGCCAGAGTTACTGATGTTTTCTTGTAGTTTCTAACATTAGGTCTTCTTGTTCAGGTATAAACATTGGGAACATGAACAAACAACTACCTAAACACTGTTATGAACCTGGAAAGCTCGGGAACATTGTGTCTCTACTATGTTATAGAGTTTAATGATACATTTCAGTGAAGTGTAAGGCTTTCCAAAGCTGGTTAATGTGTTTATTCCTCTATTTCAAGTGTATTCTGCCTTGTATTTCATTCATTTACCATTCTAGGATCCTTCAAGTTAACAACGTAGGATTCATACACTTTTAAATGTGCTCTAAACTCAAATTCTGTAATTCCTGGATCTAAGATACCTTTTCTACATGAACAACTCAGTTGGAGAAGTGTTTTATACATGTTCTATTGTAGTTCTCATGTATTTATTGTCATTTTGCCAGAGTTACTGATGTTTTCTTGTAGTTTCTAACATTAGGCCTTCTTGTTCAGGAAGAAACATTGGGAACATCTACAAACAACTACCTACACACTGTTATGAATCTGGAAAGCTTGGGAACATTGTCTCTCAACTATGTTATAGAGTTTATTGATACATTTCACTGAAGTGTAAGACTTTCCAAAGCTGGTTATTGTGTTTATTCCTCTATTTCAAGTGTATTCTCCCTTGTATTTCACTCATTTACCATTCTAGGCTCCTTCAAGTTAACAACGTAGGATTCATACACTGTTAAATGTGCTCTAAACTCAAATTCTGTAATTCCTGGATCTAAGATACCATTTCTACATGAACAACTTAGTTGGAGAAGTGTTTTATACATGTTCTATGCTAGTTCTCATGTATTTATTGTCATTTTGCCAGAGTTACTGATGTTTTCTTGTAGTTTCTAACATTAGGCCTTCTTGTTCTGGTATCAACATTGGGAACATCTACAAACAACTACCTAAACACTGTTATGATCCTGGAAAGCTCGGGAACATTGTATCTCTACTATGTTATAGAGTTTATTGATACATTTCACTGAAGTGTAAGACTTTCCAAAGCTGGTTAATGTGTTTATTCCCCTATTTCAAATGTATTCTGCCTTGTATTTCACTCATTTACCATTCTAGGCTCCTTCAAGTTAACAACGTAGGATTCATACACTGTTAAATGTGCTCTAAACTCGAATTCTGTAATTCCTGGATCTAAGACACCTTTTCTACATGAACAACTCAGTTGGAGAAGTGTTTTATACATGTTCTATGCTAGTTCTCATGTATTTATTGTCGTTTTGCCAGAGTTACTGATGTTTTCTTGTAGTTTCTAACATTAGGCTTTCTTGTTCAGGTAGAAACATTGGGAACATGTACTAACAACTACCTAAACACTGTTATGAACCTGGAACGCTCGGGAACATTGTCTCTCAACTATGTTATAGAGTTTATTGATACATTTCACTGAAGTGTAAGACTTTCCAAAGCTGGTTAATGTGTTTATTCCTCTATTTCAAGTGTATTCTGCCTTGTATTTCAGTCATTTACCATTCTAGGCTCCTTCAAGTTAACAACGTAGGATTCATACACTTTTAAATGTGCTCTAAACTCGAATTCTGTAATTCCTGGATATAAGATAGCATTTCTACATGAACAAGTCAGTTGGAGAAGTGTTTTATACATGTTCTATGCTAGTTCTCATGTATTTATTGTCGTTTTGCCAGAGTAACTGATGTTGTCTTGTAGTTTCTAACATTAGGCCTTCTTGTTCAGGAATCAACATTGGGAACATGAACAAGCAATTATCTAAACACAGTGATGAACCTGAAAAGCTTAGGAACATTTTCTCTCAACTCTGTTATGGAAGTGTTAGGCTTTCCAAAGCTGCTAAATGGGTTTATTGCTCTATTCCAAGTGTACTCTGCCTTGTATTTCACACACTTTCCATTCTAGGCTGCTTCAAGTTAACAACGTAGGATTCATACACTGTGAAATGTGCTCTAAACTCGAATTCTGTTATTCCTGGATCTAAGATACCATTTCTACATGAACAACTCAGTTGGAGAAGTGTTTTATACATGTTCTATGCTAGTACTCATGTATTTATTGTCGTTTTGCCAGAGTTACTGATGTTTTCTTGTAGTTTCTAACATAGGCCTTCTTGTTCAGGTAGAAACATTGGGAACATCTACAAACAACTACCTAAACACTGTTATGAACCTAGAAAGCTTGGGAACATTGTCTCTCGACTATGTCATAGAGTTTAATGATACATTTCAGTGAGGTGTAAGGCTTTCCAAAGCTGGTTAATGTGTTTATTCCTCTATTTCAAGAGTATTCTGCCTTGTATTTCACTCATTTACCATTCTAGGCTCCTTCAAGTTAACAACGTAGGATTCATACACTGTTAAATGTGCTCTAAACTCGAATTCTGTAATTCCTGGATATAAGATACCATTTCTACATGAACAAGTCAGTTGGAGAAGTGTTTTATACATGTTCTATGCTAGTTCTCATGTATTTATTGTCGTTTTGCCAGAGTAACTGATGTTGTCTTGTAGTTTCTAACATTAGGCCTTCTTGTTCAGGAATCAACATTGGGAACATGAACAAGCAATTATCTAAACACAGTGATGAACCTGAAAAGCTTAGGAACATTTTCTCTCAACTCTGTTATGGAAGTGTTAGGCTTTCCAAAGCTGCTAAATGGGTTTATTGCTCTATTCCAAGTGTACTCTGCCTTGTATTTCACACACTTTCCATTCTAGGCTTCTTCAAGTTAACAACGTAGGATTCATACACTGTCAAATGTGCTCTAAACTCGAATTCTGTTATTCCTGGATCTAAGATACCATTTCTACATGAACAACTCAGTTTGAGAAGTGTTTTATACATGTTCTATGCTAGTACTCATGTATTTATTGTCGTTTTGCCAGAGTTACTGATGTTTTCTTGTAGTTTCTAACATTAGGCCTTCTTGTTCAGGTATCAACATTGGGAACATCTACAAACAACTACCTAAACACTGTTATGAACCTGGAATGCTCGGGAACATTGTCACTCTACTATGTTATAGAGTTTAATGATACATTTCAGTGAAGTGTAAGGCTTTCCAAAGCTGGTTAATGTGTTTATTCCTCTATTTCACGTGTATTCTGCCTTGTATTTCACTCATTTACCATTCTAGGCTCCTTCAAGTTAACACCGTAGGATTCATACACTGTTAAATGTGCTCTAAACTCGAATTCTGTAATTCCTGGATCTACGATACCTTTTCTACATGAACAACCCTGTTGGAGAAGTGTTTTATACATGTTCTATGCTAGTTCTCATGTATTTATTGTCATTTTTCCAGAGTTACTGGTGTTTTCTTGTAGTTTCTAACATTAGGCCTTCTTGTTCAGGTAGAAACATTGGGAACATGAACAAGCAATTATATAAACACAGTGATGAACCTGAAAAGCTTAGGAACATTGTCTCTCAACTCTGTTATGGAATTGTTAGGCTTTCCAAAGCTGCTAAATGGGTTTATTGCTCTATTCCAAGTGTACTCTGCCTTGTATTTCACACATTTTCCATTCTAGGTTCCTTTAAGTTAACAACGTAGGATTAATACACTGTTAAATGTGCCCTAAACACGAATTCTGTAATTCCTGGACCTAAGATACCTTTTCTACATGAACAAGTCAGTTGGAGAAGTGTTTTATACATGTTCTATGCTAGTTCTCATGTATTTATTGTCGTTTTGCCAGAGTTACTGATGTTTTCTTGTAGTTTCTAACATTAGGCCTTCTTTTTCAGGTAGAAACATTAGGAAAATCTACAAACAACTAACTAAACACTGTTATGAACTTGGAAAGCTCGGGAACATTGTCTCTCTACTATGTTATAGAGTTTAATGATACATTTCAATGAAGTGTAAGGCTTTCCAAAGCTGGTTAATGTGTTTATTCCTCTATTTCAAGTGTATTCTGCCTTGTATTTCATTCCTTTACCATTCTAGGATCCTTCAAGTTAACAACGTAGGATTCATACACTTTTAAATGTGCTCTAAAGTCGAATTCTGTAATTCCTGGATCTAAGATACCTTTTTTACATGAACAACTCAGTTGGAGAAGTGTTTTATACATGTTCTATGCTAGTTCTCATGTATTTATTGTCGTTTTGTCAGAGCTACTGATGTTCTCTTGTAGTTTCTAACATTAAGCCATCTTGTTCAGGTAGAAACATTGGGAATATCTACAAACAACTACCTAAACGCTGTTATGAACCTGGAAAGCTGGGGAACATTGTCTCTCTACTATGTTATAGAGTTTAATGATACATTTCAGTGAAGTGTAAGGCTTTCCAAAGCTGGTTAATGTGTTTATTCCTCTATTTCAAGTGTATTCTGCCTTGTATTTCATTCATTTACCATTCTAGGATCTTTCAAGTTAACAACGTAGGATTCATACACTTTTAAATGTGCACTAAACTCGAATTCTGTAATTCCTGGATCTAAGATACCTTTTCTACATGAACAACTCAGTTGGAGAAGTGTTTTATACATGTTCTATGCTAGTTCTCATGTATTTATTGTCGTTTTGCCAGAGTTACTGATGTTTTCTTGTAGTTTCTAACATTAGGCCTTCTTGTTCAGGTATCAACATTGGGAACATGAACAAGCAATTATCTAAACACAGTGATGAACCTGAAAAGCTTAGGAACATTTTCTCTCAACTCTGTTATGGAAGTGTTAGGCTTTCCAAAGCTGCTAAATGGGTTTATTGCTCTATTCCAAGTGTACTCTGCCTTGTATTTCACACATTTTCCATTCTAGGCTCCTTTAAGTTAACAACGTAGGATTCATACACTGTTAAATGTGCCCTAAACACAAATTCTGTAATTCCTGGATCTAAGATACCTTTTCTACACGAACAACTCAGTTGGAGAAGTGTTTTATACATGTTCTTTGCTAGTTCTCATGTATTTATTGTCATTTTGCCAGAGTTACTGAAGTTTTCTTGTAGGTTCTAACATTAGCCCTTCTTGTCCAGGTATAAACATTGGGAACATCTACAAACAACTACCTAAACACTGTTATGAACCTGGAAAGCTCGGGAACATTGTCTCTCTAATATGTTATAGAGTTTAATGATACATTTCAGTGAAGTGTAAGGCTTTCCAAAGCTGGTTAATGTGTTTATTCCTCTATTTCAAGTGTATTCTGCCTTGTATTTCATTCCTTTACCATTCTAGGATCCTTCAAGTTAACAACGTAGGATTCATACACTGTTAAATGTGCTCTAATGTCGAATTCTGTAATTCCTGGATCTAAGATAACTTTTCTACATGAACAAGTCAGTTGGAGAAGTGTTTTATACATGTTCTATGCTAGTTCTCATGTATTTATTGTCGTTTTGCCAGAGTTACTGATGTTTTCTTGTAGTTTCTAACATTAGGCCTTCTTGTTCAGGTATCAACATTGGGAGCATGAACAAGCAATTATCTAAACACAGTGATGAACCTGAAAAGCTTAGGAACATTGTCTCTAAACTCTGTTATGGAAGTGTTAGGCTTTCCAAAACTGCTAAATGGGTTTATTGCTCTATTCCAAGTGTACTCTGCCTTGTATTTCACACATTTTCCATTCTAGGCTCCTTTAAGTTAACAACGTAGGATTCATACACTGGTAAATGTGCCCTAAACACGAATTCTGTAATTCCTGGACCTAAGATACCTTTTCTACACGAACAACTCAGATGCAGAAGTGTTTTATACATGTTCTATGCTAATTCTCATGTATTTTTGTCGTCTTTGTCAGAGTTACTGATGTTTTCTTGTAGTTTCTAACATTAGGCCTTCTTGTTCAGGTAGAAACATTGGGAACATCTACAAACAACTAACTAAACACTGTTATGAACTTGGAAAGCTCGGGAACATTGTCTCTCTACTATGTTATAGAGTTTAATGATACATTTCAATGAAGTGTAAGGCTTTCCAAAGCTGGTTAATGTGTTTATTCCTCTATTTCAAGTGTATTCTGCCTTGTATTTCATTCCTTTACCATTCTAGGATCCTTCAAGTTAACAACGTAGGATTCATACACTGTTAAATGTGCTCTAAACTCGAATTCTGTAATTCCTGGATCTAAGATACCTTTTCTACATGAACAACTCAGTTGGAGAAGTGTTTTATACATGTTCTATGCTAGTTCTCATGTATTTATTGTCGTTTTGTCAGAGTTACTGATGTTGTCTTGTAGTTTCTAACATTAAGCCATCTTGTTCAGGTAGAAACATTGGGAATATCTATAAACAACTACCTAAACGCTGTTATGAACCTGGAAAGCTGGGGAACATTGTCTCTCTACTATGTTATAGAGTTTAATGATACATTTCAGTGAAGTGTAAGGCTTTCCAAAGCTGGTTAATGTGTTTATTCCTCTATTTCAAGTGTATTCTGCCTTGTATTTCATTCATTTACCATTCTAGGATCGTTCAAGTTAACAGCGTAGGATTCATACACTTTTAAATGTGCACTAAACTCGAATTCTGTAATTCCTGGATCTAAGATACCTTTTCTACATGAACAACTCAGTTGGAGAAGTGTTTTATACATGTTCTATGCTAGTTCTCATGTATTTATTGTCGTTTTGCCAGAGTTACTGATGTTTTCTTGTAGTTTCTAACATTAGGCCTTCTTGTTCAGGTATCAACATTGGGAACATGAACAAGCAATTATCTAAACACAGTGATGAACATGAAAAGCTTAGGAACATTGTCTCTCAACTCTGTTATGGAAGTGTTAGGCTTTCCAAAGCTGCTAAATGGGTTTATTGCTCTATTCCCAGTGTACTCTGCCTTGTATTTCACACATTTTCCATTCTAGGCTCCTTTAAGTTAACAACGTAGGATTCATACACTGTTAAATGTGCCCCAAACACAAATTCTGTAATTCCTGGATCTAAGATACCTTTTCTAGGCGAACAACTCAGTTGGAGAAGTGTTTTATACATGTTCTTTGCTAGTTCTCATGTATTTATTGTCATTTTGCCAGAGTTACTGATGTTTTCTTGTAGTTTCTAACATTAGGCCTTCTTGTTCAGGTATAAACATTGGGAACATGAACAAACAACTACCTAAACACTGTTATGAACCTGGAACGCTCGAGAACATTGTCTCTCAACTATGTTATAGAGTTTTATAATACATTTCACTGAAGTGTAAGACTTTCGAAAGCTGGTTAATGTGTTTATTCCTCTATTTCAAGTGTATTCTGCCTTCTATTTCACTCATTTACCATTTTAGGATCCTTCAAGTTAACAACTTAGTATTCATACACTGTTAAATGTGCTCTAAACTCGAATTCTGTAATTCCTGGATCTAAGATACCATTTCTATATGAACAACTCAGTTGGAGAAGTGTTTTATACATGTTCTATGATAATTCTCATGAATTTATTGTCATTTTGCCAGAGTTACTGATGTTTTCTTCTAGTTTCTAACATTAGGCCTTCTTGTTCAGGTATAAACATTGGGAACATCTACAAACAACTACCTAAACACTGTTATGAATCTGGAAAGCTCGGGAACATTTTCTCTCTACTATGTTATAGAGTTTAATGATACATTTCAGTGAAGTGTAAGGCTTTCCAAAGCTGGTTAATGTGTTTATTCCTCTATTTCAAGTGTATTCTGCCTTGTATTTCACTCATTTACCATTCTAGGCTCCTTCAAGTTAACAACGTAGGATTCATACACTGTTAAATGTGCTCTAAACTCGAATTCTGTAATTCCTAGATCTAAGATACCATTTCTACATGAACAACTCAGTTGGAGAAGTGTTTTATACATGTTCTATGCTAGTTCTCATGTATTTATTGTCATTTTGCCAGAGTTACTGATGTTTTCTTGTAGTTTCTAACATTAGGCCTTCTTGTCCAGGTATAAACATTGGGAACATCTACAAACAACTACCTAAACACTGTTATGAACCTGGAAAGCTCGGGAACATTGTCTCTCTAATATGTTATAGAGTTTAATGATACATTTCAGTGAAGTGTAAGGCTTTCCAAAGCTGGTTAATGTGTTTATTCCTCTATTTCAAGTGTATTCTACCTTGTATTTCATTCCTTTACCATTCTAGGATCCTTCAAGTTAACAACGTAGGATTCATACACTGTTAAATGTGCTCTAAACTCGAATTCTGTAATTCCTGGATCTAAGATACCTTTTCTACATGAACAACTCAGTTGGAGAAGTGTTTTATACATGTTCTATGCTAGTTCTCATGTATTTATTGTCGTTTTGTCAGAGTTACTGATGTTGTCTTGTAGTTTCTAACATTAAGCCATCTTGTTCAGGTAGAAACATTGGGAATATTTATAAACAACTACCTAAACGCTGTTATGAACCTGGAAAGCTGGAGAACATTGTCTCTCTACTATGTTATAGAGTTTAATGATATATTTCAGTGAAGTGTAAGGCTTTCCAAAGCTGGTTAATGTGTTTATTCCTCTATTTCAAGTGTATTCTGCCTTGTATTTCATTCATTTACCATTCTAGGATCGTTCAAGTTAACAACGTAGGATTCATACACTTTTAAATGTGCACTAAACTCGAATTCTGTAATTCCTGGATCTAAGATACCTTTTCTACATGAACAACTCAGTTGGAGAAGTGTTTTATACATGTTCTATGCTAGTTCCCATGTATTTATTGTCGTTTTGCCAGAGTTACTGATGTTTTCTTGTAGTTTCTAACATTAGGCCTTCTTGTTCAGGTATCAACATTGGGAACATGAACAAGCAATTATCTAAACACAGTGATGAACATGAAAAGCTTAGGAACATTGTCTCTCAACTCTGTTATGGAAGTGTTAGGCTTTCCAAAGCTGCTAAATGGGTTTATTGCTCTATTCCCAGTGTACTCTGCCTTGTATTTCAGACATTTTCCATTCTAGGCTCCTTTAAGTTAACAACGTAGGATTCATACACTGTTAAATGTGCCCCAAACACAAATTCTGTAATTCCTGGATCTAAGATACCTTTTCTAGGCGAACAACTCAGTTGGAGAAGTGTTTTATACATGTTCTTTGCTAGTTCTCATGTATTTATTGTCATTTTGCCAGAGTTACTGATGTTTTCTTGTAGTTTCTAACATTAGGCCTTCTTGTTCAGGTATAAACATTGGGAACATGAACAAACAACTACCTAAACACTGTTATGAACCTGGAACGCTCGAGAACATTGTCTCTCAACTATGTTATAGAGTTTTATAATACATTTCACTGAAGTGTAAGACTTTCCAAAGCTGGTTAATGTGTTTATTCCTCTATTTCAAGTGTATTCTGCCTTCTATTTCACTCATTTACCATTTTAGGCTCCTTCAAGTTAACAACTTAGGATTCATACACTGTTAAATGTGCTCTAAACTCGAATTCTGTAATTCCTGGATCTAAGATACCATTTCTACATGAACAACTCAGTTGGAGAAGTGTTTTATATATGTTCTATGCTAGTTCTCATGAATTTATTGTCATTTTGCCAGAGTTACTGATGTTTTCTTGTAGTATCTAACATTAGGCCTTCTTGTTCAGGTATAAACATTGGGAACATCTACAAACAACTACCTAAACACTGTTATGAATCTGGAAAGCTCGGGAACATTGTCTCTCTACTATGTTATAGAGTTTAATGATACATTTCAGTGAAGTGTAAGGCTTTCCAAAGCTGGTTAATGTGTTTATTCCTCTATTTCAAGTGTATTCTGCCTTGTATTTCACTCATTTACCATTCTAGGCTCCTTCAAGTTAACAACGTAGGATTCATACACTGTTAAATGTGCTCTAAACTCGAATTCTGTAATTCCTAGATCTAAGATACCATTTCTACATGCACAACTCAGTTGGAGAAGTGTTTTATACATGTTCTATGCTAATTCTCATGTATTTATTGTCATTTTGCCAGAGTTACTGATGTTTTCTTGTAGTTTCTAACATTAGGCCTTCTTGTTCAGGTATAAACATTGGGAACATGAACAAACAACTACCTAAACACTGTTATGAACCTGGAACGCTCGAGAACATTGTCTCTCAACTATGTTATAGAGTTTTATGATACATTTCACTGAAGTGTAAGGCTTTCCAAAGCTGGTTAATGTGTTTATTCCTCTATTTCAAGTGTATTCTGCCTTCTATTTCACTCAGTTACCATTTTAGGCTCCTTCAAGTTAACAACTTAGGATTCATACACTGTTAAATGTGCTCTAAACTCGAATTCTGGAATTCCTGGATCTAAGATACCATTTCTACATGAACAACTCAGTTGGAGAAGTGTTTTATACATGTTCTATGCAGGTTCTCATGAATTTATTGTCGTTTTGCCAGAGTTACTGATGTTTTCTTGTAGTTTCTAACATTAGGCCTTCTTGTTCAGGTAGAAACATTGGGAACATCTACAAACAACTACCTAAACACTGTTATGAACCTGGAAAACTCGGGAACATTGTCTCTCTACTATGTTATAGAGTTTAATGATACATTTCAGTGAAGTGTAAGGCTTTCCAAAGCTGGTTAATGTGTTTATTCCTCTATTTCAAGTGTATTCTGCCTTGTATTTCACTCATTTACCATTCTAGGGTCCTTCAAGTTAACAACGTATGATTCCTACACTGTTAAATGTGCTCTAAACTCCAATTCTGTAATTCCTGGATCTAAGATACCTTTTCTACACGAACAACTCAGTTGGAGAAGTGTTTTATACATGTTCTATGCTAGTTCTCATGTATTTATTTTCGTTTTGCCAGAGTTACTGAAGTTTTCTTGTAGGTTCTAACATTAGGCCTTCTTGTCCAGGTATAAACATTGGGAACATCTACAAACAACTACCTAAACACTGTTATGAACCTGGAAAGCTCGGGAACATTGTCTCCCTACTATGTTATAGAGTTTAATGATACATTTCAGTGAAGTGTAAGGCTTTCCAAAGCTGGTTAATGTGTTTATTCCTCTATTTCAAGTGTATTCTGCCTTGTATTTCACTCATTTACCATTCTGGGCTCCATCAAGTTAACAACGTAGGATTCATACACTGTTAAATGTGCTCTAAACTCGAATTCTGTAATTCCTAGATCCAAGATACCATTTCTACATGAACAACTCAGTTGAAGAAGTGTTTTATACATGCTCTATGCTAGTTCTCATGTATTTATTGTCATTTTGCCAGAGTTACTGATGTTTTCTTGTAGTTTCTAACATTAGGCCTTCTTGTTCAGGTATGAACATTGGGAACATGAACAAACAACTACCTAAACACTGTTATGAACCTGGAACGCTCGGGAACATTGTCTCTCAACTATGTTGTAGAGTTTAATGATACATTTCACTGAAGTGTAAGGCCTTCCAAAGCTGGTTAATGTGTTTATTCCTCTATTTAAAGTGTATTCTGCCTTCTATTTCACTCATTTACCATTTTAGGCTCCTTCAAGTTAACAACTTAGGATTCATACACTTTTAAATTTGCTCTAAACTCGAATTCTGTAATTCCTGGATCTAAGATACCATTTCTACATGAACAACTCAGTTGGAGAAGTGTTTTATACATGTTCTATGCTAGTTCTCATGAATTTATTGTCGTTTTGCCAGAGTTACTGATGTTTTTTTGTAGTTTCTAACATTAGGCCTTCTTGTTCAGGTAGAAACATTGGGAACATCTACAAACAACTACCTAAACACTGTTATGAACCTGGACAACTCGGGAACATTGTCTCTCTACTATGTTATAGAGTTTAATGATACATTTCAGTGAAGTGTAAGGCTTTCCAAAGCTGGTTAATGTGTTTATTCCTCTATTTCAAGTGTATTCTGCCTTGTATTTCATTCCTTTACCATTCTGGGATCCTTCAAGTTAACAACGTAGGATTCATACACTGTTAAATGTGCTCTAAAGTCGAATTCTGTAATTCCTGGATCTAAGATACCTTTTCTACATGAACAACTCAGTTGGAGAAGTGTTTTATACATGTTCTATGCTAGTTCTCATGTATTTATTGTCGATTTGCCAGAGTTACTGATGTTTTCTTGTAGTTTCTAACATTAGGCCTTCTTGTTCAGGTATGAACATTGGGAACATGAACAAACAACTACCTAAACACTGTTATGAACCTGGAAAGCTCGGTAACATTGTCTCTCTAGTATGTTGTAGAGTTTAATGATACATTTCAGTGAAGTGTAAGGCCTTCCAAAGCTGGTTAATGTGTTTATTCCTCTATTTCAAGTGTATTCTGCCTTGTATTTCATTCCTTTACCATTCTAGGATCCTTCAAGTTAACAATGTAGGATTCCTACACTGTTAAATTTGCTCTAAAGTCGAATTCTGTAATTCCTGGATCTAAGATTCCTTTTCTACATGAAGAACTCAGTTGAAGAAGTGTTTTATACATGTTCTATGTTAGTTCTCATGTATTTATTGTCATTTTGCCAGAGTTACTGATGTTTTCTTGTAGTTTCTAACATTAGGCCTTCTTGTTCAGGTATCAACATTGGGAACATGAACAAGCAATTATCTAAACACAGTGATGAACCTGAAAAGCTTAGGAACATTGTCTCTCAACTCTGTTATGGAAGTGTTAGGCTTTCCAAAGCTGCTAAATGGGTTTATTGCTCTATTCCAAGTGTACTCTGCCTTGTATTTCACACATTTTCCATTCTAGGTTCCTTTAAGTTAACAACGTAGGTTTCATACACTGTTAAATGTGCCCTAAACACGAATTCTGTAATTCCTGGACCTAAGATACCTTTTCTACATGAACAACTCAGATGCAGAAGTGTTTTATACAAGTTCTATGCTAATTCTCATGTATTTTTTGTTGTTTTGCCAGAGTGACTGATGTTTTCTTGTAGTTTCTAACATTAGGCCTTCTTGTTCAGGTAGAAACATTGGGAACATCTACAAACAACTAACTAAACACTGTTATGAACCTGGATAGCTCGGGAACATTGTCTCTCTACTATGTTATAGAGTTTAATGATACATTTCAATGAAGTGTAAGGCTTTCCAAAGCTGGTTAATGTGTTTATTCCTCTATTTCAAGTGTATTCTGCCTTGTATTTCATTCCTTTACCATTCTAGGATCCTTCAAGTTAACAATGTAGGATTCCTACACTGTTAAATTTGCTCTAAAGTCGAATTCTGTAATTCCTGGATCTAAGATTCCTTTTCTACATGAAGAACTCAGTTGAAGAAGTGTTTTATACATGTTCTATGCTAGTTCTCATGTATTTATTGTCATTTTTCCAGAGTTACTGATATTTTCTTGTAGTTTCTAACATTAGGCCTTCTTGTTCAGGTATCAACATTGGAAACATGAACAAGCAATTATCTAAACACAGTGATGAACCTGAAAAGCTTAGGAACATTGTCTCTCAACTCTGTTATGGAAGTGTTAGGCTTTCCAAAGCTGCTAAATGGGTTTATTGCTCTATTCCAAGTGTACTCTGCATTGTATTTCACACATTTTCCATTCTAGGCTCCTTTAAGTTAACAATGTAGGATTCATACACTGTTAAATGTGCCCTAAACACGAATTCTGTAATTCCTGGATCTAA
Organism: Pipistrellus nathusii; assembly: GCA_963693515.1. NCBI lineage: Eukaryota > Metazoa > Chordata > Mammalia > Chiroptera > Vespertilionidae > Pipistrellus > Pipistrellus nathusii. The sequence continues at coordinate 90,653 of CAVNZX010000056.1, forward strand.
GATACCTTTTCTACACGAACAACTCAGTTGGAGAAGTGTTTTATACATGTTCTATGCTAGTTCTCATGTATTTATTGTCATTTTGCCAGAGTTACTGAATTTTTCTTGTAGGTTCTAACATTAGGCCTTCTTGTCCAAGTATAAACATTGGGAACATCTACGAACAACTACCTAAACACTGTTATGAACCTGGAACGCTCGGGAACATTGTCTCTCTACTATGTTATAGAGTTTAATGATACAATTCAGTGAAGTGTAAGGCTTTCCAAAGCTGGTTAATGTGTTTATTCCTCTATTTCAAGTGTATTCTGCCTTGTATTTCATTCCTTTACCATTCTAGGATCCTTCAAGTTAACAACGTAGGATTCATACACTGTTAAATGTGCTCTAAAGTCGAATTTTGTAATTCCTGGATCTAAGATACCTTTTTTACATGAACAAGTCAGTTGGAGAAGTGTTTTATACATGTTCTATGCTAGTTCTCATGTATTTATTGTCGTTTTGCCAGAGTTACTGATGTTTTCTTGTAGTTTCTAACATTAGGCCTTCTTGTTCAGGTATCAACATTGGGAACATGAACAAGCAATTATGTAAACACAGTGATGAACCTGAAAAGCTTAGGAACATTGTCTCTAAACTCTGTTATGGAAGTGTTAGGCTTTCCAAAACTGCTAAATGGGTTTATTGCTCTATTCCAAGTGTACTCTGCCTTGTATTTCACACATTTTCCATTCTAGGCTCCTTTAAGTTAACAACGTAGGATTCATACACTGTTAAATGTGCTCTAAACTCGAATTCTGTAATTCCTAGATCTAAGATACCATTTCTACATGAACAACTCAGTTGGAGAAGTGTTTTATACATGTTCTATGCTAGTTCTCATGTATTTATTGTCATTTTGCCAGAGTTACTGATGTTTTCTTGTAGTTTCTAACATTATGCCTTCTTGTTCAGGTATAAACATTGGGAACATGAACAAACAACTACCTAAACAGTGTTATGAACCTGGAACGCTCGGGAACATTGTCTCTCAACTATGTTATAGAGTTTTATAATACATTTCACTGAAGTGTAAGACTTTCCAAAGCTGGTTAATGTGTTTATTCCTCTATTTCAAGTGTATTCTGCCTTCTTTTTCACTCATTTACCATTTTAGGCTCCTTCAAGTTAACAACTTAGGATTCATACACTGTTAAATGTGCTCTAAACTCGAATTCTGTAATTCCTGGATCTAAGATACCATTTCTACATGAACAACTCAGTTGGAGAAGTGTTTTATACATGTTCTATGCTAGTTCTCATGAATTTATTGTCGTTTTGCCAGAGTTACTGATGTTTTCTTGTAGTTTCTAACATTAGGCCTTCTTGTTCAGGTAGAAACATTGGGAACATCTACAAACAACTACCTAAACACTGTTATGAACCTGGAAAACTCGGGAACATTGTCTCTCTACTATGTTATAGAGTTTAATGATACATTTCAGTGAAGTGTAAGGCTTTAAAAGCTGGTTAATGTGTTTATATCTCTATTTCAAGTGTATTCTGCCTTGTATTTCATTCCTTTACCATTCTGGGATCCTTCAAGTTAACAACGTAGGATTCATACACTGTTAAATGTGCTCTAAAGTCGAATTTTGTAATTCCTGGATCTAAGATACCTTTTTTACATGAACAAGTCAGTTGGAGAAGTGTTTTATACATGTTCTATGCTAGTTCTCATGTATTTATTGTCGTTTTGCCAGAGTTACTGATGTTTTCTTGTAGTTTCTAACATTAGGCCTTCTTGTTCAGGTATCAACATTGGGAACATGAACAAGCAATTATGTAAACACAGTGATGAACCTGAAAAGCTTAGGAACATTGTCTCTAAACTCTGTTATGGAAGTGTTAGGCTTTCCAAAACTGCTAAATGGGTTTATTGCTCTATTCCAAGTGTACTCTGCCTTGTATTTCACACATTTTCCATTCTAGGCTCCTTTAAGTTAACAACGTAGGATTCATACACTGTTAAATGTGCTCTAAACTCGAATTCTGTAATTCCTAGATCTAAGATACCATTTCTACATGAACAACTCAGTTGGAGAAGTGTTTTATACATGTTCTATGCTAGTTCTCATGTATTTATTGTCATTTTGCCAGAGTTACTGATGTTTTCTTGTAGTTTCTAACATTATGCCTTCTTGTTCAGGTATAAACATTGGGAACATGAACAAACAACTACCTAAACAGTGTTATGAACCTGGAACGCTCGGGAACATTGTCTCTCAACTATGTTATAGAGTTTTATAATACATTTCACTGAAGTGTAAGACTTTCCAAAGCTGGTTAATGTGTTTATTCCTCTATTTCAAGTGTATTCTGCCTTCTTTTTCACTCATTTACCATTTTAGGCTCCTTCAAGTTAACAACTTAGGATTCATACACTGTTAAATGTGCTCTAAACTCGAATTCTGTAATTCCTGGATCTAAGATACCATTTCTACATGAACAACTCAGTTGGAGAAGTGTTTTATACATGTTCTATGCTAGTTCTCATGAATTTATTGTCGTTTTGCCAGAGTTACTGATGTTTTCTTGTAGTTTCTAACATTAGGCCTTCTTGTTCAGGTAGAAACATTGGGAACATCTACAAACAACTACCTAAACACTGTTATGAACCTGGAAAACTCGGGAACATTGTCTCTCTACTATGTTATAGAGTTTAATGATACATTTCAGTGAAGTGTAAGGCTTTAAAAGCTGGTTAATGTGTTTATATCTCTATTTCAAGTGTATTCTGCCTTGTATTTCATTCCTTTACCATTCTGGGATCCTTCAAGTTAACAACGTAGGATTCATACACTGTTAAATGTGCTCTAAAGTCGAATTCTGTAATTCCTGGATCTAAGATACCTTTTCTACATGAACAACTCAGTTGGAGAAGTGTTTTATACATGTTCTATGCTAGTTCTCATGTATTTATTGTCGATTTGCCAGAGTTACTGATGTTTTCTTGTAGTTTCTAACATTAGGCCTTCTTGTTCAGGTAGAAACATTGGGAACATGAACAAACAACTACCTAAACACTGTTATGAACCTGGAAAGCTCGGGAACATTGTCTCTCTAGTATGTTGTAGAGTTTAATGATACATTTCAGTGAAGTGTAAGGCCTTCCAAAGCTGGTTAATGTGTTTATTCCTCTATTTCAAGTGTATTCTGCCTTGTTTTTCATTCATTTACCAATCTAGGTTCGTTCAAGTTAACAACGTAGGATTCATACACTTTTAAATGTGCTCTAAACTCGAATTCTGTAATTCCTGGATCTAAGATACCTTTTCTACATGAACAACTCAGTTGGAGAAGTGTTTTATACATGTACTATGCTAGTTCTCATGTATTTATTGTCATTTCGCCAGAGTTACTGATGTTTTCTTGTAGTTTCTAACATTAGGCCTTCTTGTTCAGGTATCAACATTGGGAACATGAACAAGCAATTATCTAAACACAGTGATGAACCTGAAAAGCTTAGGAACATTGTCTCTCAACTCTGTTATGGAAGTGTTAGGCTTTCCAAAGCTGCTAAATGGGTTTATTGCTCTACTCCAAGTGAACTCTGCCTTGTATTTCACACATTTTCCATTCTAGGCTCCTTCAATTAACAATGTAGGATTCATACACTGTTAAATGTGCTCTGAACTCGAATTCTGTAATTCCTAGATCTAAGATACCATTTCTACATGAACAACTCAGTTGGAGAAGTGTTTTATACATGTTCTATGCTAGTTCTCCTGTATTTATTGTCATTTTGCCAGAGTTACTGATGTTTTCTTGTAGTTTCTAACATTAGGCCTTCTTGTTCTGGTATAAACATTGGGAACATGAACAAACAACTACCTAAACACTGTTATGAACCTGGAACGCTCGAGAACATTGTCTCTCAACTATGTTATAGAGTTTTATAATACATTTCACTGAAGTGTAAGACTTTCCAAAGCTGGTTAATGTGTTTATTCCTCTATTTCAAGTGTATTCTGCCTTCTATTTCACTCATTTACCATTTTAGGCTCCTTCAAGTTAACAACTTAGTATTCATACACTGTTAAATGTGCTCTAAACTCGAATTCTGTAATTACTGGATCTAAGATACCATTTCTACATGAACAACTCAGTTGGAGAAGTGTTTTATACATGTTCTATGCTAGTTCTCATGAATTTATTGTCATTTTGCCAGAGTTACTGATGTTTTCTTGTAGTTTCTAACATTAGGCCTTCTTGTTCAGGTAGAAACATTGGGAACATCTACAAACAACTACCTAAACACAGTTATGAACCTGGAAAACTCGGGAACATTGTCTCTCTACTATGTTATAGAGTTTAATGATACATTTCAGTGAAGTGTAAGGCTTTCCAAAGCTGGTTAATGTGTTTATTCCTCTATTTCAAGTGTATTCTGCCTTGTATTTCACTCCTTTACCATTCTAGGGTCCTTCAAGTTAACAACGTAGGATTCATACACTGTTAAATGTGCTCTAAACTCGAATTCTGTAATTCCTGGATCTAAGATACCTTTTCTACACGAACAACTCAGTTGGAGAAGTGTTTTATACATGTTCTATGCTGGTTCTCATGTATTTATGTTCATTTTGCCAGAGTTACTGAAGTTTTCTTGTAGGTTCTAACATTAGCCCTTCTTGTCCAGGTATAAACATTGGGAACATCTACAAACAACTACCTAAACACTGTTATGAACCTGGAAAGCTCGGGAACATTGTCTCTCTACTATGTTATAGAGTTTAATGATACATTTCAGTGAAGTGTAAGGCTTTCCAAAGCTGGTTAATGTGTTTATTCCTCTATTTCAAGTGTATTCTGCCTTGTATTTCACTCATTTACCATTCTAGGCTCCTTCAAGTTAACAACGTAGGATTCATACACTGTTAAATGTGCTCTAAACTCGAATTCTGTAATTCCTAGATCTAAGATACCATTTCTACATGAACAACTCAGTTGGAGAAGTGTTTTATACATGTTCTATGCTAGTTCTCATGTATTTATTGTCATTTTGCCAGAGTTACTGATGTTTTCTTGTAGTTTCTAACATTAGGCCTTCTTGTTCAGGTATAAACATTGGGAACATGAACAAACAACTACCTAAACACTGTTATGAACCTGGAACGCTCGAGAACATTGTCTCTCAACTATGTTATAGAGTTTTATAATACATTTCACTGAAGTGTAAGACTTTCCAAAGCTGGTTAATGTGTTTATTCCTCTATTTCAAGTGTATTCTGCCTTGTATTTCACTCATTTACCATTTTAGGCTCCTTCAAGTTAACAACTTAGATTTCATACACTGTTAAATGTGCTCTAAACTCGAATTCTGTAATTCCTGGATCTAAGATACCATTTCTACATGAACAACTCAATTGGAGAAGTGTTTTATACATGTTCTATGCTAGTTCTCATGTATTTATTGTCGATTTGCCAGAGTTACTGATGTTTTCTTGTAGTTTCTAACATTAGGCCTTCTTGTTCAGGTATGAACATTGGGAACATGAACAAACAACTACCTAAACACTGTTATGAACCTGGAAAGCTCGGGAACATTGTCTCTCTAGTATGTTATAGAGTTTAATGATACATTTCAGTGAAGTGTAAGGCCTTCCAAAGCTGGTTAATGTGTTTATTCCTCTATTTCAAGTGTATTCTGCCTTGTATTTCATTCATTTACCAATCTAGGATCGTTCAAGTTAACAACGTAGGATTCATACACTTTTAAATGTGCTCTAAACACGAATTCTGTAATTCCTGGATCTAAGATACCTTTTCTACATGAACAACTCAGTTGGAGAAGTGTTTTATACATGTTCTATGCTAGTTCTCATGTATTTATTGTCGATTTGCCAGAGTTATTGATGTTTTCTTGTAGTTTCTAACATTAGGCCTTCTTGTTCAGGTATCAACATTGGGAACATGAACAAGCAATTATCTAAACACAGTGATGAACCTGAAAAGCTTAGGAACATTGTCTCTCAACTCTGTTATGGAAGTGTTAGGCTTTCCAAAGCTGCTAAATGGGTTTATTTCTCTATTTCAAGTGTACTCTGCCTTGTATTTCACACATTTTCCATTCTAGGCTCCTTTAAGTTAACAACGTAGTATTCATACACTGTTAAATGTGCTCTAAACTCGAATTCTGTAATTCCTGGATCTAAGATATCATTTCTACATGAACAACTCAGTTGGAGAAGTGTTTTATACATGTTCTATGCTAGTTCTCATGTATTTATTGTCGTTTTGCCAGAGTTACTGATGTTTTTTTGTAGTTTCTAACATTAGGCCTTCTTGTTCAGGTAGAAACATTGGGAATATCTACAAACAACTACCTAAACGCTGTTATGAACCTGGAAAGCTGGGGAACATTGTCTCTCTACTATGTTATAGAGTTTAATGATACATTTCAGTGAAGTGTAAGGCTTTCCAAAGCTGGTTAATGTGTTTATTCCTCTATTTCAAGTGTATTCTGCCTTGTATTTCATTCATTTACCATTCTAGGATCGTTCAAGTTAACAACATAGGATTCATACACTTTTAAATGTGCACTAAACTCGAATTCTGTAATTCCTGGATCTAAGATACCTTTTCAACATGAACAATTCAGTTGGAGAAGTGTTTTATACATGTTCTATGCTAGTTCTCATGTATTTATTGTCGTTTTGCCAGAGTTACTGATGTTTTCTTGTAGTTTCTAACATTAGGCCTTCTTGTTCAGGTATCAACATTGGGAACATGAACAAGCAATTATCTAAACACAGTGATGAACCTGAAAAGCTTAGGAACATTGTCTCTCAACTCTGTTATGGAAGTGTTAGGCTTTCCAAAGCTGCTAAATGGGTTTATTGCTCTATTCCAAGTGTACTCTGCCTTGTATTTCACACATTTTCCATTCTAGACTCCTTTAAGTTAACAACGTAGGATTCATACACTGTTAAATGTGCCCTAAACACAAATTCTGTAATTCCTGGAACTAAGATACCTTTTCTACACGAACAACTCAGTTGGAGAAGTGTTTTATACATGTTCTATGCTAGTTCTCATGTTTTTATTGTCATTTTGCCAGAGTTACTGAAGTTTTCTTGTAGGTTCTAACATTAGGCCTTCTTGTCCAGGTATAAACATTGGGAACATCTACAAACAACTACCTAAACACTGTTATGAACCTGGAAAGCTCGGGAACATTGTCTCTATACTATGTTATAGAGTTTAATGATACATTTCAGTGAAGTGTAAGTCTTTCCAAAGCTGGTTAATGTGTTTATTCCTCTATTTCAAGTGTATTCTGCCTTGTATTTCACTCACTTACCATTCTAGGCTCCTTCAAGTTAACAACGTAGGATTCATACACTGTTAAATGTGCTCTAAACTCGAATTCTGTAATTCCTAGATCTAAGATACCATTTCTACATGAACAACTCAGTTGGACAAGTGTTTTATACATGTTCTATGCTAGTTCTCATGTATTTATTGTCATTTTGCCAGAGTTACTGATGTTTTCTTGTAGTTTCTAACATTAGGCATTCTTGTTCAGGTATCCACATTGGGAACATGAACAAGCAATTATCTAAACACAGTGATGAACCTGAAAAGCCTAGGAACATTGTCTCTCAACTCTGTTATGGAAGTGTTAGGCTTTCCAAAGCTGCTAAATGGGTTTATTGCTCTATTCCAAGTGAACTCTGCATTGTATTTCACACATTTTCCATTCTAGGCTCCTTCAATTAACAATGTAGGATTCATACACTGTTAAATGTGCTCTAAACTCGAATTCTGTAATTCCTGGATCTAAGATACCATTTCTACATGAACAACTCAATTGGAGAAGTGTTTTATACATGTTCTATGCTAGTTCTCATGTATTTATTGTCGATTTGCCAGAGTTACTGATGTTTTCTTGTAGTTTCTAACATTAGGCCTTCTTGTTCAGGTATGAACATTGGGAACATGAACAAACAACTACCTAAACACTGTTATGAACCTGGAACGCTCGAGAACATTGTCTCTCAACTATGTTATAGAGTTTTATGATACATTTCACTGAAGTGTAAGACTTTCCAAAGCTGGTTAATGTGTTTTTTCCTCTATTTCAAGTGTATTCTGCCTTGTATTTCACTCATTTACCATTTTAGGCTCCTTCAAGTTAACAACGTAGGATTCATACACTGTTAAATGTGCTCTAAACTCGAATTCTGTAATTCCTGGATCTAAGATACCATTTCTACATGAACAACTCAGTAGGAGAAGTGTTTTATACATGTTCTATGCTAGTTCTCATGTATTTATTGTCGTTTTGCCAGAGTTACTGATGTTTTCTTGTAGTTTCTAACATTAGGCCTTCTTGTTCAGGTAGAAACATTGGGAACATCTACAAACAACTACCTAAACACTGTTATGAACCTGGAAAACTCGGGAACATTGTCTCTCTACTATGTTATAGAGTTTAATGATACATTTCAGTCAAGTGTAAGGCTTTCCAAAGCTGGTTAATGTGTTTATTCCTCATTTTCAAGTGTATTCTGCCTTGTATTTCATTCATGTACCATTCTAGGATCCTTCAAGTTAACAACGTAGGATTCATACACTTTTAAATGTGCTCTAAACTCGAATTCTGTAATTCCTGCATCTAAGACACCTTTTCTACATGAACAACTCAGTTGGAGAAGTGTTTTATACAAGTTCTATGCTAGTTCTCATGTATTTATTGTCGTTTTGCCAGAGTTACTGATGTTTTCTTGTAGTTTCTAACATTAGGCCTTCTTGTTCATGTATCAAAATTGGGAACATGAACAAGCAATTATCAAAACACAGTGATGAACCTGAAAAGCTAAGGAACATTGTCTCTCAACTCTGTTATGGAAGTGTTAGGCTTTCCAAAGCTGCTAAATGGGTTTATTGCTCTATTCCAAGTGTACTCTACCTTGTATTTCACACATTTTCCATTCTAGGCTCCTTTAAGTTAACAACGTAGGATTCATAAACTGTTAAATGTGCCCTAAACACAAATTCTGTAATTCCTGGATCTAAGATACCTTTTCTACATGAACAACTCAGTTGGAGAAGTGTTTTATACATGTTCTATGCTAGTTCTCATGTATTTATTGTCATTTTGCCAGAGTTACTGAAGTTTTCTTGTAGTTTCTAACATTAGGCCTTCTTGTCCAGGTATAAACATTGGGAACATCTACAAACAACTACCTAAACACTGTTATGAACCTGGAAAGCTCGGGAACATTGTCTCTCTACTATGTTATAGAGTTTAATGATACATTTCAGTGAAGTGTAAGGCTTTTCAAAGCTGGTTAATGTGTTTATTTCTCTATTTCAAGTGTATTCTGCCTTGTATTTCACTCATTTACCATTCTAGGCTCCTTCAAGTTAACAACGCAGGATTCATACACTGTTAAATGTGCTCTAAACTCGAATTCTGTAATTCCTAGATCTAAGATACCATTTCTACATGAACAACTCAGTTGGAGAAGTGTTTTATACATGTTCTATGCTAGTTCTCATGTATTTATTGTCATTTTGCCAGAGTTACTGATGTTTTCTTGTAGTTTCTAACATTAGGCCTTCTTGTTCAGGTATAAAAATTGGGAACATGAACAAACAACTACCTAAACACTGTTATGAACCTGGAACGCTCGAGAACATTGTGTCTCTACTATGTTATAGAGTTTAATGATACATTTCAGTCAAGTGTAAGGCTTTCCAAAGCTGGTTAATGTGTTTATTCCTCTATTTCAAGTGTATTCTGCCTTGTATTTCATTCCTTTACCATTCTAGGATCCTTCAAGTTAACAACGTAGGATTCATAAACTGTTAAATGTGCTCTAAAGTCGAATTCTGTAATTCCTGGATCTAAGATACCTTTTCTACATGAACAACTCAGTTGGAGAAGTGTTTTATACATGTTCTATGCTAGTTCGAATGTATTTATTGTCATTTTGCCAGAGTTACTGATGTTTTCTTGTAGTTTCTAATATTAGGCCTTCTTGTTCAGGTAGAAACATTGGGAACATCTACAAACAACTACCTAAACACTGTTATGAACCTGGAAAGCTCGGGAACAATGTCTCTCTACTATGTTATAGAGTTTAATGATACATTTCAGTGAAGTGTAAGACTTTCCAAAGCTGGTTAATGTGTTTATTCCTCTATTTCAAGTGTATTCTCCCTTGTATTTCACTCATTTACCATTCTAGGCTCCTTCAAGTTAACAACGTAGGAGTCATACACTTTTAAATGTGCACTAAACTCGAATTCTGTAATTCCTGAATCTAACATACCTTTTCTACATGAACAACTCAGTTGGAGAAGTGTTTTATACATATTCTATGCTAGTTCTCATGTATTTATTGTCATTTTGCCAGAGTTACTGAAGTTTTCTTGTAGGTTCTAACATTAGGCCTTCTTGTCCAGGTATAAACATTGGGAACATCTATCAACAATTACCTAAACACTGTTATGAACCTGGAAAGCGCGGGAACATTGTCTCTCTACTGTGTTATAGTTTATTGATACATTTCATTGAAGTGTAAGACTTACCAAAGCTGGTTAATGTGTTTATTCCTCTATTTCAAGTGTATTCTGCCTTGTATTTCACTCATTTACCATTCTAGATTCCTTCAAGTTAACAACATAGGATTCATACACTGTTAAATGGGCTCTAAACTGGAATTCTGTAATTCCTGGATCTATGATACCTTTTCTACATGAACAACTCAGTTGGAGAAGTGTTTTATACATGTTCAACGCTAGTTCTCATGTATTTATTGTCATTTTGCCAGAATTACTGATGTTTTCTTGTAGTTTCTAACATTAGGCCTTCTTGTTCAGGTATCAACATTGGGAACATGAACAAGCAATTATCTAAACACAGTGATGAACCTGAAAAGCTTAGGAACATTGTCTCTCAACTCTGTTATGGAAGTGTTAGGCTTTCCAAAGCTGCTAAATGGGTTTATTGCTCTATTCCAAGTAAACTCTGCCTTGTATTTCACACATTTTCCATTCTAGGCTCCTTCATTTAACAACGAGGATTCATACACTGTTAAATGTGCTCTAAACTCGAATTCTGTAATTCCTAGATCTAAGATACCATTTCTACATGAACAACTCAGTTGGAGAAGTGTTTATTACATGTTCTATGCTAGTTCTCCTGTATTTATTGTCATTTTGCCAGAGTTACTGATGTTTTCTTGTAGTTTCTAACATTAGGCCTTTTTGTCCAGGTATAAACATTGGGAACATCTACAAACAACTACCTAAACACTGTTATGAACCTGGAAAGCTCAGGAACATTGTCTCTCTACTATGTTATAGAGTTTAATGATACATTTCAGTCAAGTGTAAGGCTTTCCAAAGCTGGTTAATGTGTTTATTCCTCTATTTCAAGTGTATTCTGCCTTGTATTTCACTCATTTACCATTCTAGGCTCCTTCAAGTTAACAACGTAGGATTCATACACTGTTAAATGTGCTCCAAACTCGAATTCTGTAATTCCTTGATCTAAGATACCATTTCTACATGAACAACTCAGTTGGAGAAGTGTTTTATACATGTTCTATGCTAGTTCTCATGTATTTATTGTCATTTTGCCAGAGTTACTGATGTTTTCTTGTAGTTTCTAACATTGGGCCTTCTTGTTCAGGTATAAACATTGGGAACATGAACAAACAACTACCTAAACACTGTTATGAACCTGCAACGCTCGAGAACATTGTCTCTCAACTATGTTATAGAGTTTTATGATACATTTCACTGAAGTGTAAGACTTTCCAAAGCTGGTTAATGTGTTTTTTCCTCTATTTCAAGTGTATTCTGCCTTGTATTTCACTCATTTACCATTTTAGGCTCCTTCAAGTTAACAACGTAGGATTCATACACTGTTAAATGTGCTCTAAACTCGAATTCTGTAATTCCTGGATCTAAGATACCATTTCTACATGAACAACTCAGTTGGAGAAGTGTTTTATACATGTTCTATGCTAGTTCTCATGTATTTATTGTCGTTTTGCCAGAGTTACTGATGTTTCTTGTAGTTTCTAACATTAGGCCTTCTTGTTCAGGTAGAAACATTGGGAACATCTACAAACAACTACCTAAACACTGTTATGAACCTGGAAAACTCGGGAACATTGTCTCTCTACTATGTTATAGAGTTTAATGATACATTTCAGTCAAGTGTAAGGCTTTCCAAAGCTGGTTAATGTGTTTATTCCTCTATTTTAAGTGTATTCTGCTTTGTATTTCATTCCTTTACCATTCTAGGAACCTTCAAGTTAACAACATAGGATACATAAACTGTTAAATGTGCTCTAAAGTCGAATTCTGTAATTCCTGGATCTAAGATAACTTTTATACATGAACAACTCAGTTGGAGAAGTGTTTTATACATGTTCTATGCTAGTTCTCATGTATTTATTGTCGATTTGCCAGAGTTACTGATGTTTTCTTGTAGTTTCTAACATTAGGCCTTCTTGTTCAGGTATGAACATTGGGAACATGAACAAACAACTACCTAAACACTGTTATGAACCTGGAACGCTCGGGAACATTGTCTCTCAACTATGTTATAGAGTTTAATTATACATTTCACTGAAGTGTAAGACTTTGCAAAGTTGGTTAATGAGTTTATTCCTCTATTTCAAGTGTATTCTGCCTTGTATTTCACTCATTTACCATTCTAGGCTCCTTCAAGTTAACAACGTAGGATTCATACACTGTTAAATGGGCTCTAAACTGGAATTCTGTAATTCCTGAATCTAAGATACCTTTTCTACATGAACAACTCAGTTGGAGAAGTGTTTTATACATGTTCTATACTAGTTCTCATGTATTTATTGTCGTTTTGCCAGAGTTACTGATGTTTTCTTGTAGTTTCTAACATTAGGCCTTTTTGTCCAGGTATAAACATTGGGAACATCTACAAACAACTACCTAAACACTGTTATGAACCTGGAAAGCTCAGGAACATTGTCTCTCTACTATGTTATAGAGTTTAATGAAACATTTCAGTCAAGTGTAAGGCTTTCCAAAGCTGGTTAATGTGTTTATTCCTCTATTTCAAGTGTATTCTGCCTTGTATTTCACTCATTTACCATTCTAGGCTCCTTCAAGTTAACAACGTAGGATTCATACACTGTTAAATGTGCTCTAAACTCGAATTCTGTAATTCCTTGATCTAAGATACCATTTCTACATGAACAACTCAATTGGAGAAGTGTTTTATACATGTTCTATGCTAGTTCTCATGTATTTATTGTCATTTTGCCAGAGTTACTGATGTTTTCTTGTAGTTTTTAACATTGGGCCTTCTTGTTCAGGTATAAACATTGGGAACATGAACAAACAACTACCTAAACACTGTTATGAACCTGCAACGCTCGAGAACATTGTCTCTCAACTATGTTATAGAGTTTTATGATACATTTCACTGAAGTGTAAGACTTTCCAAAGCTGGTTAATGTGTTTTTTTCCTCTATTTCAAGTGTATTCTGCCTTGTATTTCACTCATTTACCATTTTAGGCTCCTTCAAGTTAACAACGTAGGATTCATACACTGTTAAATGTGCTCTAAACTCGAATTCTGTAATTCCTGGATCTAAGATACCATTTCTACATGAACAACTCAGTTGGAGAAGTGTTTTATACATGTTCTATGCTAGTTCTCATGTATTTATTGTCGTTTTGCCAGAGTTACTGATGTTTTCTTGTAGTTTCTAACATTAGGCCTTCTTGTTCAGGTAGAAACATTGGGAACATCTACAAACAACTACCTAAACACTGTTATGAACCTGGAAAACTCGGGAACATTGTCTCTCTACTATGTTATAGAGTTTAATGATACATTTCAGTCAAGTGTAAGGCTTTCCAAAGCTGGTTAATGTGTTTATTCCTCTATTTTAAGTGTATTCTGCTTTGTATTTCATTCCTTTACCATTCTAGGAACCTTCAAGTTAACAACATAGGATACATAAACTGTTAAATGTGCTCTAAAGTCGAATTCTGTAATTCCTGGATCTAAGATACCTTTTATACATGAACAACTCAGTTGGAGAAGTGTTTTATACATGTTCTATGCTAGTTCTCATGTATTTATTGTCGATTTGCCAGAGTTACTGATGTTTTCTTGTAGTTTCTAACATTAGGCCTTCTTGTTCAGGTATGAACATTGGGAACATGAACAAACAACTACCTAAACACTGTTATGAACCTGGAACGCTCGGGAACATTGTCTCTCAACTATGTTATAGAGTTTAATTATACATTTCACTGAAGTGTAAGACTTTGCAAAGTTGGTTAATGAGTTTATTCCTCTATTTCAAGTGTATTCTGCCTTGTATTTCACTCATTTACCATTCTAGGCTCCTTCAAGTTAACAACGTAGGATTCATACACTGTTAAATGTGCTCTAAACTCGAATTCTGTAATTCCTAGATCTAAGATACCATTTCTACATGAACAACTCAGTTGGAGAAGTGTTTTATACATGTTCTATGCTAGTTCTCATGTATTTATTGTCATTTTGCCAGAGTTACTGGATGTTTTCTTGTAGTTTCTAACATTGGGCCTTCTTGTTCAGGTATAAACATTGGGAACATGAACAAACAACTACCTAAACACTGTTATGAACCTGGAACGCTCGAGAACATTGTCTCTCAACTATGTTATAGAGTTTTATGATACATTTCACTGAAGTGTAAGACTTTCCAAAGCTGGTTAATGTGTTTTTTCCTCTATTTCAAGTGTATTCTGCCTTGTATTTCACTCATTTACCCATTTTAGGCTCCTTCAAGTTAACAACGTAGGATTCATACACTGTTAAATGTGCTCTAAACTCGAATTCTGTAATTCCTGTATCTAAGATACCTTTTCTACATGAACAACTCAGTTGGAGAAGTGTTTTATACATGTTCTATACTAGTTCTCATGTATTTATTGTCGTTTTGCCAGAGTTACTGATGTTTTCTTGTAGTTTCTAACATTAGGCCTTCTTTTTCAGATAGAAAACATTGGGAACATCTACAAACAACTACCTAAACACTGTTATGAACATGGAAAGCTCGGGAACATTGTCTCTCTACTATGTTATAGAGTTTAATGATACATTTCAGTGAAGTGTAAGGCTTTTCAAAGCTGGTTAATGTGTTTATTTCTCTATTTCAAGTGTATTCTGCCTTGTATTTCACTCATTTACCATTCTAGGCTCCCTCAAGTTAACAACGTAGGATTCATACACTGTTAAATGTGCTCTAAACTCGAATTCTGTAATTCCTAGATCTAAGATACCATTTCTACATGAACAACTCAGGTGGAGAAGTGTTTTTATACATGTTCTATGCTAGTTCTCATGTATTTATTGTCATTTTGCCAGAGTTACTGATGTTTTCTTGTAGTTTCTAACATTAGGCCTTCTTGTTCAGGTATAAACATTGGGAACATGAACAAACAACTACCTAAACACTGTTATGAACCTGGAACGCTCGAGAACATTGTGTCTCTACTATGTTATAGAGTTTAATGATACATTTCAGTCAAGTGTAAGGCTTTCCAAAGCTGGTTAATGTGTTTATTCTCTATTTCAAGTGTATTCTGCCTTGTATTTCATTCCTTTACCATTCTAGGATCCTTCAAGTTAACAACGTAGGATTCATAAACTGCTAAATGTGCTCTAAAGTCGAATTCTGTAATTCCTGTATCTAAGATACCTTTTCTACATGAACAACTCAGTTGGAGAAGTGTTTTATACATGTTCTATGCTAGTTCGAATGTATTTATTGTCATTTTGCCAGAGTTACTGATGTTTTCTTGTAGTTTCTAACATTAGGCCTTCTTGTTCAGGTAGAAACATTGGGAACATCTACAAACAACTACCTAAACACTGTTATGAACCTGGAAAGCTCGGGAACAATGTCTCTCTACTATGTTATAGAGTTTAATGATACATTTCAGTGAAGTGTAAGACTTTCCAAAGCTGGTTAATGTGTTTATTCCTCTATTTCAAGTGTATTCTGCCTTGTATTTCACTCATTTACCATTCTAGGCTCCTTCAAGTTAACAACGTAGGATTCATACACTTTTAAATGTGCTCTAAACTCGAATTCTGTAATTCCTGAATCTAACATACTTTTTCTACATGAACAACTCAGTTGGAGAAGTGTTTTATACATGTTTTATGCTAGTTCTCATGTATTTATTGTCATTTTGCCAGAGTTACTGATGTTTTCTTATAGTTTCTAACATTAGGCATTCTTGTTCAGGTATCAACATTGGGAACATGAACAAGCAATTATCTAAACACAGTGATGAACCTGAAAAGCCTAGGAACATTGTCTCTCAACTCTGTTATGGAAGTGTTAGGCTTTCCAAAGCTGCTAAATGGGTTTATTGCTCTATTCCAAGTAAACTCTGCCTTGTATTTCACACATTTTCCATTCTAGGCTCCTTCAATTAACAACGAGGATTCATACACTGTTAAATGTGCTCTAAACTCGAATTCTGTAATTCCTAGATCTAAGATACCATTTCTACATGAACAACTCAGTTGGAGAAGTGTTTTATACATGTTCTATGCTAGTTCTCCTGTATTTATTGTCATTTTGCCAGAGTTACTGATGTTTTCTTGTAGTTTCTAACATTAGGCCTTCTTGTCCAGGTATAAACATTGGGAACATATACAAACAACTACCTAAACACTGTTATGAACCTGGAAAGCTCAGGAACATTGTCTCTCTACTATGTTATAGAGTTTAATGATACATTTCAGTGAAGTGTAAGGCTTTCCAAAGCTGGTTAATGTGTTTATTCCTCTATTTCAAGTGTATTCTGCCTTGTATTTCACTCATTTACCATTCTAGGCTCCTTCAAGTTAACAACGTAGGATTCATACACTGTTAAATGTGCTCTAAACTCGAATTCTGTAATTCCTAGATCTAAGATACCATTTCTACATGAACAACTCAGTTGGAGAAGTGTTTTATACATGTTCTATGCTAGTTCTCATGTATTTATTGTCATTTTGCCAGAGTTACTGATGTTTTCTTGTAGTTTCTAAAATTAGGCCTTCTTGTTCAGGTATAAACATTGGGAACATGAACAAACAACTACCTAAACACTGTTATGAACCTGGAACGCTCGGGAACATTGTCTCTCTACTATGTTATAGAGTTTAATGATACATTTCAGTGAAGTGTAAGGCTTTTCAAAGCTGGTTAATGTGTTTATTTCTCTATTTCAAGTGTATTCTGCCTTGTATTTCACTCATTTACCATTCTAGGCTCCTTCAAGTTAACAACGTAGGATTCATACACTGTTAAATGTGCTCTAAACTCGAATTCTGTAATTCCTAGATCTAAGATACCATTTCTACATGAACAACTCAGTTGGAGAAGTGTTTTATACATGTTCTATGCTAGTTCTCATGTATTTATTGTCATTTTGCCAGAGTTACTGATGTTTTCTTGTAGTTTCTAACATTAGGCCTTCTTGTTCAGGTATGAACATTGGGAACATGAACAAACAACTACCTAAACACTGTTATGAACCTGGAACGCTCGGGAACATTGTCTCTCAACTATGTTATAGAGTTTAATTATACATTTCACTGAAGTGTAAGACTTTGCAAAGTTTGTTAATGAGTTTATTCCTCTATTTCAAGTGTATTCTGCCTTGTATTTCACTCATTTACCATTCTAGGCTCCTTCAAGTTAACAACGTAGGATTCATACACTTTTAAAGGTGCTCTAAACTCGAATTCTGTAATTCCTGAATCTAAGATACCTTTTCTACATGAACAACTCAGTTGGAGAAGTGTTTTATACATGTTCTATACTAGTTCTCATGTATTTATTGTCGTTTTGCCAGAGTTACTGATGTTTTCTTGTAGTTTCTAACATTAGGCCTTCTTTTTCAGATAGAAACATTGGGAACATTTACAAACAACTACCTAAACACTGTTATGAACATGGAAAGCTCGGGAACATTGTCTCTCTACTATGTTTTAGAGTTTAATGATACATTTCAGTGAAGTGTAAGGCTTTTCAAAGCTGGTTAATGTGTTTATTTCTCTATTTCAAGTGTATTCTGCCTTGTATTTCACTCATTTACCATTCTAGGCTCCTTCAAGTTAACAACGTAGGATTCATACACTGTTAAATGTGCTCTAAACTCGAATTCTGTAATTCCTAGATCTAAGATACCATTTCTACATGAACAACTCAGTTGGAGAAGTGTTTTATACATGTTCTATGCTAGTTCTCATGTATTTATTGTCATTTTGCCAGAGTTACTGATGTTTTCTTGTAGTTTCTAACATTAGGCCTTCTTGTTCTGGTATAAACATTGGGAACATGAACAAACAACTACCTAAACACTGTTATGAACCTGGAACGCTCGAGAACATTGTGTCTCTACTATGTTATAGAGTTTAATGATACATTTCAGTCAAGTGTAAGGCTTTCCAAAGCTGGTTAATGTGTTTATTCCTCTATTTCAAGTGTATTCTGCCTTGTATTTCATTCCTTTACCATTCTAGGATCCTTCAAGTTAACAACGTAGGATTCATAAACTGCTAAATGTGCTCTAAAGTCGAATTCTGTAATTCCTGTATCTAAGATACCTTTTCTACATGAACAACTCAGTTGGAGAAGTGTTTTATACATGTTCTATGCTAGTTCGAATGTATTTATTGTCATTTTGCCAGAGTTACTGATGTTTTCTTGTAGTTTCTAACATTAGGCCTTCTTGTTCAGGTAGAAACATTGGGAACATCTACAAACAACTACCTAAACACTGTTATGAACCTGGAAAGCTCGGGAACAATGTCTCTCTACTATGTTATAGAGTTTAATGATACATTTCAGTGAAGTGTAAGACTTTCCAAAGCTGGTTAATGTGTTTATTCCTCTATTTCAAGTGTATTCTGCCTTGTATTTCACTCATTTACCATTCTAGGCTCCTTCAAGTTAACAACGTAGGATTCATACACTTTAAATGTGCTCTAAACTCGAATTCTGTAATTCCTAGATCTAAGTTACCATTTCTACATGAACAACTCAGTTGGAGAAGTGTTTTATACATGTTCTATGCTAGTTCTCATGTATTTATTGTCATTTTGCCAGAGTTACTGATGTTTTCTTGTAGTTTCTAACATTAGGCATTCTTGTTCAGGTATCAACATTGGGAACATGAACAAGCAATTATCTAAACACAGTGATGAACCTGAAAAGCCTAGGAACATTGTCTCTCAACTCTGTTATGGAAGTGTTAGGCTTTCCAAAGCTGCTAAATGGGTTTATTGCTGGATTCCAAGTGTACTCTGCCTTGTATTTCACACATTTTCCATTCTAGGCTCCTTTAAGTTAACAACGTAGGATTCATAAACTGTTAAATGTGCCCTAAACACAAATTCTGTAATTCCTGGATCTAAGATACCTTTTCTACACGAACAACTCAGTTGGAGAAGTGTTTTATACATGTTCTATGCTAGTTCTCATGTATTTATTGTCATTTTGCCAGAGTTACTGAAGTTTTCTTGTAGTTTCTAACATTAGGCCTTCTTGTCCAGGTATAAACATTGGGAACATCTACAAACAACTACCTAAACACTGTTATGAACCTGGAAAGCTCGGGAACATTGTCTCTCTACTATGTTATAGAGTTTAATGATACATTTCAGTGAAGTGTAAGGCTTTTCAAAGCTGGTTAATGTGTTTATTTCTCTATTTCAAGTGTATTCTGCCTTGTATTTCACTCATTTACCATTCTAGGCTCCTTCAAGTTAACAACGTAGGATTCATACACTGTTAAATGTGCTCTAAACTCGAATTCTGTAATTCCTAGATCTAAGTTACCATTTCTACATGAACAACTCAGTTGGAGAAGTGTTTTATACATGTTCTATGCTAGTTCTCATGTATTTATTGTCATTTTGCCAGAGTTACTGATGTTTTCTTGTAGTTTCTAACATTAGGCCTTCTTGTTCAGGTATAAAAATTGGGAACATGAACAAACAACTACCTAAACACTGTTATGAACCTGGAACGCTCGAGAACATTGTGTCTCTACTATTTATAGAGTTTAATGATACATTTCAGTCAAGTGTAAGGCTTTCCAAAGCTGGTTAATGTGTTTATTCCTCTATTTCAAGTGTATGCTGCCTTGTATTTCATTCCTTTACCATTCTAGGATCCTTCAAGTTAACAACGTAGGATTCATAAACTGTTAAATGTGCTCTAAAGTCGAATTCTGTAATTCCTGGATCTAAGATACCTTTTCTACATGAACAACTCAGTTGGAGAAGTGTTTTATACATATTCTATGCTAGTTCTATGTATTTATTGTCATTTTGCCAGAGTTACTGAAGTTTTCTTGTAGGTTCTAACATTAGGCCTTCTTGTCCAGGTATAAACATTGGGAACATCTATCAACAATTACCTAAACACTGTTATGAACCTGGAAAGCTCGGGAACATTGTCTCTCTACTGTGTTATAGTTTATTGATACATTTCATTGAAGTGTAAGACTTACCAAAGCTGGTTAATGTGTTTATTCCTCTATTTCAAGTGTATTCTGCCTTGTATTTCACTCATTTACCATTCTAGGCTCCTTCAAGTTAACAACCTAGGATTCATACACTATTAAATGTGCTCTAAACTCGAATTCTGTAATTCCTAGATCTAAGATACCATTTCTACATGAACAACTCAGTTGGAGAAGTGTTTTATACATGTTCTATGCTAGTTCTCATGTATTTATTGTCATTTTGCCAGAGTTACTGATGTTTTCTTGTAGTTTCTAACATTGGGCCTTCTTGTTCAGGTATAAACATTGGGAACATGAACAAACAACTACCTAAACACTGTTATGAACCTGCAACGCTCGAGAACATTGTCTCTCAACTATGTTATAGAGTTTTATGATACATTTCACTGAAGTGTAAGACTTTCCAAAGCTGGTTAATGTGTTTTTTCCTCTATTTCAAGTGTATTCTGCCTTGTATTTCACTCATTTACCATTTTAGGCTCCTTCAAGTTAACAACGTAGGATTCATACACTTTTAAATGTGCTCTAAACTCGAATTCTGTAATTCCTGGATCTAAGATACCATTTCTACATGAACAACTCAGTTGGAGAAGTGTTTTATACATGTTCTATACTAGTTCTCATGTATTTATTGTCGTTTTGCCAGAGTTACTGATGTTTTCTTGTAGTTTCTAACATTAGGCCTTCTTGTTCAGGTAGAAACATTGGGAACATCTACAAACAACTACCTAAACACTGTTATGAACATGGAAAGCTCGGGAACATTGTCTCTCTACTATGTTATAGAGTTTAATGATACATTTCAGTGAAGTGTAAGGCTTTTCAAAGCTGGTTAATGTGTTTATTTCTCTATTTCAAGTGTATTCTGCCTTGTATTTCACTCATTTACCATTCTAGGCTCCTTCAAGTTAACAACGTAGGATTCATACACTGTTAAATGTGCTCTAAACTCGAATTCTGTAATTCCTAGATCTAAGATACCATTTCTACATGAACAACTCAGATGGAGAAGTGTTTTATACATGTTCTATGCTAGTTCTCATGTATTTATTGTCATTTTGCCAGAGTTACTGATGTTTTCTTGAAGTTTCTAACATTGGGCCTTCTTGTTCAGGTATAAACATTGGGAACATGAACAAACAACTACCTAAACACTGTTATGAACCTGGAACGCTCGAGAACATTGTCTCTCAACTATGTTATAGAGTTTTATGATACATTTCACTGAAGTGTAAGACTTTCCAAAGCTGGTTAATGTGTTTTTTCCTCTATTTCAAGTGTATTCTGCCTTTATTTCACTCATTTACCATTTTAGGCTCCTTCAAGTTAACAACGTAGGATTCATACACTGTTAAATGTGCTCTAAACTCAAATTCTGTAATTCCTGGATCTAAGATAACTTTTCTACATGAACAACTCAGTTGGAATAGTGTTTTATACATGTTCTATGCTAGTTCTCATGTATAAATTGTCGTTTTGTCAGAGTTACTGATGTTGTCTTGTAGTTTCTAACATTAAGCCATCTTGTTCAGGTAGAAACATTGGGAATATCTACAAACAACTACCTAAACGCTGTTATGAACCTGGAAAGATGGGGAACATTGTCTCTCTACTATGTTATAGAGTTTAATATACATTTCAGTGAAGTGTAAGGCTTTCCAAAGCTGGTTAATGTGTTTATTCCTCTATTTCAAGTGTATTCTGCCTTGTATTTCATTCATTTACCATTCTAGGATCGTTCAAGTTAACAACATAGGATTCATACACTTTTAAATGTGCACTAAACTCGAATTCTGTAATTCTTGGATCTAAGATACCTTTTCAACATGAACAACTCAGTTGGAGAAGTGTTTTATACATGTTCTATGCTAGTTCTCATGTATTTATTGTCGTTTTGCCAGAGTTACTGATGTTTTCTTGTAGTTTCTAACATTAGGCCTTCTTGTTCAGGTATCAACATTGGGAACATGAACAAGCAATTATCTAAACACAGTGATGAACCTGAAAAGCTTAGGAACATTGTCTCTCAACTCTGTTATGGAAGTGTTAGGCTTTCCAAAGCTGCTAAATGGGTTTATTGCTCTATTCCAAGTGTACTCTGCCTTGTATTTCACACATTTTCCATTCTAGGCTCCTTTAAGTTAACAACGTAGGATTCATACACTGTTAAATGTGCCCTAAACACAAATTCTGTAATTCCTATATCTAAGATACCTTTTCTACACGAACAACTCAGTTGGAGAAGTGTTTTATACATGTTCTATGCTAGTTCTCATGTATTTATTGTCATTTTGCCAGAGTTACTGAAGTTTTCTTGTAGGTTCTAACATTAGGCCTTCTTGTCCAGGTATAAACATTGGGAACATCTACAAACAACTACCTAAACACTGTTATGAACCTGGAAAGCTCGGGAACATTGTCTCTCTACTATGTTATAGAGTTTAATGATACATTTCAGTGAAGTGTAAGGCTTTCCAAAGCTGGTTAATGTGTTTATTCCTCTATTTCAAGTGTATTCTGCCTTGTATTTCACTCATTTACCATTCTAGGCTCCTTCAAGTTAACAACGTAGGATTAATACACTGTTAAATGTGCTCTAAACTCGAATTCTGTAATTCCTATATCTAAGATACCATTTCTACATGAACAACTCAGTTGGACAAGTGTTTTATACATGTTCTATGCTAGTTCTCATGTATTTATTGTCATTTTGCCAGAGTTACTGATGTTTTCTTGTAGTTTCTAACATTAGGTATTCTTGTTCAGGTATCAACATTGGGAACATGAACAAGCAATTATCTAAACGCAGTGATGAACCTGAAAAGCTTAGGAACATTGTCTCTCAACTCTGTTATGGAAGTGTTAGGCTTTCCAAAGCTGCTAAATGGGTTTATTGCTCTGTTCCAAGTGAACTCTGCCTTGTATTTCACACATTTTCCATTCTAGGCTCCTTCAATTAACAACGTAGGATTCATACACTGTTAAATGTGCTCTAAACTCGAATTCTGTAATTCCTAGATCTAAGATACCATTTCTACATGAACAACTCAGTTGGAGAAGTGTTTTATACATGTTCTATGCTTGTTCTCCTGTATTTATTGTCGTTTTGCCAGAGTTACTGATGTTTTCTTGTAGTTTCTAACATTAGGCCTTCTTGTTCAGGTATAAACATTGGGAACATGAACAAACAACTACCTAAACACTGTTATGAACCTGGAACGCTCGAGAACATTGTGTCTCTACTATTTATAGAGTTTAATGATACATTTCAGTCAAGTGTAAGGCTTTCCAAAGCTGGTTAATGTGTTTATTCCTCTATTTCAAGTGTATGCTGCCTTGTATTTCATTCCTTTACCATTCTAGGATCCTTCAAGTTAACAACGTAGGATTCATAAACTGTTAAATGTGCTCTAAAGTCGAATTCTGTAATTCCTGGATCTAAGATACCTTTTCTACATGAACAACTCAGTTGGAGAAGTGTTTTATACATATTCTATGCTAGTTCTCATGCATTTATTGTCATTTTGCCAGAGTTACTGAACTTTTCTTGTAGGTTCTAACATTAGGCCTTCTTGTCCAGGTATAAACATTGGGAACATCTATCAACAATTACCTAAACACTGTTATGAACCTGGAAAGCTCGGGAACATTGTCTCTCTACTGTGTTATAGTTTATTGATACATTTCATTGAAGTGTAAGACTTACCAAAGCTGGTTAATGTGTTTATTCCTCTATTTCAAGTGTATTCTGCCTTGTATTTCACTCATTTACCATTTTAGGCTCCTTCAAGTTAACAACCTAGGATTCATACACTATTAAATGTGCTCTAAACTCGAATTCTGTAATTCCTAGATCTAAGATACCATTTCTACATGAACAACTCAGTTGGAGAAGTGTTTTATACATGTTCTATGCTAGTTCTCATGTATTTATTGTCATTTTGCCAGAGTTACTGATGTTTTCTTGTAGTTTCTAACATTGGGCCTTCTTGTTCAGGTATAAACATTGGGAACATGAACAAACAACTACCTAAACACTGTTATGAACCTGCAACGCTCGAGAACATTGTCTCTCAACTATGTTATAGAGTTTTATGATACATTTCACTGAAGTGTAAGACTTTCCAAAGCTGGTTAATGTGTTTTTTCCTCTATTTCAAGTGTATTCTGCCTTGTATTTCACTCATTTACCATTTTAGGCTCCTTCAAGTTAACAACGTAGGATTCATACACTGTTAAATGTGCTCTAAACTCGAATTCTGTAATTCCTGGATCTAAGATACAATTTCTACATGAACAACTCAGTTGGAGAAGTGTTTTATACATGTTCTATGCTAGTTCTCATGTATTTATTGTCGTTTTGCCAGAGTTACTGATGTTTTCTTGTAGTTTCTAACATTAGGCCTTCTTGTTCAGGTAGAAACATTGGGAACATCTACAAACAACTACCTAAACACTGTTATGAACATGGAAAGCTCGGGAACATTGTCTCTCTACTATGTTATAGAGTTTAATGATACATTTCAGTGAAGTGTAAGGCTTTTCAAAGCTGGTTAATGTGTTTATTTCTCTATTTCAAGTGTATTCTGCCTTGTATTTCACTCATTTACCATTCTAGGCTCCTTCAAGTTAACAACGTAGGATTCATACACTGTTAAATGTGCTCTAAACTCGAATTCTGTAATTCCTAGATCTAAGATACCATTTCTACATGAACAACTCAGTTGGAGAAGTGTTTTATACATGTTCTATGCTAGTTCTCATGTATTTATTGCCATTTTGCCAGAGTTACTGATGTTTTCTTGTAGTTTCTAACATTGGGCCTTCTTGTTCAGGTATAAACATTGGGAACATGAACAAACAAGTACCTAAACACTGTTATGAACCTGCAACGCTCGAGAACATTGTCTCTCAACTATGTTATAGAGTTTTATGATACATTTCACTGAAGTGTAAGACTTTCCAAAGCTGGTTAATGTGTTTTTTCCTCTATTTCAAGTGTATTCTGCCTTGTATTTCACTCATCTACCATTTTAGGCTCCTTCAAGTTAACAACGTAGGATTCATACACTGTTAAATGTGCTCTAAACTCGAATTCTGTAATTCCTGGATCTAAGATACCATTTCTACATGAACAACTCAGTTGGAGAAGTGTTTTATACATGTTCTATGCTAGTTCTCATGTATTTATTGTCATTTTGCCAGAGTTACTGATGTTTTCTTGTAGTTTCTAACATTAGGCCTTCTTGTTCAGGTATAAAAATTGGGAACATGAACAAACAACTACCTAAACACTGTTATGAACCTGGAACGCTCGAGAACATTGTGTCTCTACTATTTATAGAGTTTAATGATACATTTCAGTCAAGTGTAAGGCTTTCCAAAGCTGGTTAATGTGTTTATTCCTCTATTTCAAGTGTATGCTGCCTTGTATTTCATTCCTTTACCATTCTAGGATCCTTCAAGTTAACAACGTAGGATTCATAAACTGTTAAATGTGCTCTAAAGTCGAATTCTGTAATTCCTGGATCTAAGATACCTTTTCTACATGAACAACTCAGTTGGAGAAGTGTTTTATACATATTCTATGCTAGTTCTCATGCATTTATTGTCATTTTGCCAGAGTTACTGAACTTTTCTTGTAGGTTCTAACATTAGGCCTTCTTGTCCAGGTATAAACATTGGGAACATCTATCAACAATTACCTAAACACTGTTATGAACCTGGAAAGCTCGGGAACATTGTCTCTCTACTGTGTTATAGTTTATTGATACATTTCATTGAAGTGTAAGACTTACCAAAGCTGGTTAATGTGTTTATTCCTCTATTTCAAGTGTATTCTGCCTTGTATTTCACTCATTTACCATTTTAGGCTCCTTCAAGTTAACAACCTAGGATTCATACACTATTAAATGTGCTCTAAACTCGAATTCTGTAATTCCTAGATCTAAGATACCATTTCTACATGAACAACTCAGTTGGAGAAGTGTTTTATACATGTTCTATGCTAGTTCTCATGTATTTATTGTCATTTTGCCAGAGTTACTGATGTTTTCTTGTAGTTTCTAACATTGGGCCTTCTTGTTCAGGTATAAACATTGGGAACATGAACAAACAACTACCTAAACACTGTTATGAACCTGCAACGCTCGAGAACATTGTCTCTCAACTATGTTATAGAGTTTTATGATACATTTCACTGAAGTGTAAGACTTTCCAAAGCTGGTTAATGTGTTTTTTCCTCTATTTCAAGTGTATTCTGCCTTGTATTTCACTCATTTACCATTTTAGGCTCCTTCAAGTTAACAACGTAGGATTCATACACTGTTAAATGTGCTCTAAACTCGAATTCTGTAATTCCTGGATCTAAGATACAATTTCTACATGAACAACTCAGTTGGAGAAGTGTTTTATACATGTTCTATGCTAGTTCTCATGTATTTATTGTCGTTTTGCCAGAGTTACTGATGTTTTCTTGTAGTTTCTAACATTAGGCCTTCTTGTTCAGGTAGAAACATTGGGAACATCTACAAACAACTACCTAAACACTGTTATGAACATGGAAAGCTCGGGAACATTGTCTCTCTACTATGTTATAGAGTTTAATGATACATTTCAGTGAAGTGTAAGGCTTTTCAAAGCTGGTTAATGTGTTTATTTCTCTATTTCAAGTGTATTCTGCCTTGTATTTCACTCATTTACCATTCTAGGCTCCTTCAAGTTAACAACGTAGGATTCATACACTGTTAAATGTGCTCTAAACTCGAATTCTGTAATTCCTAGATCTAAGATACCATTTCTACATGAACAACTCAGTTGGAGAAGTGTTTTATACATGTTCTATGCTAGTTCTCATGTATTTATTGCCATTTTGCCAGAGTTACTGATGTTTTCTTGTAGTTTCTAACATTGGGCCTTCTTGTTCAGGTATAAACATTGGGAACATGAACAAACAAGTACCTAAACACTGTTATGAACCTGCAACGCTCGAGAACATTGTCTCTCAACTATGTTATAGAGTTTTATGATACATTTCACTGAAGTGTAAGACTTTCCAAAGCTGGTTAATGTGTTTTTTCCTCTATTTCAAGTGTATTCTGCCTTGTATTTCACTCATCTACCATTTTAGGCTCCTTCAAGTTAACAACGTAGGATTCATACACTGTTAAATGTGCTCTAAACTCGAATTCTGTAATTCCTGGATCTAAGATACCATTTCTACATGAACAACTCAGTTGGAGAAGTGTTTTATACATGTTCTATGCTAGTTCTCATGTATTTATTGTCATTTTGCCAGAGTTACTGATGTTTTCTTGTAGTTTCTAACATTAGGCCTTCTTGTTCTGGTATAAACATTGGGAACATGAACAAACAACTACCTAAACACTGTTATGAACCTGGAACGCTCGAGAACATTGTGTCTCTACTATGTTATAGAGTTTAATGATACATTTCAGTCAAGTGTAAGGCTTTCCAAAGCTGGTTAATGTGTTTATTCCTCTATTTCAAGTGTATTCTGCCTTGTATTTCATTCCTTTACCATTCTAGGATCCTTCAAGTTAACAACGTAGGATTCATAAACTGCTAAATGTGCTCTAAAGTCGAATTCTGTAATTCCTGTATCTAAGATACCTTTTCTACATGAACAACTCAGTTGGAGAAGTGTTTTATACATGTTCTATGCTAGTTCGAATGTATTTATTGTCATTTTGCCAGAGTTACTGATGTTTTCTTGTAGTTTCTAACATTAGGCCTTCTTGTTCAGGTAGAAACATTGGGAACATCTACAAACAACTACCTAAACACTGTTATGAACCTGGAAAGCTCGGGAACAATGTCTCTCTACTATGTTATAGAGTTTAATGATACATTTCAGTGAAGTGTAAGACTTTCCAAAGCTGGTTAATGTGTTTATTCCTCTATTTCAAGTGTATTCTGCCTTGTATTTCACTCATTTACCATTCTAGGCTCCTTCAAGTTAACAACGTAGGATTCATACACTTTTAAATGTGCTCTAAACTCGAATTCTGTAATTCCTGAATCTAACATACCTTTTCTACATGAACAACTCAGTTGGAGAAGTGTTTTATACATGTTCTATGCTAGTTCTCATGTATTTATTGTCATTTTGCCAGAGTTACTGATGTTTTCTTGTAGTTTCTAACATTAGGCATTCTTGTTCAGGTATCAACATTGGGAACATGAACAAGCAATTATCTAAACACAGTGATGAACCTGAAAAGCCTAGGAACATTGTCTCTCAACTCTGTTATGGAAGTGTTAGGCTTTCCAAAGCTGCTAAATGGGTTTATTGCTGGATTCCAAGTGTACTCTGCCTTGTATTTCACACATTTTCCATTCTAGGCTCCTTTAAGTTAACAACGTAGGATTCATAAACTGTTAAATGTGCCCTAAACACAAATTCTGTAATTCCTGGATCTAAGATACCTTTTCTACACGAACAACTCAGTTGGAGAAGTGTTTTATACATGTTCTATGCTAGTTCTCATGTATTTATTGTCATTTTGCCAGAGTTACTGATGTTTTCTTGTAGTTTCTAACATTAGGCCTTCTTGTTCTGGTATAAACATTGGGAACATGAACAAACAACTACCTAAACACTGTTATGAACCTGGAACGCTCGAGAACATTGTGTCTCTACTATGTTATAGAGTTTAATGATACATTTCAGTCAAGTGTAAGGCTTTCCAAAGCTGGTTAATGTGTTTATTCCTCTATTTCAAGTGTATTCTGCCTTGTATTTCATTCCTTTACCATTCTAGGATCCTTCAAGTTAACAACGTAGGATTCATAAACTGCTAAATGTGCTCTAAAGTCGAATTCTGTAATTCCTGTATCTAAGATACCTTTTCTACATGAACAACTCAGTTGGAGAAGTGTTTTATACATGTTCTATGCTAGTTCGAATGTATTTATTGTCATTTTGCCAGAGTTACTGATGTTTTCTTGTAGTTTCTAACATTAGGCCTTCTTGTTCAGGTAGAAACATTGGGAACATCTACAAACAACTACCTAAACACTGTTATGAACCTGGAAAGCTCGGGAACAATGTCTCTCTACTATGTTATAGAGTTTAATGATACATTTCAGTGAAGTGTAAGTCTTTTCAAAGCTGGTTAATGTGTTTATTCCTCTATTTCAAGTGTATTCTGCCTTGTATTTCACTCATTTACCATTCTAGGCTCCTTCAAGTTAACAACGTAGGATTCATACACTTTTAAATGTGCTCTAAACTCGAATTCTGTAATTCCTGAATCTAACATACCTTTTCTACATGAACAACTCAGTTGGAGAAGTGTTTTATACATGTTCTATGTTAGTTCTCATGTATTTATTGTCATTTTGCCAGAGTTACTGATGTTTTCTTGTAGTTTCTAATATTAGGCATTCTTGTTCAGGTATCAACATTGGGAACATGAACAAGCAATTATCTAAACACAGTGATGAACCTGAAAAGCCTAGGAACATTGTCTCTCAACTCTGTTATGGAAGTGTTAGGCTTTCCAAAGCTGCTAAATGGGTTTATTGCTGGATTCCAAGTGTACTCTGCCTTGTATTTCACACATTTTCCATTCTAGGCTCCTTTAAGTTAACAACGTAGGATTCATAAACTGTTAAATGTGCCCTAAACACAAATTCTGTAATTCCTGGATCTAAGATACCTTTTCTACACGAACAACTCAGTTGGAGAAGTGTTTTATACATGTTCTATGCTAGTTCTCATGTATTTATTGTCATTTTGCCAGAGTTACTGAAGTTTTCTTGTAGTTTCTAACATTAGGCCTTCTTGTCCAGGTATAAACATTGGGAACATCTACAAACAACTACCTAAACACTGTTATGAACCTGGAAAGCTCGGGAACATTGTCTCTCTACTATGTTATAGAGTTTAATGATACATTTCAGTGAAGTGTAAGGCTTTTCAAAGCTGGTTAATGTGTTTATTTCTCTATTTCAAGTGTATTCTGCCTTGTATTTCACTCATTTACCATTCTAGGCTCCTTCAAGTTAACAACGTAGGATTCATACACTGTTAAATGTGCTCTAAACTCGAATTCTGTAATTCCTAGATCTAAGTTACCATTTCTACATGAACAACTCAGTTGGAGAAGTGTTTTATACATGTTCTATGCTAGTTCTCATGTATTTATTGTCATTTGGCCAGAGTTACTGATGTTTTCTTGTAGTTTCTAACATTGGGCCTTCTTGTTCAGGTATAAACATTGGGAACATGAACAAACAACTACCTAAACACTGTTATGAACCTGCAACGCTCGAGAACATTGTCTCTCAACTATGTTATAGAGTTTTATGATACATTTCACTGAAGTGTAAGACTTTCCAAAGCTGGTTAATGTGTTTTTTCCTCTTTTTCAAGTGTATTCTGCCTTGTATTTCACTCATTTACCATTTTAGGCTCCTTCAAGTTAACAACGTAGGATTCATACACTGTTAAATGTGCTCTAAACTCGAATTCTGTAATTCCTGGATCTAAGATACCATTTCTACATGAACAACTCAGTTGGAGAAGTGTTTTATACATGTTCTATGCTAGTTCTCATGTATTTATTGTCGTTTTGCCAGAGTTACTGATGTTTTCTTGTAGTTTCTAACATTAGGCCTTCTTGTTCAGGTAGAAACATTGGGAACATCTACAAACAACTACCTAAACACTGTTATGAACATGGAAAGCTCGGGAACATTGTCTCTCTACTATGTTATAGAGTTTAATGATACATTTCAGTGAAGTGTAAGGCTTTTCAAAGCTGGTTAATGTGTTTATTTCTCTATTTCAAGTGTATTCTGCCTTGTATTTCACTCATTTACCATTCTAGGCTCCTTCAAGTTAACAACGTAGGATTCATACACTGTTAAATGTGCTCTAAACTCTAATTCTGTAATTCCTAGATCTAAGATACCATTTCTACATGAACAACTCAGTTGGAGAAGTGTTTTATACATGTTCTATGCTAGTTCTCATGTATTTATTGTCATTTTGCCAGAGTTACTGATGTTTTCTTGTAGTTTCTAACATTGGGCCTTCTTGTTCAGGTATAAACATTGGGAACATGAACAAACAACTACCTAAACACTGTTATGAACCTGCAACGCTCGAGAACATTGTCTCTCAACTATGTTATAGAGTTTTATGATACATTTCACTGAAGTGTAAGACTTTCCAAAGCTGGTTAATGTGTTTTTTCCTCTATTTCAAGTGTATTCTGCCTTGTATTTCACTCATTTACCATTTTAGGCTCCTTCAAGTTAACAACGTAGGATTCATACACTGTTAAATGTGCTCTAAACTCGAATTCTGTAATTCCTGGATCTAAGATACCATTTCTACATGAACAACTCAGTTGGAGAAGTGTTTTATACATGTTCTATGCTAGTTCTCATGTATTTATTGTCGTTTTGCCAGAGTTACTGATGTTTTCTTGTAGTTTCTAACATTAGGCCTTCTTTTTCAGGTAGAAACATTGGGAACATCTACAAACAACTACCTAAACACTGTTATGAACCTGGAAAACTCGGGAACATTGTCTCTCTACTATGTTATAGAGTTTAATGATACATTTCAGTCAAGTGTAAGGCTTTCCAAAGCTGGTTAATGTGTTTATTCCTCTATTTCAAGTGTATTCTGCCTTGTATTTCATTCCTTTACAATTCTAGGAACCTTCAAGTTAACAACGTAGGATTCATAAACTGTTAAATGTGCTCTAAAATCGAATTCTGTAATTCCTGGATCTAAGATACCTTTTCTACATGAACAACTCAGTTGGAGAAGTGTTTTATACATGTTCTATGCTAGTTCTCATGTATTTATTGTCATTTTGCCAGAGTTACTGATGTTTTCTTGTAGTTTCTAACATTGGGCCTTCTTGTTCAGGTATAAACATTGGGAACATGAACAAACAACTACCTAAACACTGTTATGAACCTGGAACGCTCGGGAACATTGTCTCTCAACTATGTTATAGAGTTTAATTATACATTTCACTGAAGTGTAAGACTTTGCAAAGTTGGTTAATGAGTTTATTCCGCTATTTCAAGTGTATTCTGCCTTGTATTTCACTCATTTACCATTCTAGGCTCCTTCAAGTTAACAACGTAGGATTCATACACTTTTAAATGTGCTCTAAACTCGAATTCTGTAATTCCTGAATCTAAGATACCTTTTCTACATGAACAACTCAGTTGGAGAAGTGTTTTATACATGTTCTATACTAGTTCTCATGTATTTATTGTCGTTTTGCCAGAGTTACTGATGTTTTCTTGTAGTTTCTAACATTAGGCCTTCTTTTTCAGATAGAAACATTGGGAACATCTACAAACAACTACCTAAACACTGTTATGAACATGGAAAGCTCGGGAACATTGTCTCTCTACTATGTTATAGAGTTTAATGATACATTTCAGTGAAGTGTAAGGCTTTTCAAAGCTGGTTAATGTGTTTATTTCTCTATTTCAAGTGTATTCTGCCTTGTATTTCACTCATTTACCATTCTAGGCTCCTTCAAGTTAACAACGTAGGATTCATACACTGTTAAATGTGCTCTAAACTCGAATTCTGTAATTCCTAGATCTAAGATACCATTTCTACATGAACAACTCAGTTGGAGAAGTGTTTTATACATGTTCTATGCTAGTTCTCATGTATTTATTGTCATTTTGCCAGAGTTACTGATGTTTTCTTGTAGTTTCTAACATTAGGCCTTCTTGTTCTGGTATAAACATTGGGAACATGAACAAACAACTACCTAAACACTGTTATGAACCTAACGCTCGAGAACATTGTGTCTCTACTATGTTATAGAGTTTAATGATACATTTCAGTCAAGTGTAAGGCTTTCCAAAGCTGGTTAATGTGTTTATTCCTCTATTTCAAGTGTATTCTGCCTTGTATTTCATTCCTTTACCATTATAGGATCCTTCAAGTTAACAACGTAGGATTCATAAACTGCTAAATGTGCTCTAAAGTCGAATTCTGTAATTCCTGTATCTAAGATACCTTTTCTACATGAACAACTCAGTTGGAGAAGTGTTTTATACATGTTCTATGCTAGTTCGAATGTATTTATTGTCATTTTGCCAGAGTTACTGATGTTTTCTTGTAGTTTCTAACATTAGGCCTTCTTGTTCAGGTAGAAACATTGGGAACATCTACAAACAACTACCTAAACACTGTTATGAACCTGGAAAGCTCGGGAACAATGTCTCTCTACTATGTTATAGAGTTTAATGATACATTTCAGTGAAGTGTAAGACTTTCCAAAGCTGGTTAATGTGTTTATTCCTCTATTTCAAGTGTATTCTGCCTTGTATTTCACTCATTTACCATTCTAGGCTCCTTCAAGTTAACAACGTAGGATTCATACACTTTTAAATGTGCTCTAAACTCGAATTCTGTAATTCCTGAATCTAACATACCTTTTCTACATGAACAACTCAGTTGGAGAAGTGTTTTATACATGTTCTATGCTAGTTCTCATGTATTTATTGTCATTTTGCCAGAGTTACTGATGTTTTCTTGTAGTTTCTAACATTAGGCATTCTTGTTCAGGTATCAACATTGGGAACATGAACAAGCAATTATCTAAACACAGTGATGAACCTGAAAAGCCTAGGAACATTGTCTCTCAACTCTGTTATGGAAGTGTTAGGCTTTCCAAAGCTGCTAAATGGGTTTATTGCTGGATTCCAAGTGTACTCTGCCTTGTATTTCACACATTTTCCATTCTAGGCTCCTTTAAGTTAACAACGTAGGATTCATAAACTGTTAAATGTGCCCTAAACACAAATTCTGTAATTCCTGGATCTAAGATACCTTTTCTACACGAACAACTCAGTTGGAGAAGTGTTTTATACATGTTCTATGCTAGTTCTCATGTATTTATTGTCATTTTGCCAGAGTTACTGAAGTTTTCTTGTAGTTTCTAACATTAGGCCTTCTTGTCCAGGTATAAACATTGGGAACATCTACAAACAACTACCTAAACACTGTTATGAACCTGGAAAGCTCGGGAACATTGTCTCTCTACTATGTTATAGAGTTTAATGATACATTTCAGTGAAGTGTAAGGCTTTTCAAAGCTGGTTAATGTGTTTATTTCTCTATTTCAAGTGTATGCTGCCTTGTATTTCATTCCTTTACCATTCTAGGATCCTTCAAGTTAACAACGTAGGATTCATAAACTGTTAAATGTGCTCTAAAGTCGAATTCTGTAATTCCTGGATCTAAGATACCTTTTCTACATGAACAACTCAGTTGGAGAAGTGTTTTATACATATTCTATGCTAGTTCTCATGTATTTATTGTCATTTTGCCAGAGTTACTGAAGTTTTCTTGTAGGTTCTAACATTAGGCCTTCTTGTCCAGGTATAAACATTGGGAACATCTATCAACAATTACCTAAACACTGTTATGAACCTGGAAAGCTCGGGAACATTGTCTCTCTACTGTGTTATAGTTTATTGATACATTTCATTGAAGTGTAAGACTTACCAAAGCGGGTTAATGTGTTTATTCCTCTATTTCAAGTGTATTCTGCCTTGTATTTCACTCATTTACCATTCTAGGCTCCTTCAAGTTAACAACGTAGGATTCATACACTGTTAAATGTGCTCTAAACTCGAATTCTGTAATTCCTAGATCTAAGATACCATTTCTACATGAACAACTCAGTTCGAGAAGTGTTTTATACATGTTCTATGCTAGTTCTCATGTATTTATTGTCGATTTGCCAGAGTTACTGATGTTTTCTTGTAGTTTCTAACATTAGGCCTTCTTGTTCAGGTATGAACATTGGGAACATGAACAAACAACTACCTAAACACTGTTATGAACCTGGAACGCTCGGGAACATTGTCTCTCAACTATGTTATAGAGTTTAATTATACATTTCACTGAAGTGTAAGACTTTGCAAAGTTGGTTAATGAGTTTATTCCTCTATTTCAAGTGTATTCTGCCTTGTATTTCACTCATTTACCATTCTAGGCTCCTTCAAGTTAACAACGTAGGATTCATACACTTTTAAATGTGCTCTAAACTCGAATTCTGTAATTCCTGAATCTAAGATACCTTTTCTACATGAACAACTCAGTTGGAGAAGTGTTTTATACATGTTCTATACTAGTTCTCATGTATTTATTGTCGTTTTGCCAGAGTTACTGATGTTTTCTTGTAGTTTCTAACATTAGGCCTTCTTTTTCAGATAGAAACATTGGGAACATCTACAAACAACTACCTAAACACTGTTATGAACATGGAAAGCTCGGGAACATTGTCTCTCTACTATGTTATAGAGTTTAATGATACATTTCAGTGAAGTGTAAGGCTTTTCAAAGCTGGTTAATGTGTTTATTTCTCTATTTCAAGTGTATTCTGCCTTGTATTTCACTCATTTACCATTCTAGGCTCCTTCAAGTTAACAACGTAGGATTCATACACTGTTAAATGTGCTCTAAACTCGAATTCTGTAATTCCTAGATCTAAGATACCATTTCTACATGAACAACTCAGTTGGAGAAGTGTTTTATACATGTTCTATGCTAGTTCTCATGTATTTATTGTCATTTTGCCAGAGTTACTGATGTTTTCTTGTAGTTTCTAACATTAGGCCTTCTTGTTCTGGTATAAACATTGGGAACATGAACAAACAACTACCTAAACACTGTTATGAACCTGGAACGCTCGAGAACATTGTGTCTCTACTATGTTATAGAGTTTAATGATACATTTCAGTCAAGTGTAAGGCTTTCCAAAGCTGGTTAATGTGTTTATTCCTCTATTTCAAGTGTATTCTGCCTTGTATTTCATTCCTTTACCATTCTAGGATCCTTCAAGTTAACAACGTAGGATTCATAAACTGCTAAATGTGCTCTAAAGTCGAATTCTGTAATTCCTGTATCTAAGATACCTTTTCTACATGAACAACTCAGTTGGAGAAGTGTTTTATACATGTTCTATGCTAGTTCGAATGTATTTATTGTCATTTTGCCAGAGTTACTGATGTTTTCTTGTAGTTTCTAACATTAGGCCTTCTTGTTCAGGTAGAAACATTGGGAACATCTACAAACAACTACCTAAACACTGTTATGAACCTGGAAAGCTCGGGAACACTGTCTCTCTACTATGTTATAGAGTTTAATGATACATTTCAGTGAAGTGTAAGACTTTCCAAAGCTGGTTAATGTGTTTATTCCTCTATTTCAAGTGTATTCTGCCTTGTATTTCACTCATTTACCATTCTAGGCTCCTTCAAGTTAACAACGTAGGATTCATACACTTTTAAATGTGCTCTAAACTCGAATTCTGTAATTCCTGAATCTAACATACCTTTTCTACATGAACAACTCAGTTGGAGAAGTGTTTTATACATGTTCTATGCTAGTTCTCATGTATTTATTGTCATTTTGCCAGAGTTACTGATGTTTTCTTGTAGTTTCTAACATTAGGCATTCTTGTTCAGGTATCAACATTGGGAACATGAACAAGCAATTATCTAAACACAGTGATGAACCTGAAAAGCCTAGGAACATTGTCTCTCAACTCTGTTATGGAAGTGTTAGGCTTTCCAAAGCTGCTAAATGGGTTTATTGCTGGATTCCAAGTGTACTCTGCCTTGTATTTCACACATTTTCCATTCTAGGCTCCTTTAAGTTAACAACGTAGGATTCATAAACTGTTAAATGTGCCCTAAACACAAATTCTGTAATTCCTGGATCTAAGATACCTTTTCTACACGAACAACTCAGTTGGAGAAGTGTTTTATACATGTTCTATGCTAGTTCTCATGTATTTATTGTCATTTTGCCAGAGTTACTGAAGTTTTCTTGTAGTTTCTAACATTAGGCCTTCTTGTCCAGGTATAAACATTGGGAACATCTACAAACAACTACCTAAACACTGTTATGAACCTGGAAAGCTCGGGAACATTGTCTCTCTACTATGTTATAGAGTTTAATGATACATTTCAGTGAAGTGTAAGGCTTTTCAAAGCTGGTTAATGTGTTTATTTCTCTATTTCAAGTGTATTCTGCCTTGTATTTCACTCATTTACCATTCTAGGCTCCTTCAAGTTAACAACGTAGGATTCATACACTGTTAAATGTGCTCTAAACTCGAATTCTGTAATTCCTAGATCTAAGTTACCATTTCTACATGAACAACTCAGTTGGAGAAGTGTTTTATACATGTTCTATGCTAGTTCTCATGTATTTATTGTCATTTTGCCAGAGTTACTGATGTTTTCTTGTAGTTTCTAACATTAGGCC
Organism: Pipistrellus nathusii; assembly: GCA_963693515.1. Classification (NCBI taxonomy): domain Eukaryota; kingdom Metazoa; phylum Chordata; class Mammalia; order Chiroptera; family Vespertilionidae; genus Pipistrellus; species Pipistrellus nathusii. The sequence goes on from CAVNZX010000056.1 coordinate 128,532, forward strand.
TTCTTGTTCAGGTATAAAAATTGGGAACATGAACAAACAACTACCTAAACACTGTTATGAACCTGGAACGCTCGAGAACATTGTGTCTCTACTATTTATAGAGTTTAATGATACATTTCAGTCAAGTGTAAGGCTTTCCAAAGCTGGTTAATGTGTTTATTCCTCTATTTCAAGTGTATGCTGCCTTGTATTTCATTCCTTTACCATTCTAGGATCCTTCAAGTTAACAACGTAGGATTCATAAACTGTTAAATGTGCTCTAAAGTCGAATTCTGTAATTCCTGGATCTAAGATACCTTTTCTACATGAACAACTCAGTTGGAGAAGTGTTTTATACATATTCTATGCTAGTTCTCATGTATTTATTGTCATTTTGCCAGAGTTACTGAAGTTTTCTTGTAGGTTCTAACATTAGGCCTTCTTGTCCAGGTATAAACATTGGGAACATCTATCAACAATTACCTAAACACTGTTATGAACCTGGAAAGCTCGGGAACATTGTCTCTCTACTGTGTTATAGTTTATTGATACATTTCATTGAAGTGTAAGACTTACCAAAGCTGGTTAATGTGTTTATTCCTCTATTTCAAGTGTATTCTGCCTTGTATTTCACTCATTTACCATTCTAGGCTCCTTCAAGTTAACAACCTAGGATTCATACACTGTTAAATGTGCTCTAAACTCGAATTCTGTAATTCCTAGATCTAAGATACCATTTCTACATGAACAACTCAGTTGGAGAAGTGTTTTATACATGTTCTATGCTAGTTCTCATGTATTTATTGTCATTTTGCCAGAGTTACTGATGTTTTCTTGTAGTTTCTAACATTGGGCCTTCTTGTTCAGGTATAAACATTGGGAACATGAACAAACAACTACCTAAACACTGTTATGAACCTGCAACGCTCGAGAACATTGTCTCTCAACTATGTTATAGAGTTTTATGATACATTTCACTGAAGTGTAAGACTTTCCAAAGCTGGTTAATGTGTTTTTTCCTCTATTTCAAGTGTATTTTGCCTTGTATTTCACTCATTTACCATTTTAGGCTCCTTCAAGTTAACAACGTAGGATTCATACACTGTTAAATGTGCTCTAAACTCGAATTCTGTAATTCCTGGATCTAAGATACCATTTCTACATGAACAACTCAGTTGGAGAAGTGTTTTATACAGGTTCTATGCTAGTTCTCATGTATTTATTGTCGTTTTGCCATAGTTACTGATGTTTTCTTGTAGTTTCTAACATTAGGCCTTCTTGTTCAGGTAGAAACATTGGGAACATCTACAAACAACTACCTAAACACTGTTATGAACCTGGAAAACTCGGGAACATTGTCTCTATACTATGTTATAGAGTTTAATGATACATTTCAGTCAAGTGTAAGGCTTTCCAAAGCTGGTTAATGTGTTTATTCCTCTATTTCAAGTGTATTCTGCCTTGTATTTCATTCCTTTACCATTCTAGGAACCTTCAAGTTAACAACGTAGGATTCATAAACTGTTAAATGTGCTCTAAAGTCGAATTCTGTAATTCCTGGATCTAAGATACCTTTTATACATGAACAACTCAGTTGGAGAAGTGTTTTATACATGTTCTATGCTAGTTCTCATGTATTTATTGTCGATTTGCCAGAGTTACTGATGTTTTCTTGTAGTTTCTAACATTAGGCCTTCTTGTTCAGGTATGAACATTGGGAACATGAACAAACAACTACCTAAACACAGTTATGAACCTGGAACGCTCGGGAACATTGTCTCTCAACTATGTTATAGAGTTTAATTATACATTTCACTGAAGTGTAAGACTTTGCAAAGTTGGTTAATGAGTTTATTCCTCTATTTCAAGTGTATTCTGCCTTGTATTTCACTCATTTACCATTCTAGGCTCCTTCAAGTTAACAACGTAGGATTCATACACTTTTAAATGTGCTCTAAACTCGAATTCTGTAATTCCTGAATCTAAGATACCTTTTCTACATGAACAACTCAGTTGGAGAAGTGTTTTATACATGTTCTATACTAGTTCTCATGTATTTATTGTCGTTTTGCCAGAGTTACTGATGTTTTCTTGTAGTTTCTAACATTAGGCCTTCTTTTTCAGATAGAAACATTGGGAAAATCTACAAACAACTACCTAAACACTGTTATGAACATGGAAAGCTCGGGAACATTGTCTCTCTACTATGTTATAGAGTTTAATGATACATTTCAGTGAAGTGTAAGGCTTTTCAAAGCTGGTTAATGTGTTTATTTCTCTATTTCAAGTGTATTCTGCCTTGTATTTCACTCATTTACCATTCTAGGCTCCTTCAAGTTAACAACGTAGGATTCATACACTGTTAAATGTGCTCTAAACTCGAATTCTGTAATTCCTAGATCTAAGATACCATTTCTACATGAACAACTCAGATGGAGAAGTGTTTTATACATGTTCTATGCTAGTTCTCATGTATTTATTGTCATTTTGCCAGAGTTACTGATGTTTTCTTGTAGTTTCTAACATTGGGCCTTCTTGTTCAGGTATAAACATTGGGAACATGAACAAACAACTACCTAAACACTGTTATGAACCTGGAACGCTCGAGAACATTGTCTCTCAACTATGTTATAGAGTTTTATGATACATTTCACTGAAGTGTAAGACTTTCCAAAGCTGGTTAATGTGTTTTTTCCTCTATTTCAAGTGTATTCTGCGTTTATTTCACTCATTTACCATTTTAGGCTCCTTCAAGTTAACAACGTAGGATTCATACACTGTTAAATGTGCTCTAAACTCAAATTCTGTAATTCCTGGATCTAAGATAACTTTTCTACATGAACAACTCAGTTGGAAAAGTGTTTTATACATGTTCTATGCTAGTTCTCATGTATAAATTGTCGTTTTGTCAGAGTTACTGATGTTGTCTTGTAGTTTCTAACATTAAGCCATCTTGTTCAGGTAGAAACATTGGGAATATCTACAAACAACTACCTAAACGCTGTTATGAACCTGGAAAGATGGGGAACATTGTCTCTCTACTATGTTATAGAGTTTAATATACATTTCAGTGAAGTGTAAGGCTTTCCAAAGCTGGATAATGTGTTTATTCCTCTATTTCAAGTGTATTCTGCCTTGTATTTCATTCATTTACCATTCTAGGATCGTTCAAGTTAACAACATAGGATTCATACACTTTTAAATGTGCACTAAACTCGAATTCTGTAATTCTTGGATCTAAGATACCTTTTCAACATGAACAACTCAGTTGGAGAAGTGTTTTATACATGTTCTATGCTAGTTCTCATGTATTTATTGTCGTTTTGCCAGAGTTACTGATGTTTTCTTGTAGTTTCTAACATTAGGCCTTCTTGTTCAGGTATCAACATTGGGAACATGAACAAGCAATTATCTAAACACAGTGATGAACCTGAAAAGCTTAGGAACATTGTCTCTCAACTCTGTTATGGAAGTGTTAGGCTTTCCAAAGCTGCTAAATGGGTTTATTGCTCTATTCCAAGTGTACTCTGCCTTGTATTTCACACATTTTCCATTCTAGGCTCCTTTAAGTTAACAACGTAGGATTCATACACTGTTAAATGTGCCCTAAACACAAATTCTGTAATTCCTATATCTAAGATACCTTTTCTACACGAACAACTCAGTTGGAGAAGTGTTTTATACATGTTCTATGCTAGTTCTCATGTATTTATTGTCATTTTGCCAGAGTTACTGAAGTTTTCTTGTAGGTTCTAACATTAGGCCTTCTTGTCCAGGTATAAACATTGGGAACATCTACAAACAACTACCTAAACACTGTTATGAACCTGGAAAGCTCGGGAACATTGTCTCTCTACTATGTTATAGAGTTTAATGATACATTTCAGTGAAGTGTAAGGCTTTCCAAAGCTGGTTAATGTGTTTATTTCTCTATTTCAAGTGTATTCTGCCTTGTATTTCACTCATTTACCATTCTAGGCTCCTTCAAGTTAACAACGTAGGATTAATACACTGTTAAATGTGCTCTAAACTCGAATTCTGTAATTCCTGGATCTAAGATACCATTTCTACATGAACAACTCAGTTGGAGAAGTGTTTTATACATGTTCTATGCTAGTTCTCATGTATTTATTGTCGTTTTGCCAGAGTTACTGATGTTTTCTTGTAGTTTCTAACATTAGGCCTTCTTTTTCAGGTAGAAACATTGGGAACATCTACAAACAACTACCTAAACACTGTTATGAACCTGGAAAACTCGGGAACATTGTCTCTCTACTATGTTATAGAGTTTAATGATACATTTCAGTCAAGTGTAAGGCTTTCCAAAGCTGGTTAATGTGTTTATTCCTCTATTTCAAGTGTATTCTGCTTTGTATTTCATTCCTTTACCATTCTAGGAACCTTCAAGTTAACAACGTAGGATTCATAAACTGTTAAATGTGCTCTAAAATCGAATTCTGTAATTCGTGGATCTAAGATACCTTTTCTACATGAACAACACAGTTGGAGAAGTGTTTTATACATGTTCTATGCTAGTTCTCATGTATTTTTTGTCGATTTGCCAGAGTTACTGATGTTTTCTTGTAGTTTCTAACATTAGGCCTTCTTGTTCAGGTATAAACATTGGGAACATGAACAAACAACTACCTAAACACTGTTATGAACCTGGAACGCTCGGGAACATTGTCTCTCAACTATGTTATAGCGTTTAATTATACATTTCACTGAAGTGTAAGACTTTGCAAAGTTGGTTAATGAGTTTATTCCTCTATTTCAAGTGTATTCTGCCTTGTATTTCACTCATTTACCATTCTAGGCTCCTTCAAGTTAACAACGTAGGATTCATACACTGTTAAATGTGCTCTAAACTCGAATTCTGTAATTCCTAGATCTAAGATACCATTTCTACATGAACAACTCAGATGGAGAAGTGTTTTATACATGTTCTATGCTAGTTCTCATGTATTTATTGTCATTTTGCCAGAGTTACTGATGTTTTCTTGTAGTTTCTAACATTAGGCCTTCTTGTTCAGGTATAAAAATTGGGAACATGAACAAACAACTACCTAAACACTGTTATGAACCTGGAACGCTCGAGAACATTGTGTCTCTACTATTTATAGAGTTTAATGATACATTTCAGTCAAGTGTAAGGCTTTCCAAAGCTGGTTAATGTGTTTATTCCTCTATTTCAAGTGTATGCTGCCTTGTATTTCATTCCTTTACCATTCTAGGATCCTTCAAGTTAACAACGTAGGATTCATAAACTGTTAAATGTGCTCTAAAGTCGAATTCTGTAATTCCTGGATCTAAGATACCTTTTCTACATGAACAACTCAGTTGGAGAAGTGTTTTATACATATTCTATGCTAGTTCTCATGTATTTATTGTCATTTTGCCAGAGTTACTGAAGTTTTCTTGTAGGTTCTAACATTAGGCCTTCTTGTCCAGGTATAAACATTGGGAACATCTATCAACAATTACCTAAACACTGTTATGAACCTGGAAAGCTCGGGAACATTGTCTCTCTACTGTGTTATAGTTTATTGATACATTTCATTGAAGTGTAAGACTTACCAAAGCTGGTTAATGTGTTTATTCCTCTATTTCAAGTGTATTCTGCCTTGTATTTCACTCATTTACCATTCTAGGCTCCTTCAAGTTAACAACCTAGGATTCATACACTGTTAAATGTGCTCTAAACTCGAATTCTGTAATTCCTAGATCTAAGATACCATTTCTACATGAACAACTCAGTTGGAGAAGTGTTTTATACATGTTCTATGCTAGTTCTCATGTATTTATTGTCATTTTGCCAGAGTTACTGATGTTTTCTTGTAGTTTCTAACATTGGGCCTTCTTGTTCAGGTATAAACATTGGGAACATGAACAAACAACTACCTAAACACTGTTATGAACCTGCAACGCTCGAGAACATTGTCTCTCAACTATGTTATAGAGTTTTATGATACATTTCACTGAAGTGTAAGACTTTCCAAAGCTGGTTAATGTGTTTTTTCCTCTATTTCAAGTGTATTCTGCCTTGTATTTCACTCATTTACCATTTTAGGCTCCTTCAAGTTAACAACGTAGGATTCATACACTGTTAAATGTGCTCTAAACTCGAATTCTGTAATTCCTGGATCTAAGATACCATTTCTACATGAACAACTCAGTTGGAGAAGTGTTTTATACAGGTTCTATGCTAGTTCTCATGTATTTATTGTCGTTTTGCCATAGTTACTGATGTTTTCTTGTAGTTTCTAACATTAGGCCTTCTTGTTCAGGTAGAAACATTGGGAACATCTACAAACAACTACCTAAACACTGTTATGAACCTGGAAAACTCGGGAACATTGTCTCTATACTATGTTATAGAGTTTAATGATACATTTCAGTCAAGTGTAAGGCTTTCCAAAGCTGGTTAATGTGTTTATTCCTCTATTTCAAGTGTATTCTGCCTTGTATTTCATTCCTTTACCATTCTAGGAACCTTCAAGTTAACAACGTAGGATTCATAAACTGTTAAATGTGCTCTAAAGTCGAATTCTGTAATTCCTGGATCTAAGATACCTTTTATACATGAACAACTCAGTTGGAGAAGTGTTTTATACATGTTCTATGCTAGTTCTCATGTATTTATTGTCGATTTGCCAGAGTTACTGATGTTTTCTTGTAGTTTCTAACATTAGGCCTTCTTGTTCAGGTATGAACATTGGGAACATGAACAAACAACTACCTAAACACTGTTATGAACCTGGAACGCTCGGGAACATTGTCTCTCAACTATGTTATAGAGTTTAATTATACATTTCACTGAAGTGTAAGACTTTGCAAAGTTGGTTAATGAGTTTATTCCTCTATTTCAAGTGTATTCTGCCTTGTATTTCACTCATTTACCATTCTAGGCTCCTTCAAGTTAACAACGTAGGATTCATACACTTTTAAATGTGCTCTAAACTCGAATTCTGTAATTCCTGAATCTAAGATACCTTTTCTACATGAACAACTCAGTTGGAGAAGTGTTTTATACATGTTCTATACTAGTTCTCATGTATTTATTGTCGTTTTGCCAGAGTTACTGATGTTTTCTTGTAGTTTCTAACATTAGGCCTTCTTTTTCAGATAGAAACATTGGGAACATCTACAAACAACTACCTAAACACTGTTATGAACATGGAAAGCTCGGGAACATTGTCTCTCTACTATGTTATAGAGTTTAATGATACATTTCAGTGAAGTGTAAGGCTTTTCAAAGCTGGTTAATGTGTTTATTTCTCTATTTCAAGTGTATTCTGCCTTGTATTTCACTCATTTACCATTCTAGGCTCCTTCAAGTTAACAACGTAGGATTCATACACTGTTAAATGTGCTCTAAACTCGAATTCTGTAATTCCTAGATCTAAGATACCATTTCTACATGAACAACTCAGATGGAGAAGTGTTTTATACATGTTCTATGCTAGTTCTCATGTATTTATTGTCATTTTGCCAGAGTTACTGATGTTTTCTTGTAGTTTCTAACATTGGGCCTTCTTGTTCAGGTATAAACATTGGGAACATGAACAAACAACTACCTAAACACTGTTATGAACATGGAACGCTCGAGAACATTGTCTCTCAACTATGTTATAGAGTTTTATGATACATTTCACTGAAGTGTAAGACTTTCCAAAGCTGGTTAATGTGTTTTTTCCTCTATTTCAAGTGTATTCTGCGTTTATTTCACTCATTTACCATTTTAGGCTCCTTCAAGTTAACAACGTAGGATTCATACACTGTTAAATGTGCTCTAAACTCAAATTCTGTAATTCCTGGATCTAAGATAACTTTTCTACATGAACAACTCAGTTGGAAAAGTGTTTTATACATGTTCTATGCTAGTTCTCATGTATAAATTGTCGTTTTGTCAGAGTTACTGATGTTGTCTTGTAGTTTCTAACATTAAGCCATCTTGTTCAGGTAGAAACATTGGGAATATCTACAAACAACTACCTAAACGCTGTTATGAACCTGGAAAGATGGGGAACATTGTCTCTCTACTATGTTATAGAGTTTAATATACATTTCAGTGAAGTGTAAGGCTTTCCAAAGCTGGATAATGTGTTTATTCCTCTATTTCAAGTGTATTCTGCCTTGTATTTCATTCATTTACCATTCTAGGATCGTTCAAGTTAACAACATAGGATTCATACACTTTTAAATGTGCACTAAACTCGAATTCTGTAATTCTTGGATCTAAGATACCTTTTCAACATGAACAACTCAGTTGGAGAAGTGTTTTATACATGTTCTATGCTAGTTCTCATGTATTTATTGTCGTTTTGCCAGAGTTACTGATGTTTTCTTGTAGTTTCTAACATTAGGCCTTCTTGTTCAGGTATCAACATTGGGAACATGAACAAGCAATTATCTAAACACAGTGATGAACCTGAAAAGCTTAGGAACATTGTCTCTCAACTCTGTTATGGAAGTGTTAGGCTTTCCAAAGCTGCTAAATGGGTTTATTGCTCTATTCCAAGTGTACTCTGCCTTGTATTTCACACATTTTCCATTCTAGGCTCCTTTAAGTTAACAACGTAGGATTCATACACTGTTAAATGTGCCCTAAACACAAATTCTGTAATTCCTATATCTAAGATACCTTTTCTACACGAACAACTCAGTTGGAGAAGTGTTTTATACATGTTCTATGCTAGTTCTCATGTATTTATTGTCATTTTGCCAGAGTTACTGAAGTTTTCTTGTAGGTTCTAACATTAGGCCTTCTTGTCCAGGTATAAACATTGGGAACATCTACAAACAACTACCTAAACACTGTTATGAACCTGGAAAGCTCGGGAACATTGTCTCTCTACTATGTTATAGAGTTTAATGATACATTTCAGTGAAGTGTAAGGCTTTCCAAAGCTGGTTAATGTGTTTATTTCTCTATTTCAAGTGTATTCTGCCTTGTATTTCACTCATTTACCATTCTAGGCTCCTTCAAGTTAACAACGTAGGATTAATACACTGTTAAATGTGCTCTAAACTCGAATTCTGTAATTCCTGGATCTAAGATACCATTTCTACATGAACAACTCAGTTGGAGAAGTGTTTTATACATGTTCTATGCTAGTTCTCATGTATTTATTGTCGTTTTGCCAGAGTTACTGATGTTTTCTTGTAGTTTCTAACATTAGGCCTTCTTTTTCAGGTAGAAACATTGGGAACATCTACAAACAACTACCTAAACACTGTTATGAACCTGGAAAACTCGGGAACATTGTCTCTCTACTATGTTATAGAGTTTAATGATACATTTCAGTCAAGTGTAAGGCTTTCCAAAGCTGGTTAATGTGTTTATTCCTCTATTTCAAGTGTATTCTGCCTTGTATTTCATTCCTTTACCATTCTAGGAACCTTCAAGTTAACAACGTAGGATTCATAAACTGTTAAATGTGCTCTAAAATCGAATTCTGTAATTCGTGGATCTAAGATACCTTTTCTACATGAACAACACAGTTGGAGAAGTGTTTTATACATGTTCTATGCTAGTTCTCATGTATTTTTTGTCGATTTGCCAGAGTTACTGATGTTTTCTTGTAGTTTCTAACATTAGGCCTTCTTGTTCAGGTATGAACATTGGGAACATGAACAAACAACTACCTAAACACTGTTATGAACATGGAAAGCTCGGGAACATTGTCTCTCTACTATGATATAGAGTTTAATGATACATTTCAGTGAAGTGTAAGGCTTTTCAAAGCTGGTTAATGTGTTTATTTCTCTATTTCAAGTGTATTCTGCCTTGTATTTCACTCATTTACCATTCTAGGCTCCTTCAAGTTAACAACGTAGGATTCATACACTGTTAAATGTGCTCTAAACTGGAATTCTGTAATTCCTAGATCTAAGATACCATTTCTACATGAACAACTCAGTTGGAGAAGTGTTTTATACATGTTCTATGCTAGTTCTCATGTATTTATTGTCATTTTGCCAGAGTTACTGATGTTTTCTTGTAGTTTCTAACATTAGGCCTTCTTGTTCTGGTATAAACATTGGGAACATGAACAAACAACTACCTAAACACTGTTATGAACCTGGAACGCTCGAGAACATTGTGTCTCTACTATGTTATAGAGTTTAATGATACATTTCAGTCAAGTGTAAGGCTTTCCAAAGCTGGTTAATGTGTTTATTCCTCTATTTCAAGTGTATTCTGCCTTGTATTTCATTCCTTTACCATTCTAGGATCCTTCAAGTTAACAACGTAGGATTCATAAACTGCTAAATGTGCTCTAAAGTCGAATTCTGTAATTCCTGTATCTAAGATACCTTTTCTACATGAACAACTCAGTTGGAGAAGTGTTTTATACATGTTCTATGCTAGTTCGAATGTATTTGTTGTCATTTTGCCAGAGTTACTGATGTTTTCTTGTAGTTTCTAACATTAGGCCTTCTTGTTCAGGTAGAAACATTGGGAACATCTACAAACAACTACCTAAACACTGTTATGAACCTGGAAAGCTCGGGAACAATGTCTCTCTACTATGTTATAGAGTTTAATGATACATTTCAGTGAAGTGTAAGACTTTCCAAAGCTGGTTAATGTGTTTATTCCTCTATTTCAAGTGTATTCTGCCTTGTATTTCACTCATTTACCATTCTAGGCTCCTTCAAGTTAACAACGTAGGATTCATACACTTTTAAATGTGCTCTAAACTCGAATTCTGTAATTCCTGAATCTAACATACCTTTTCTACATGAACAACTCAGTTGGAGAAGTGTTTTATACATGTTCTATGCTAGTTCTCATGTATAAATTGTCGTTTTGTCAGAGTTACTGATGTTGTCTTGTAGTTTCTAACATTAAGCCATCTTGTTCAGGTAGAAACATTGGGAATATCTACAAACAACTACCTAAACGCTGTTATGAACCTGGAAAGATGGGGAACATTGTCTCTCTACTATGTTATAGAGTTTAATATACATTTCAGTGAAGTGTAAGGCTTTCCAAAGCTGGTTAATGTGTTTATTCCTCTATTTCAAGTGTATTCTGCCTTGTATTTCATTCATTTACCATTCTAGGATCGTTCAAGTTAACAACATAGGATTCATACACTTTTAAATGTGCACTAAACTCGAATTCTGTAATTCTTGGATCTAAGATACCTTTTCAACATGAACAACTCAGTTGGAGAAGTGTTTTATACATGTTCTATGCTAGTTCTCATGTATTTCTTGTCGTTTTGCCAGAGTTACTGATGTTTTCTTGTAGTTTCTAACATTAGGCCTTCTTGTTCAGGTATCAACATTGGGAACATGAACAAGCAATTATCTAAACACAGTGATGAACCTGAAAAGCTTAGGAACATTGTCTCTCAACTCTGTTATGGAAGTGTTAGGCTTTCCAAAGCTGCTAAATGGGTTTATTGCTCTATTCCAAGTGTACTCTGCCTTGTATTTCACACATTTTCCATTCTAGGCTCCTTTAAGTTAACAACGTAGGATTCATACACTGTTAAATGTGCCCTAAACACAAATTCTGTAATTCCTATATCTAAGATACCTTTTCTACACGAACAACTCAGTTGGAGAAGTGTTTTATACATGTTCTATGCTAGTTCTCATGTATTTATTGTCATTTTGCCAGAGTTACTGAAGTTTTCTTGTAGGTTCTAACATTAGGCCTTCTTGTCCAGGTATAAACATTGGGAACATCTACAAACAACTACCTAAACACTGTTATGAACCTGGAAAGCTCGGGAACATTGTCTCTCTACTATGTTATAGAGTTTAATGATACATTTCAGTGAAGTGTAAGGCTTTCCAAAGCTGGTTAATGTGTTTATTCCTCTATTTCAAGTGTATTCTGCCTTGTATTTCACTCATTTACCATTCTAGGCTCCTTCAAGTTAACAACGTAGGATTAATACACTGTTAAATGTGCTCTAAACTCGAATTCTGTAATTCCTATATCTAAGATACCATTTCTACATGAACAACTCAGTTGGACAAGTGTTTTATACATGTTCTATGCTAGTTCTCATGTATTTATTGTCATTTTGCCAGAGTTACTGATGTTTTCTTGTAGTTTCTAACATTAGGCCTTCTTGTTCAGGTATCAACATTGGGAACATGAACAAGCAATTATCTAAACGCAGTGATGAACCTGAAAAGCTTAGGAACATTGTCTCTCAACTCTGTTATGGAAGTGTTAGGCTTTCCAAAGCTGCTAAATGGGTTTATTGCTCTATTCCATGTGAACTCTGCCTTGTATTTCACACATTTTCCATTCTAGGCTCCTTCAATTAACAACATAGGATTCATACACTGTTAAATGTGCTCTAAACTCGAATTCTGTAATTCCTAGATCTAAGATACCATTTCTACATGAACAACTCAGTTGGAGAAGTGTTTTATACATGTTCTATGCTTGTTCTCCTGTATTATTGTCGTTTTGCCAGAGTTACTGATGTTTTCTTGTAGTTTCTAACATTAGGCCTTCTTGTTCAGGTATAAACATTGGGAACATGAACAAACAACTACCTAAACACTGTTATGAACCTGGAAAGCTCGGGAACATTGTCTCTCTACTATGTTATAGAGTTTAATGATACATTTCAGTGAAGTGTAAGGCTTTTCAAAGCTGGTTAATGTGTTTATTTCTCTATTTCAAGTGTATTCTGCCTTGTATTTCACTCATTTACCATTCTAGGGTCCTTCAAGTTAACAACGTAGGATTCATACACTGTTAAATGTGCTCTAAACTCGAATTCTGTAATTCCTGGATCTAAGATACCTTTTCTACACGAACAACTCAGTTGGAGAAGTGTTTTATACATGTTCTATGCTAGTTCTCATGTATTTATTTTCATTTTGCCAGAGTTACTGAAGTTTTCTTGTAGGTTCTAACATTAGGCCTTCTTGTCCAGGTATAAACATTGGGAACATCTACAAACAACTACCTAAACACTGTTATGAACCTGGAAAGCTCGGGAACATTGTCTCTCTACTATGTTATAGAGTTTAATGATACATTTCAGTGAAGTGTAAGGCTTTTCAAAGCTGGTTAATGTGTTTATTTCTCTATTTCAAGTGTATTCTGCCTTGTATTTCACTCATTTACCATTCTAGGCTCCTTCAAGTTAACAACGTAGGATTCATACACTGTTAAATGTGCTCTAAACTCGAATTCTGTAATTCCTAGATCTAAGATACCATTTCTACATGAACAACTCAGTTGGAAAAGTGTTTTATACATGTTCTATGATAGTTCTCATGTATTTATTGTCATTTTGCCAGAGTTACTGATGTTTTCTTGTAGTTTCTAACATTAGGCCTTCTTGTTCAGGTATAAACATTGGGAACATCTACAAACAACTACCTAAACAATGTTATGAACCTGGAACGCTCGAGAACATTGTCTTTCAACTATGTTATAGAGTTTATGGATACATTTCACTGAAGTGTAAGACTTTCCAAAGCTGGTTAATGTGTTTATTCCTCTATTTCAAGTGTATTCTGCCTTGTATTTCACTCATTTACCATTTTAGGCTCCTTCAAGTTAACAATGTAGGATTCATACACTGTTAAATGTGCTCTAAACTCGAATTCTGTAATTCCTGGATCTAAGATATCATTTCTACACGAACAACTCAGTTGGAGAAGTGTTTTATACATGTTCTATGCTAGTTCTCATGTATTTATTGTCATTTTGCCAGAGTTACTGATGTTTTCTTGTAGTTTCTAACATTAGGCCTTCTTGTTCAGGTATAAACATTGGGAACATCTACAAACAACTACCTAAACACTGTTATGAACCTGGAACGCTGGAGAACATTGTCTCTCAACTATGTTATAGAGTTTATTGATACATTTCACTGAAGTGTAAGGCTTTCCAAAGCTGGTTAATGTGTTTATTCCTCTATTTCAAGTGTATTCTGCCTTGTATTTCACTCATTTACCATTCTTGGCTCCTTCAAGTTAACGACGTAGGATTCATACACTGTTAAATGTGCTCTAAACTCGAATTCTGTAATTCCTAGATCTAAGATACCATTTCTACATGAACAACTCAGTTGGAGAAGTGTTTTATACATGTTCTATGCTAGTTCTCATGTATTCATTGTCATTTTCCCAGAGTTACTGATGTTTTCTTGTAGTTTCTGACATTAGGCCTTTTTGTTCAGGTATAAACATTGGGAGCATGAACAAACAACTACCTAAACACTGTTATGAACCTGGAAAGCTCGGGAACATTGTCTCTCTACTATGTTATAGAGTTTAATGATACATTTCAGTGAAGTGTAAGGCTTTCCAAAGCTGGTTAATGTGTTTATTCCTCTATTTCAAGTGTATTATGCCTTGTATTTCATTCATTTACCATTCTAGGAACGTTCAAGTTAACAACGTAGGATTCATACACTTTTAAATGTGCTCTAAACTCGAATTCTGTAATTCCTGGATCTAAGATACCTTTTCTACATGAACAACTCAGTTGGAGAAGTGTTTTATACAAGTTCTATGCTAGTTCTCATGTATTTATTGTAGTTTTGCCAGAGTTACTGATGTTTTCTTGTAGTTTCTAACATTAGGCCTTCTTGTTCATGTATCAACATTGGGAACATGAACAAGCAATTATCTAAACACAGTGATGAACCTGAAAAGCTAAGGAACATTGTCTCTCAACTCTGTTATGGAACTGTTAGGCTTTCCAAAGCTGCTAAATGGGTTTATTGCTCTATTCCAAGTGTACTCTGCCTTGTATTTCACACATTTTCCATTCTAGGCTCCTTTAAGTTAACAACGTAGGATTCATAAACTGTTAAATGTGCCCTAAACACAAATTCTGTAATTCCTGGATCTAAGATACCTTTTCTACACGAACAACTCAGTTGGAGAAGTGTTTTATACATGTTCTATGCTAGTTCTCATGTATGTATTGTCATTTTGCCAGAGTTACTGAAGTTTTCTTGTAGTTTCTAACATTAGGCCTTCTTGTTCAGGTAGAAACATTGGGAACATCTACAAACAACTACCTAAACACTGTTATGAACCTGGAAAGCTCGGGAACAATGTCTCTCTACTATGTTATAGAGTTTAATGATACATTTCAGTGAAGTGTAAGGCTTTCCAAAGCTGGTTAATGTGTTTATTCCTCTATTTAAAGGGTATTCTGCCTTGTATTTCATTCATTTACCATTCTAGGGTCCTTCAAGTTAACAACGTATGATTCATACACTTTTAAATGTGCTCTAAACTCGAATTCTGTAATTCCTGGATCTAAGATACCTTTTATACATGAACAACTCAGTTGGAGAAGTGTTTTATACATGTTCTATGCTAGTTCTCATGTATTTATTGTCGATTTGCCAGATTTACTGATGTTTTCTTGTAGTTTCTAACATTAGGCCTCCTTGTTCAGGTATAAAAATTGGGAACATGAACAAACAACTACCTAAACACTGTTATGAACCTGGAACGCTCGGGAACATTGTCTCTCAACTATGTTATAGAGTTTAATTATACATTTCACTGAAGTGTAAGACTTTCCAAAGTTGGTTAATGAGTTTATTCCTCTATTTCAAGTGTATTCTGCCTTGTATTTCACTCATTTACCATTCTAGGCTCCTTCAAGTTAACAACGTAGGATTCATACACTTTTAAGTGTGCTCTAAACTCGAATTCTGTAATTCCTGAATCTAAGATACCTTTTCTACATGAACAACTCAGTTGGAGAAGTGTTTTATACATGTTCTATACTAGTTCTCATGTATTTATTGTCGTTTTGCCAGAGTTACTGATGTTTTCTTGTAGTTTCTAACATTAGGCCTTCTTGTTCAGATAGAAACATTGGGAACATCTACAAACAACTACCTAAACACTGTTATGAACATGGAATGCTCGGGAACATTGTCTCTCTACTATGTTATAGAGTTTAATGATACATTTCAGTGAAGTGTAAGGCTTTCCAAAGCTGGTTAATGTGTTTATTCCTCTATTTCAAGTGTATTCTGCCTTGTATTTCACTCATTTACCATTCTTGGCTCCTTCAAGTTAACGACGTAGGATTCATACCCTGTTAAATGTGCTCTAAACTCGAATTCTGTAATTCCTAGATCTAAGATAACATTTCTACATGAACAACTCAGATGGAGAAGTGTTTTATACATGTTCTATGCTAGTTCTCATGTATTCATTGTCATTTTCCCAGAGTTACTGATGTTTTCTTGTAGTTTCTGACATTAGGCCTTTTTGTTCAGGTATAAACATTGGGAACATGAACAAACAACTACCTAAACACTGTTATGAACCTGGAAAGCTAGGGAACATTGTCTCTCTACTATGTTATAGAGTTAATGATACATTTTCAGTGAAGTGTAAGGCTTTCCAAAGCTGGTTAATGTGTTTATTCTCTATTTCAAGTGTATTATGCCTTGTATTTCATTCATTTACCATTCTAGGAACGTTCAAGTTAACAACGTAGGATTCATACACTTTTAAATGTGCTCTAAACTCGAATTCTGTAATTCCTGGATCTAAGATACCTTTTCTACATGAACAACTCAGTTGGAGAAGTGTTTTATACAAGTTCTATGCTAGTTCTCATGTATTTATTGTAGTTTTGCCAGAGTTACTGATGTTTTCTTGTAGTTTCTAACATTAGGCCTTCTTGTTCATGTATCAACATTGGGAACATGAACAAGCAATTATCTAAACACAGTGATGAACCTGAAAAGCTAAGGAACATTGTCTCTCAACTCTGTTATGGAACTGTTAGGCTTTCCAAAGCTGCTAAATGGGTTTATTGCTCTATTCCAAGTGTACTCTGCCTTGTATTTCACACATTTTCCATTCTAGGCTCCTTTAAGTTAACAACGTAGGATTCATAAACTGTTAAATGTGCCCTAAACACAAATTCTGTAATTCCTGGATCTAAGATACCTTTTCTACATGAACAACTCAGTTGGAGAAGTGTTTTATACATGTTCTATGCTAGTTCTCATGTATGTATTGTCATTTTGCCAGAGTTACTGAAGTTTTCTTGTAGTTTCTAACATTAGGCCTTCTTGTTCAGGTAGAAACATTGGGAACATCTACAAACAACTACCTAAACACTGTTATGAACCTGGAAAGCTCGGGAACAATGTCTCTCTACTATGTTATAGAGTTTAATGATACATTTCAGTGAAGTGTAAGGCTTTCCAAAGCTGGTTAATGTGTTTATTCCTCTATTTAAAGGGTATTCTGCCTTGTATTTCATTCATTTACCATTCTAGGATCCTTCAAGTTAACAACGTATGATTCATACACTTTTAAATGTGCTCTAAACTCGAATTCTGTAATTCCTGGATCTAAGATACCTTTTATACATGAACAACTCAGTTGGAGAAGTGTTTTATACATGTTCTATGCTAGTTCTCATGTATTTATTGTCGATTTGCAAGATTTACTGATGTTTTCTTGTAGTTTCTAACATTAGGCCTCCTTGTTCAGGTATGAACATTGGGAACATGAACAAACAACTACCTAAACACTGTTATGAACCTGGAACGCTCGGGAACATTGTCTCTCAACTATGTTATAGAGTTTAAATATACATTTCACTGAAGTGTAAGACTTTCCAAAGTTGGTTAATGAGTTTATTCCTCTATTTCAAGTGTATTCTGCCTTGTATTTCACTCATTTACCATTCTAGGCTCCTTCAAGTTAACAACGTAGGATTCATACACTTTTAAATGTGCTCTAAACTCGAATTCTGTAATTCCTGAATCTAAGATACCTTTTCTACATGAACAACTCAGTTGGAGAAGTGTTTTATACATGTTCTATACTAGTTCTCATGTATTTATTGTCGTTTTGCCAGAGTTACTGATGTTTTCTTGTAGTTTCTAACATTAGGCCTTCTTGTTCAGATAGAAACATTGGGAACATCTACAAACAACTACCTAAACACTGTTATGAACATGGAATGCTCGGGAACATTGTCTCTCTACTATGTTATAGAGTTTAATGATACATTTCAGTGAAGTGTAAGGCTTTCCAAAGCTGGTTAATGTGTTTATTCCTCTATTTCAAGTGTATTATGCCTTGTATTTCATTCATTTACCATTCTAGGATCGTTCATGTTAACAACGTAGGATTCATACACTTTTAAATGTGCTCTAAACTCGAATTCTGTAATTCCTGGATCTAAGATACCTTTTCTACATGAACAAGTCAGTTGGAGAAGTGTTTTATACAAGTTCTATGCTAGTTCTCATGTATTTATTGTCGTTTTGCCAGAGTTACTGATGTTTTCTTGTAGTTTCTAACATTAGGCCTTCTTGTTCATGTATCAACATTGGGAACATGAACAAGCAATTATCTAAACACAGTGATGAACCTGAAAAGCTAAGGAACATTGTCTCTCTACTATGTTATAGAGTTTAATGATACATTTCAGTGAAGTGTAAGGCTTTCCAAAGCTGGTTAATGTGTTTATTCCTCTATTTCAAGTGTATTATGCCTTGTATTTCATTCATTTACCATTCTAGGAACGTTCATGTTAAAAACGTAGGATTCATACACTTTTAAATGTGCTCTAAACTCGAATTCTGTAATTCCTGGATCTAAGATACCTTTTCTACATGAACAACTCAGTTGGAGAAGTGTTTTATACAAGTTCTATGCTAGTTCTCATGTATTTATTGTCGTTTTGCCAGAGTTACTGATGTTTTCTTGTAGTTTCTAACATTAGGCCTTCTTGTTCATGTATCAACATTGGGAACATGAACAAGCAATTATCTAAACACAGTGATGAACCTGAAAAGCTAAGGAACATTGTCTCTCAACTCTGTTATGGAAGTGTGAGGCTTTCCAAAGCTGCTAAATGGATTTATTTCTCTATTTCAAGTGTATTCTGCCTTGTATTTCACTCATTTACCATTCTAGCCTCCTTCAAGTTAACAACGTAGGATTCATACACTGTTAAATGTGCTCTAAACTCGAATTCTGTAATTCCTAGATCTAAGATACCATTTCTACATGAACAACTCAGTTGGAAAAGTGTTTTATACATGTTCTATGATAGTTCTCATGTATTTATTGTCATTTTGCCAGAGTTACTGATGTTTTCTTGTAGTTTCTAACATTAGGCCTTCTTGTTCAGGTATAAACATTGGGAACATCTACAAACAACTACCTAAACAATGTTATGAACCTGGAACGCTCGAGAACATTGTCTTTCAACTATGTTATAGAGTTTATTGATACATTTCACTGAAGTGTAAGACTTTCGAAAGCTGGTTAATGTGTTTATTCCTCTATTTCAAGTGTATTCTGCCTTGTATTTCACTCATTTACCATTTTAGGCTCCTTCAAGTTAACAACGTAGGAATCATACACTGTTAAATGTGCTCTAAACTCGAATTCTGTAATTCCTGGATCTAAGATACCATTTCTACACGAACAACTCAGTTGGAGAAGTGTTTTATACATGTTCTATGCTAGTTCTCATGTATTTATTGTCATTTTGCCAGAGTTACTGACGTTTTCTTGTAGGTTCTAACATTAGGCCTTCTTGTCCAGGTATAAACATTGGGAACATCTACAAACAACTACCTAAACACAGTTATGAACCTGGAAAGCTCGGGAACATTGTCTCTCTACTATGTTATAGAGTTTAATGATACATTTCAGTGAAGTGTAAGGCTTTCCAAAGCTGGTTAATGTGTTTATTCCTCTATTTCAAGTGTATTCTGCCTTGTATTTCACTCATTTACCATTCTTGGCTCCTTCAAGTTAACAACGTAGGATTCATACACTGTTAAATGTGCTCTAAACTCGAATTCTGTAATTCCTAGATCTAAGATACCATTTCTACATGAACAACTCAGTTGGAGAAGTGTTTTATACATGTTCTATGCTAGTTCTCATGTATTTATTGTCATTTTGCCAGAGTTACTGATGTTTTCTTGTAGTTTCTGACATTAGGCCTTTTTGTTCAGGTATAAACATTGGGAAAATGAAGAAACAACTAACTAAACACTGTTATGAACCTGGAACGCTCGAGAACAATGTCTCTCAACTATGTTATAGAGTTTTATGATACATTTCACTGAAGTGTAAGACTTTCCAAAGCTGGTTAATGTGTTTATTCCTCTATTTCAAGTGTATTCTGCCTTGTATTTCACTCATTTATCATTCTAGGCTCCTTCAAGTTAACAACCTAGGATTCATACACTTTTAAATGTGCTCTAAACTCGAATTCTGTAATTCCTGAATCTAACATACCTTTTCTACATGAACAACTCAGTTGGAGAAGTGTTTTATACATGTTCTATGCTAGTTCTCATGTATTTATTGTCATTTTGCCAGAGTTACTGATGTTTTCTTATAGTTTCTAACATTAGGCGTTCTTGTTCAGGTATAAATATTGGGAACATGAACAAACAATTATCTAAACACAGTGATGAACCTGAAAAGCTTAGGAACATTGTCTCTCAACTCTGTTATGGAAGTGTTAGGCTTTCCAAAGCTGCTAAATGTTTACTGCTCTATTTCAAGTGTACTCTGACTTGTATTTCACACATTTTCCATTCTAGCCTCCTTTAAGTTAACAATGTAGGATTAATACACTGTTAAATGTGCTCTAAACTCTAATTCTGTAATTCCTGGATCTAAGATACCTTTTCTACATGAACAACTCAGTTGGAGAAGTGTTTTATACATATTCTATGCTAGTTCTCATGTATTTATTGTCATTTTGCCAGAGTTTCTGAAGTTTTCTTGTAGGTTCTAACATTAGGCCTTCTTGTCCAGGTATAAACATTGGGAACATCTATCAACAATTACCTAAACACTGTTATGAACCTGGAAAGCTCGGGAACATTGTCTCTCTACTGTGTTATAGTTTATTGATACATTTCAGTGAAGTGTAAGGCTTTCCAAAGCTGGTTAATGTGTTTATTCCTCCATTTCAAGTGTATTATGCCTTGTATTTCATTCATTTACCATTCTAGGAACGTTCATGTTAACAACGTAGGATTCATACACTTTTAAATGTGCTCTAAACTCGAATTCTGTAATTCCTGGATCTAAGATACCTTTTCTACATGAACAACTCAGTTGGAGAAGTGTTTTATACAAGTTATATGCTAGTTCTCATGTATTTATTGTCGTTTTGCCAGAGTTACTGATGTTTTCTTGTAGTTTCTAACATTAGGCCTTCTTGTTCATGTATCAACATTGGGAACATGAACAAGCAATTATCTAAACACAGTGGTGAACCTGAAAAGCTAAGGAACATTGTCTCTCAACTCTGTTATGGAAGTGTGAGGCTTTCCAAAGCTGCTAAATGGGTTTATTTCTCTATTTCAAGTGTATTCTGCCTTGTATTTCACTCATTTACCATTCTAGGCTCCTTTAAGTTAACAACATAGGATTCATACACTGTTAAATGTGCTCTAAACTCGAATTCTGGAATTCCTGGATCTAATATAACGTTTCTACATGAACAACTCAGTTGGAGAAATGTTTTATACATGTTCTTTGCTAGTTCTCATGTATTTATTGTCGATTTGCCAGAGTTACTGATGTTTTCTTGTAGTTTCTAACATTAGGCCTTCTTGTTCAGATAGAAACATTGGGAACATCTACAAACAACTACCTAAACACTGTTATGAACCTGGAAAGCTCAGGAACATTGTCTCTCTACTATGTTATAGAGTTTAATGATACATTTCAGTGAAGTGTAAGGCTTTCCAAAGCTGGTTAATGTGTTTATTTCTCTATTTCAAGTGTATTCTGCCTTGTATTTCATTCATTTACCATTCTAGGATCCTTCAAGTTAACAACGTAGGATTCATACACTGTTTAATGTGCTCTAAACTCGAATTCTGGAATTCCTGGATATAAGATAACTTTTCTACACGAACAACTCACTTGGAGAAGTGTTTTATACATGTTCTATGCTAGTTCTCAAGTATTTATTGTCATTTTGCCAGAGTTACTGATGTTTTCTTGTTGTTTCTAACATTAGGCCTTCTTGTTCAGGTATCAACATTGGGAACATGAACAAACAATTATCAAAACACTGTGGTGAACCTGAAAAGCTTAGGAACATTGTCTGTCAACACTTTTATGGAAGTGTTAGGCTTTCCAAAGCTGCTAAATGGATTTATTTCTCTATTTCAAGTGAACTCTGCCTTGTATTTCACATATTTTCCATTCTAGGCTCCTTCAAGTTAACAACGTAGGATTCATACACTATTAAATATGCTCTAAACTAGAATTCTGTGATTCCTGGATCTAAGATACCTTTTCTACATCAACAACTCAGTTGGAGAAGTGTTTTATACATGTTCTATGCTAGTGCTCATGTATTTATTGTCATTTTGCCAGAGTTACTGATGTTTTCTTGTAGTTTCTAACATTAGGCCTTCTTGTTCAGGTATCAACATTGGGAAGATGAACAAACAACTATCTAAACACTGTAATGAACCTGAAAAACTTAGGAACATTGTCTCTCAACTCTGTTAAGGAAGTGTTAGGCTTTCCAAAGCTGCTAAATGGGTTTATTTCTCTATTTCAAGTATACTCTGCCTTGTATTTCACACATTTTCCATTCTAGGCTCCTTTAAGTTAACAACGCATGATTCATACAATGTTAAATGTGCTCTAAACTCGAATTCTGTAATTCCTGGATCTAAGATACCTTTTCTACACAAACAACTCAGTTGGAGAAGTGTTTTATATATGTAATATGCTGGTTCTCATGTATTTATTGTCATTTTGCCAGAGTTACTGATGTTTTCTTGTAGTTTCTAACATTAGGCTTTCTTCTTCAGGTATAAACATTGGGAACATGAACAAACAACTACCTAAAAACTGTTATGAATGTGGAACGCTCGGGAACATTGTCTCTCAACTATGTTATAGAGTTTATTGATACATTTCACTGAAGTGTAAGACTTTCCAAAGCTGGTTAATGTGTTTATTCCTCTATTTCAAGTGTATTCTGCCTTGTATTTCACTCATTTACCATTCTAGGCTCCTTCAAGTTAACAACGTAGGATTCATACACTGTTAAATGTGCTCTAAAGTCGAATTCTGTAATTCCTGGATTTAAAATACCTTTTCTACACGAACAACTCAGTTGGAGAAGTGTTTTATACATGTTCTATGCTAGTTCGAATGTATTTATTGTCATTTTGCCAGAGTTACTGATGTTTTCTTGTAGTTTCTAACATTAGGCCTTCTTCTTCAGGTATAAACATTGGGAACATGAACAAACAACTACCTAAACACTGTTATGAACCTGGAACGCTCGGGAACATTGTCTCTCAACTATGTTATAGAGTTTATTGATACATTTCACTGAATTGTAAGACTTTCCAAAGCTGGTTAATGTGTTTATTCCTCTATTTCAAGTGTATTCTGCCTTGTATTTCACTCATTTACCATTCTAGGCTCCTTCAAGTTAACAACATAGGATTCATACACTGTTAAATGTGCTCTAAACTCGAATTCTGGAATTCCTGGATCTAAGATAACGTTTCTACATGAACAACTCAGTTAGAGAAGTGTTTTATACATGTTCTTTGCTAGTTCTCATGTATTTATTGTCGTTTTGCCAGAGTTACTGATGTTTTCTTGTCGTTTCTAACATTAGGCCTTCTTGTTCATGTATCAACATTGGGAACATGAACAAGCAATTATCTAAACACAGTGGTGAACCTGAAAAGCTTAGGAACATTGTCTCTCAACTCTGTTATGGAAGTGTTAGGCTTTCCAAAGCTGCTAAATGTTTATTGCTCTATTTCAAGTGTACTCTGACTTGTATTTCACACATTTTCCATTCTAGCCTCCTTTAAGTTAACAATGTAGGATTAATACACTGTTAAATGTGCTCTAAACTCGAATTCTGTAATTCCTGGATCTAAGATACCTTTTCTACATGAACAACTCAGTTGGAGAAGTGTTTTATACATGTTCTATGCTAGTTCTCATGTATTTATTGTCATTTTGCCAGAGTTACTGAAGTTTTCTTGTAGGTTCTAACATTAGGCCTTCTTGTCCAGGTATAAACATTGGGAACATCTATCAACAATTACCTAAACACTGTTATGAACCTGGAAAGCTCGGCAACATTGTCTCTCTACTGTGTTATAGTTTATTGATACATTTCATTGAAGTGTAAGACTTACCAAAGCTGGTTAATGTGTTTATTCCTCTATTTCAAGTGTATTCTGCCTTGTATTTCACTCATTTACCATTCTAGATTCCTTCAAGTTAACAACATAGGATTCATACACTGTTAAATGTGCTCTAAACTCGAATTCTGTAATTCCTGGATCTATGATAACTTTTCTACATGAACAACTCAGTTGGAGAGGTGTTTTATACATGTTCTACGCTAGTTCTCATGTATTTATTGTCATTTTGCCAGAATTACTGATGTTTTCTTGTAGTTTCTAACATTAGGCCTACTTGTTCAGGTATCAACATTGGGAACATGAACAAACAATTATCTAAACACAGTGATGATTCTGAAAATCCTAGGAACATTGTCTGTCAACACTTTTATGGAAGTGTTAGGCTTTCCAAAGCTGCTAAATGGATTTATGTCGCTATTTCAAGTGAACTCTGCCTTCTATTTCACACATTTTCCATTCTAGTCTCCTTTAAGTTAACAACGTAGGATTCATACTCTGTTAAATGTGCTCTAAACTCGAATTCTGTAATTCCTGGATTTAAAATACCTTTTCTACACGAACAACTCAGTTGGAGAAGTGTTTTATACATGTTCTATGCTAGTTCTCATGTATTTATTGTCATTTTGCCATAGTTACTGATGTTTTCTTGTAGTTTCTAATATTAGGCCTTCTTCTTCAGGTATTAACATTGGGAACATGAACAAACAACTACCTAAACACTGTTATGAACCTGGAACGCGCGGGAACGTTGTCTCTCAACTATGTTATAGAGTTTATTGATACATTTCACTGAATTGTAAAACTTTCCAAAGCTGGTTAATGTGTTTATTCCTCTATTTCAAGTGTATTCTGCCTTGTATTTCACTCATTTACCATTCTAGGCTCCTTTAAGTTAACAACGTAGGATTCATACACTGTTAAATGTGCTCTAAACTCGAATTCTGGAATTCCTGGATTTAAATACCTTTTCTACACGAACAACACAGTTGGAGAAGTGTTTTATACATGTTCTATGCTAGTTCTCATGTATTTATTGTCATTTTGCCAGAGTTACCGATGTTTTCTTGTAGTTTCTAACATTAGGCCTTCTTGTTCAGGTAGAAACATTGGGAACATCTACAAACAACTAACTAAACACTGTTATGAACCTGGAAAGCTCGGGAACATTGTCTCTCAACTATGTTATAGAGTTTAATGATACATTTCACTGAAGTGTAAGACTTTCCACAGCTGGTTAATGTGTTTATTCCTCTATTTCAAGTGTATTCTGCCTTGTATTTCACTCATTTACCATTCTAGGCTCCTTCAAGTTAACAACGTAGGATTCATACACTATTAAATATGCTCTAAACTAGAATTCTGTGATTCCTGGATCTAAGATACCTTTTCTACATGAACAACTCATTTGGAGAAGTGTTTTATACATGTTCTATGCTAGTGCTCATGTATTTATTGTCATTTTGCCAGAGTTACTGATGTTTTCTTGTAGTTTCTAACATTAGGCCTTCTTGTTCAGGTATCAACATTGGGAAGATGAACAAACAACTATCTAAACACTGTAATGAACCTGAAAAACTTAGGAACATTGTCTCTCAACTCTGTTAAGGAAGTGTTAGGCTTTCCAAAGCTGCTAAATGGGTTTATTTCTCTATTTCAAGTATACTCTGCCTTGTATTTCACACATTTTCCATTCTAGGCTCCTTTAAGTTAACAACGCATGATTCATACAATGTTAAATGTGCTCTAAACGCGAATTCTGTAATTCCTGGATCTAAGATACCTTTTCTACACAAACAACTCAGTTGGAGAAGTGTTTTATATATGTAATATGCTGGTTCTCATGTATTTATTGTCATTTTGCCAGAGTTACTGATGTTTTCTTGTAGTTTCTAACATTAGGCCTTCTTCTTCAGGTATAAACATTGGGAACATGAACAAACAACTACCTAAAAACTGTTATGAACGTGGAACGCTCGGGAACGTTGTCTCTCAACTATGTTATAGAGTTTATTGATACATTTCACTGAAGTGTAAGACTTTCCAAAGCTGGTTAATGTGTTTATTCCTCTATTTCAAGTGTATTCTGCCTTGTATTTCACTCATTTACCATTCTAGGCTCCTTCAAGTTAACAACATAGGATTCATACACTGTTAAATGTGCTCTAAACTCGAATTCTGGAATTCCTGGATCTAAGATAACGTTTCTACATGAACAACTCAGTTAGAGAAGTGTTTTATACATGTTCTTTGCTAGTTCTCATGTATTTATTGTCGTTTTGCCAGAGTTACTGATGTTTTCTTGTAGTTTCTAACATTAGGCCTTCTTGTTCATGTATCAACATTGGGAACATGAACAAGCAATTATCTAAACACAGTGATGAACCTGAAAAGCTAAGGAACATTGTCTCTCAACTCTGTTATGGAAGTGTTAGGCTTTCCAAAGCTGCTAAATGGGTTTATTGCTCGATTCCAAGTGTACTCTGCCTTGTATTTCACACATTTTCCATTCTAGGCTCCTTTAAGTTAACAACGTAGGATTCATAAACTGTTAAATGTGCCCTAAACACAAATTCTGTAATTCCTGGATCTAAGATACCTTTTCTACACGAACAACTCAGTTGGAGAAGTGTTTTATACATGTTCTATGCTAGTTCTCATGTATTTATTGTCGTTTTGCCAGAGTTACTGATGTTTTCTTGTAGTTTCTAACATTAGGCCTTCTTGTTCAGGTAGAAACATTGGGAACATCTACAAACAACTACCTAAACACAGTTATGAACCTGGAAAGCTCGGGAACATTGTCTCTCTACTATGTTATAGAGTTTAATGATACATTTCAGTGAAGTGTAAGGCTTTCCAAAGCTGGTTAATGTGTTTATTCCTCTATTTCAAGTGTATTCTGCCTTGTATTTCACTCATTTACCATTTTAGGCTCCTTCAAGTTAACAACGTAGGATTCATACACTGTTAAATGTGCTCTAAACTCGAATTCTGTAATTCCTGGATCTAAGATACCATTTCTACACGAACAACTCAGTTGGAGAAGTGTTTTATACATGTTGTATGCTAGTTCTCATGTATTTATTGTCATTTTGCCAGAGTTACTGAAGTTTTCTTGTAGGTTCTAACAGTAGGCCTTCTTGTCCAGGTATAAACATTGAGAACATGAACAAACAACTACCTAAAAACTGTTATGAACGTGGAACGCTCGGGAACGTTGTCTCTCAACTATGTTATAGAGTTTATTGATACATTTCACTGAAGTGTAAGACTTTCCAAAGCTGGTTAATGTGTTTATTCCTTTATTTCAAGTGTATTCTGCCTTGTATTTCACTCATTTACCATTCTAGGCTCCTTCAAGTTAACAACGTAGGATTCATACACTGTTAAATGTGCTCTAAACTCGAATTCTGTAATTCCTGGATTTAAAATACCTTTTCTACACGAACAACTCAGTTGGAGAAGTGTTTTATACATGATCTATGCTAGTTCTCATGTATTTCTTGTCATTTTCCCAGAGTTACTGATGTTTTCTTGTAGTTTCTAACATTAGGCCTTCTTCTTCAGGTATAAACATTGGGAACATGAACAAACAACTACCTAAACACTGTTATGAACCTGGAACGCTCGGGAACATTGTCTCTCAACTATGTTATAGAGTTTATTGATACATTTCACTGAATTGTAAGACTTTCCAAAGCTGGTTAATGTGTTTATTCCTCTATTTCAAGTGTATTCTGCCTTGTATTTCACTCATTTACCATTCTAGGCTCCTTCAAGTTAACAACATAGGATTCATACACTGTTAAATGTGCTCTAAACTCGAATTCTGGAATTCCTGGATCTAAGATAACGTTTCTACATGAACAACTCAGTTGGAGAAGTGTTTTATACATGTTCTTTGCTAGTTCTCATGTATTTATTGTCGTTTTGCCAGAGTTACTGATGTTTTCTTGTAGTTTCTAACATTAGGCCTTCTTGTTCAGGAATCAACATTGGGAACATGAACAAACAATTATCTAAACACTGTGATGAACCTGAAAAGCTTAGGAACATTGTCTCTCAACTCTGTTTTGGAAGTGTTAGGATTTCCGAAGCTGCTAAATGCGTTTATTTCTCTATTTCAAGTGTACTCTGCCTTGTATTTCACACATTTTCCATTCTAGGCTTCTTTAAGGTAACAACGCAGGATTCATACACTGTTAAATGTGCTCTAAACTCGAATTCTGTAATTCCTGGATCTAAGATACCTTTTCTACACGAACAACTCAGTTGGAGAAGTGTTTTATACATGTTCTATGCTGGTTCTCATGTTTTTATTGTCATTTTGCCAGAGTTACTGATGTTTTCTTGGAGTTTCTGACATTAGGCCTTCTTGTTCAGGTAGAAACATTGGGAACATGAACAAACAACTACCTAGACACAGTTATGAACCTGGAACGCTCGGGAACATTGTCTCTCAACTATGTTATAGAGTTTCTTGATACATTTCACTGAAGTGTAAGACTTTCCAAAGCTGGTTAATGTGTTTATTCCTCTATTTCAAGTGTATTCTGCCTTGTATTTCACTCATTTACCATTCTAGGCTCCTTCAAGTTAACAACGTAGGATTCATACACTTTTAAATGTGCTCTAAACTCGAATTCTGTAATTCCTGGATTTAAAATACCTTTTCTACACGAACAACTCAGTTGGAGAAGTGTTTTATACATGTTCTATGCTAGTTCTCATGTATTTCTTGTCATTTTGCCAGAGTTACTGATGTTTTCTTGTAGTTTCTAACATTAGGCCTTCTTCTTCAGGTATAAACATTGGGAACATGAACAAACATCTACCTAAACACTGTTATGAACCTGGAACGCTCTGAACATTGTCTCTCAACTATGTTATAGAGTTTATTGATACATTTCACTGAATTGTAAGACTTTCCAAAGCTGGTTAATGTGTTTATTCCTCTATTTCAAGTGTATTCTGCCTTGTATTTCACTCATTTACCATTCTAGGCTCCTTCAAGTTAACAACATAGGATTCATACACTGTTAAATGTGCTCTAAACTCGAATTCTGGAATTCCTGGATCTAAGATAACGTTTCTACATGAACAACTCAGTTGGAGAAGTGTTTTATACATGTTCTTTGCTAGTTCTCATGTATTTATTGTCGTTTTGCCAGAGTTACTGATGTTTTCTTGTAGTTTCTAACATTAGGCCTTCTTGTTCAGATAGAAACATTGGGAACATCTACAAACAACTACCTAAACACTGTTATGAACATGGAAAGCTCGGGAACATTGCCTCTCCACTATGTTATAGAGTTTAATGATACATTTCAGTGAAGTGTAAGGCTTTCCAAAGCTTGTTAATGTGTTTATTTCTCTATTTCAAGTGTATTCTGCCTTGTATTTCATTCATTTACCATTCTAGGATCCTTCAAGTTAACAACGTAGGATTCATACACTGTTTAATGTGCTCTAAACTCGAATTCTGGAATTCCTGGATATAAAATAACTTTTCTACACGAACAACTCACTTGGAGAAGTGTTTTATACATGTTCTATGCTAGTTCTCATGTATTTATTGTCGTTTTGCCAGAGTTACTGATGTTTTCTTGTAGTTTCTAACATTAGGCCTTCTTGTTCAGGAATCAACATTGGGAACACGAACAAACAATTATCTAAACACTGTGATGAACCTGAAAAGCTTAGGAACATTGTCTCTCAACTCTGTTTTGGAAGTGTTAGGATTTCCGAAGCTGCTAAATGCGTTTATTTCTCTATTTCAAGTGTAGTGTGCCTTGTATTTCACACATTTTCCATTCTAGGCTTCTTTAAGGTAACAACGCAGGATTCATACACTGTTAAATGTGCTCTAAACTCGAATTCTGTAATTCCTGGATCTAAGATACCTTTTCTACACGAACAACTCAGTTGGAGAAGTGTTTTATACATGTTCTATGCTGGTTCTCATGTTTTTATTGTCATTTTGCCAGAGTTACTGATGTTTTCTTGGAGTTTCTGACATTAGGCCTTCTTGTTCAGGTAGAAACATTGGGAACATGAACAAACAACTACCTAGACACAGTTATGAACCTGGAACGCTCGGGAACATTGTCTCTCAACTATGTTATAGAGTTTCTTGATACATTTCACTGAAGTGTAAGACTTTCCAAAGCTGGTTAATGTGTTTATTCCTCTATTTCAAGTGTATTCTGCCTTGTATTTCACTCATTTACCATTCTAGGCTCCTTCAAGTTAACAACGTAGGATTCATACACTTTTAAATGTGCTCTAAACTCGAATTCTGTAATTCCTGAATCTAACATAACTTTTCTACATGAACAACTCAGTTGGAGAAGTGTTTTATACATGTTCTATGCTAGTTCTCATGTATTTATTGTCATTTTGCCAGAGTTACTGATGTTTTCTTGTAGTTTCTAACATTAGGCGTTCTTGTTCAGGTATAAATATTGGGAACATGAACAAACAATTATCTAAACACAGTGATGAACCTGAAAAGCTTAGGAACATTGTCTCTCAACTCTGTTATGGAAGTGTTAGGCTTTCCAAAGCTGCTAAATGTTTATTGCTCTATTTCAAGTGTACTCTGACTTGTATTTCACACATTTTCCATTCTAGCCTCCTTTAAGTTAACAATGTAGGATTAATACACTGTTAAATGTGCTCTAAACTCGAATTCTGTAATTCCTGGATCTAAGATACCTTTTCTACATGAACAACTCAGTTGGAGAAGTGTTTTATACATATTCTATGCTAGTTCTCATGTATTTATTGTCATTTTGCCAGAGTTACTGAAGTTTTCTTGTAGGTTCTAACATTAGGCCTTCTTGTCCAGGTATAAACATTGGGAACATCTATCAACAATTACCTAAACACTGTTATGAACCTGGAAAGCTCGGGAACATTGTCTCTCTACTGTGTTATAGTTTATTGATACATTTCATTGAAGTGTAAGACTTACCAAAGCTGGTTAATGTGTTTATTCCTCTATTTCAAGTGTATTCTGCCTTGTATTTCACTCATTTACCATTCTAGATTCCTTCAAGTTAACAACATAGGATTCATACACTGTTAAATGTGCTCTAAACTCGAATTCTGTAATTCCTGGATCTATGATACTTTTTCTACATGAACAACTCAGTTGGAGAAGTGTTTTATACATGTTCTACGCTAGTTCTCATGTATTTATTGTCATTTTGCCAGAATTACTGATGTTTTCTTGAAGTTTCTAACATTAGGCCTACTTGTTCAGGTATCAACATTGGGAACATGAACAAACAATTATCTAAACACAGTGATGATTCTGAAAATCTTAGGAACATTGTCTGTCAACACTTTTATGGAAGTGTTAGGCTTTCCAAAGCTGCTAAATGGATTTATGTCGCTATTTTAAGTGAACTCTGCCTTGTATTTCACACATTTTCCATTCTAGGCTCCTTTAAGTTAACAACGTAGGATTCATACTCTGTTAAATGTGCTCTAAACTCGAATTCTGTAATTCCTGGATTTAAAATACCTTTTCTACATGAACAACTCAGTTGGAGAAGTGTTTTATACATGTTCTATGCTACTTCTCATGTATTTATTGTCATTTTGCCATAGTTACTGATGTTTTCTTGTAGTTTCTAACATTAGGCCTTCTTCTTCAGGTATAAACATTGGGAACATGAACAAACAACTACCTAAACACTGTTATGAACCTGGAACGCGCGGGAACGTTGTCTCTCAACTATGTTATAGAGTTTATTGATACATTTCACTGAATTGTAAGACTTTCCAAAACTGTTTAATGTGTTTATTACTCTATTTCAAGTGTATTCTGCCTTGTATTTCACGCATTTACCATTCTAGGCTCCTTTAAGTTAACAACATAGGATTCATACACTGTTAAATGTGCTCTAAACTCGAATTCTGGAATTCCTGGATCTAATATAACGTTTCTACATGAACAACTCAGTTGGAGAAGTGTTTTATACATGTTCTTTGCTAGTTCTCATGTATTTATTGTCGTTTTGCCAGAGTTACTGAAGTTTTCTTGTAGTTTCTAACATTAGGCCTTCTTGTTCAGATAGAAACATTGGGAACATCTACAAACAACTACCTAAACACTGTTATGAACATGGAAAGCTCGGGAACATTGTCTCTCTACCATGTTATAGAGTTTAATGATACATTTCAGTGAAGTGTAAGGCTTTCCAAAGCTGGTTAATGTGTTTATTCCTCTATTTCAAGTGTATTCTGCCTTGTATTTCACTCATTTACCATTCTAGGCTCCTTCAAGTTAACAACGTAGGATTCATACACTTTTAAATGTGCTCTAAACTCGAATTCTGTAATTCCTGAATCTAACATAACTTTTCTACACGAACAACTCAGTTGGAGAAGTGTTTTATACATGTTCTATGCTAGTTCTCATGTATTTATTGTCATTTTGCCAGAGTTACTGATGTTTTCTTGTTGTTTCTAACATTAGGCCTTCTTGTTCAGGTATCAACATTGGGAACATGAACAAACAATTATCAAAACACTGTGATCAACCTGAAAAGCTTAGGAACATTGTCTGTCAACACTTTTATGGAAGTGTTAGGCTTTCCAAAGCTGCTAAATGGATTTATTTCTCTATTTCAAGTGAACTCTGCCTTGTATTTCACACATTTTCCATTCTAGGCTCCTTTAAGTTAACAACGTAGGATTCATACACTGTTAAATGTGCTCTAAACTCGAATTCTGGAATTCCTGGATTTAAATACCTTTTCTACACGAACAACACAGTTGGAGAAGTGTTTTATACATGTTCTATGCTAGTTCTCATGTATTTATTGTCATTTTGCCAGAGTTACTGATGTTTTCTTGTAGTTTCTAACATTAGGCCTTCTTGTTCAGGTAGAAACATTGGGAACATCTACAAACAACTAACTAAACACTGTTATGAACCTGGAAAGCTCGGGAACATTGTCTCTCAACTATGTTATAGAGTTTAATGATACATTTCACTGAAGTGTAAGACTTTCCACAGCTGGTTAATGTGTTTATTCCTCTATTTCAAGTGTATTCTGCCTTGTATTTCACTCATTTACCATTCTAGGCTCCTTCAAGTTAACAACGTAGGATTCATACACTATTAAATATGCACTAAACTAGAATTCTGTGATTCCTGGATCTAAGATACCTTTTCTACATGAACAACTCAGTTGGAGAAGTGTTTTATACATGTTCTATGCTAGTGCTCATGTATTTATTGTCATTTTGCCAGAGTTACTGATGTTTTCTTGCAGTTTCTAACATTAGGCCTTCTTATTCAGGTATCAACATTGGGAAGATGAACAAACAACTATCTAAACACTGTAATGAACCTGAAAAACTTAGGAACATTGTCTCTCAACTCTGTTAAGGAAGTGTTAGGCTTTCCAAAGCTGCTAAATGGGTTTATTTCTCTATTTCAAGTATACTCTGCCTTGTATTTCACACATTTTCCATTCTAGGCTCCTTTAAGTTAACAACGCATGATTCATACAATGTTAAATGTGCTCTAAACTCGAATTCTGTAATTCCTGGATCTAAGATACCTTTTCTACACAAACAACTCAGTTGGAGAAGTGTTTTATATATGTTCTATGCTACTTCTCATGTATTTATTGTCATTTTGCCAGAGTTACTGATGTTTTCTTGTAGTTTCTAACATTAGGCCTTCTTCTTCAGGTATAAACATTGGGAACATGAACAAACAACTACCTAAAAACTGTTATGAACGTGGAACGCTTGGGAACGTTGTCTCTCACCTATGTTATAGAGTTTATTGATACATTTCACTGAAGTGTAAGACTTTCCAAAGCTGGTTAATGTGTTTATTCCTCTATTTCAAGTGTATTCTGCCTTGTATTTCACTCATTTACCATTCTAGGCTCCTTCAAGTTAACAACATAGGATTCATACACTTTTAAATGTGCTCTAAACTCGAATTCTGGAATTCCTGGATCTAAGATAACGTTTCTACATGAACAACTCAGTTGGAGAAGTGTTTTATACATGTTCTTTGCTAGTTCTCAGGTATTTATTGTCGTTTTGCCAGAGTTACTGATGTTTTCTTGTAGTTTCTAACATTAGGCCTTCTTGTTCAGGTAGAAACATTGGGAACATGAACAAACAACTACCTAAACACTGTTATGAACCTGGAACGCTCGGGAACATTGTCTCAAATTACAGAGTTTACTGAAACATTTCACTTAAGTGTAAGACTTCCAAAGCTGGTTAATCTGTTTATTCCTCGATTTCAAGTGTATTCTTCCTTGTATTTCACTCATTTATCATTCTAGGCTCCTTCAAGTTAACAACATAGGATTCATACACTGTTAAATGTGCTCTAAACTCGAATTCTGGAATTCCTGGATCTAAGATACCTTTTCTACACGAACAACTCAGTTGGAGAAGTATTTTATACATGTTCTATGCTGGTTCTCATGTATTTATTGTCATTTTGCCAGAGTTACTGATGTTTTCTTGTAGTTTCAAACATTAGGCCTTCTTGTTCAGGTAGAAACATTGGGAACATGAACAAACAACTACCTAAACACAGTTATGTACCTGGAAAGCTCGGGAACATTGTCTCTCAACTATGTAATAGAGTTTAATGATACATTTCACTGAAGTGTAATACTTTCCAAAGCTGGTTAATGTGTTTATTCCTCTTTTTCAAGTGTATTCTGCCTTGTATTTCACACATTTACCATTCTAGGCTCCTTCAAGTTAACAACGTAGGATTCATACACTGTTTAATGTGCTCTAAACTTGAAATCTGGAATTCCTGGATCTAAGATACCTTTTCTACATGAACAACTCAGTTGGAGAAGTGTTTTATACATGTTTTATGCTAGTTCTCATGTATTTATTGTCATTTTGCCGGAGTTACTGATATTTTCTTGTAGTTTCTAACATTAGGCCTTCTTGTTCAGGTATCAACAGTGTTAACATGAACAAACAACTATCTAAACACTGTAATGAACCTGAAAAGCTTAGGAACATTGTCTCTCAACACTGTTATGGAAGTATTAGGCTTTCCAAAGCTGCTAAATGGGTTTATTTATCTATTTCTAGTGTACTCTGCCTTGTATTTCACACATTTACCATTCTAGGCTCCTTCAAGTTAGCAACGTAGGATTCATACACTGTTAAATGTGCTCTAAACTCGAATTCTGGAATTCCTGGATCTAAGATACCTTTTCTACACGAACAACTCAGTTGGAGAAGTGTTTTATACATGTTCTATGCTGTTTCTCATGTATTTATTGTCATTTTGCCAGAGTTACTGATGTTTTCTTGTAGTTTCTAACATTAGGCCTTCTTGTTCAGGTATCAACATTGGGAACATGAACAAACAACTACCTAAACACTGTTATGAACCTGGAACGCTCGGGAACATTGTCTCTCAACTATGTTATAGAGTTTATTGATACATTTCACTGAACTGTAAGACTTTCCAAAGCTGGTTAATGTGTTTATTCCTCTATTTCAAGTGTATTCTGCCTTGTATTTCACTCATTTACCATTCTAGGCTCCTTCAAGTTAACAACATAGGATTCATACACTGTTAAATGTGCTCTAAACTCGAATTCTGGAATTCCTGGATCTAAGATAACGTTTCTACATGAACAACTCAGTTGGAGAAGTGTTTTATACATGTTCTTTGCTAGTTCTCAGGTATTTATTGTCGTTTTGCCAGAGTTACTGATGTTTTCTTGTAGTTTCTAACATTAGGCCTTCTTGTTCAGGTAGAAACATTGGGAACATGAACAAACAACTACCTAAACACTGTTATGAACCTGGAACGCTCGGGAACATTGTCTCAAATTACAGAGTTTACTGAAACATTTCACTTAAGTGTAAGACTTCCAAAGCTGGTTAATCTGTTTATTCCTCGATTTCAAGTGTATTCTTCCTTGTATTTCACTCATTTATCATTCTAGGCTCCTTCAAGTTAACAACATAGGATTCATACACTGTTAAATGTGCTCTAAACTCGAATTCTGGAATTCCTGGATCTAAGATACCTTTTCTACACGAACAACTCAGTTGGAGAAGTATTTTATACATGTTCTATGCTGGTTCTCATGTATTTATTGTCATTTTGCCAGAGTTACTGATGTTTTCTTGTAGTTTCAAACATTAGGCCTTCTTGTTCAGGTAGAAACATTGGGAACATGAACAAACAACTACCTAAACACAGTTATGTACCTGGAAAGCTCGGGAACATTGTCTCTCAACTATGTAATAGAGTTTAATGATACATTTCACTGAAGTGTAATACTTTCCAAAGCTGGTTAATGTGTTTATTCCTCTTTTTCAAGTGTATTCTGCCTTGTATTTCACACATTTACCATTCTAGGCTCCTTCAAGTTAACAACGTAGGATTCATACACTGTTTAATGTGCTCTAAACTTGAAATCTGGAATTCCTGGATCTAAGATACCTTTTCTACATGAACAACTCAGTTGGAGAAGTGTTTTATACATGTTTTATGCTAGTTCTCATGTATTTATTGTCATTTTGCCGGAGTTACTGATATTTTCTTGTAGTTTCTAACATTAGGCCTTCTTGTTCAGGTATCAACAGTGTTAACATGAACAAACAACTATCTAAACACTGTAATGAACCTGAAAAGCTTAGGAACATTGTCTCTCAACACTGTTATGGAAGTATTAGGCTTTCCAAAGCTGCTAAATGGGTTTATTTATCTATTTCTAGTGTACTCTGCCTTGTATTTCACACATTTACCATTCTAGGCTCCTTCAAGTTAGCAACGTAGGATTCATACACTGTTAAATGTGCTCTAAACTCGAATTCTGGAATTCCTGGATCTAAGATACCTTTTCTACACGAACAACTCAGTTGGAGAAGTGTTTTATACATGTTCTATGCTGTTTCTCATGTATTTATTGTCATTTTGCCAGAGTTACTGATGTTTTCTTGTAGTTTCTAACATTAGGCCTTCTTGTTCAGGTATCAACATTGGGAACATGAACAAACAACTACCTAAACACTGTTATGAACCTGGAAAGCTCGGGAACATTGTCTCTCAACTATGTAATGGAAGTCTTATGCTTTCCAAAGCTGCTAAATGGGTTTATTTCTCCATTTCAAGTGTACTCTTCTTTGAATTTCACACATTTACATTTTAGGCTCCTTTAAGTAAACAACGTAGGATTCATACACTGTTTAATATGCTCTAAAATCCAATTCTGTAATTCCTGGATCTAAGATACCTTTTCTACACCAACAACTCAGTTGGAGAAGTGTTTTATACACGTTCTATGCTAGTTCTCATGTATTTATTCTCATTTTGCCAGAGTTACTGATGTTTTCTTGTAGTTTCTAACATTAGGCCTTCTTGTCAAGGGATAAACATTGGGAACATGGACAAAGAACTAACTAGACACAGTTATGAACCTGGAAAGCTCAGGAACATTGTCTCTCAACTATGTTATATAGAGTTTAATGATACATTTCAGTGAAGTGTAAGGCTTTACAAAGCTGTTTAATGTGTTTCTTTCTCTATTTCAAGTGTATTCTCCCTTGTATTTCACACATTTACCAGTCTAAGCTTTTTTCAGTAAACAACATCGGGATTCATACATTGTTTAATGTGCTCTAAACTTGAATTCTGGAATTCCTGCATGTAAGATACCTTTTCTACACGAACAACTCTGTTGGAAAAGTGTTTCATACATGTTCTATGGTAGTTCTCATGTATTTATTGTCATTTTGCCAGAGTTACTGATGTTTTCTTTTAGTTTCTAACATTAGGCCTTCTTGTTCAGGTATAAACATTGGGAACATGAAAAACAATATGTTAACACTGTAATGAACCTGAAAAGCTTAGGAACACTGTCTATCAACTATGTTATGAAAGTTTTAGGCTTTCCAAAGCTGCTAAATGGGTTAATTTCTCCATTTCAAGTGTGCTCCGCTTTGAATTTCACACATTTACCATTTTAGGCTCCTTTAAGTAAACAACGTAGGATTCATACACTGTTTAATGTGCTCTAAACACGAATTCTGGAATTCCTGGATCTAATATACCTTTTCTACATGAACAACTCAGTTGGAGAAGTGTTTTATACATGTTCTATACTAGTTCTCATGTATTTATTGTCATTTTGCCAGAGTTACTGATATTTTCTTTTAGTTGCTAACATTAGGCCTTCTTGTCCAGGTATAAACATTGGGAACATCTACAAACAACCACCTAAACACTGTTATGAACCTGGATAGCTCGGGAACATTGTCTCTCAACTATGTTATAGAGTTTAATGATACATTTCAGTGAAGTGTGAAGCTTTCCAAAGCTGCATAATGTGTTTATTCCTCTATTTAAAGTGTATTCTGCTTAGAATTTCACACATTTACCATTTTAGGCTCCTTTAAGTAAACAACGTAGGATTCATATACTGTTTAATGTGCTCTAAACTCGAATTCTGGAATTTCTGGATCTAAAATAACTTTTCTACACGAACAACTCAGTTGGAGAATTGTTTTATACATGTTCTATGCTAGTTCTCATGTATTTATTTTCATTTTGCCAGAGTTACTGATGTTTTCTTGTAGTTTCTAACGTTAGGCCTTCTTGTTCAGGTATAAACTTTGGGAACATGAACAAACAACTATCTAAACACTGTAATGAACCTGAAAAGCTTAGGAACATTGTCTCTCAACTATGTTATGGAATTGTTAGCCTTTCCAAAGCTGCTAAATGGGTTTATTTCTCCATTTCAGGTGTACTCTGCTTTGTATTGCACACATTTACCATTCTAGGCTCTTTCAAGTTAATTTTAGAAACTACAGGAAAACATCAGTAACTCTGGGAAAATGACAATAAATAGATTAGAACTCACAGAAATATGTATAAAACAACTCTTCAACTGAGTTGTTCATGTAGAAAAGGTATCTTAGAAAAGGAATTCTTTAGTTCGAATTTAAAACCCATTAAACAGTGTATGAATCCTATGTTGTTTACTGGAAGGATCCTAGCACGGTAAATGAGTGAAATTCAAGGCAGAATACACTTGAAATAAAGGAATAAACACATTAACCAGCTTTGGAAAGCCTTACACTTCACTGAAATGTATCATTAAACTCTAATACATAGTTGAGAGATAATAGTCCTTAGCTTTTCAGGTTCATAACAGTGTTAGGTAGTTGTTTGTCGTTTTTCCCAATATTTATACCTGGACAAGAAGGACTAATGTTATAAACTACAAGAAAACATCAGTAATTCAGGGAAAATGACAATAACTAGAAGAGAACTCGCATAGAACATGTATAAAACAATTCTCCAACTGAGTTGTTCGTGTAGAAAAGGTATCGTAGATCCAGGAATTCCTTAATTCGAGTTTGGAACACATTAAAGAGTGTAAGAATACTATGTTGTTTACTTAAAGGAGCCTATTGTGTAAATGTGTGAAATACAAGGCAGAATACACCTAAAATAGAAAAATAAACACATTTGAAAGCCTAATACTTCACTGAAATGTATCATTAAACTCTATAACGTAGTTGAGAGACAATGTTTCTAAGTTAACAGGTTCATAACATTGTTTAGGTCGTTGTTTGTCCATGTTCCTAATGTTTATACCTGGACAAGAAGGGCTAATGTTAGACACTACAGAAAAACATCAGTAATTCTGGGGAAATGACAATAAATAGATGAGAACTCACATAGAACCTGTATAAAACACTTCTTCGACTGAGTTGTTCGTATATATGAGATATCTTAGATCCAAGAATTTCTTAATTCGAGTTAGAGCATATTAAAGACTGTATGAATCCTATGTTGTTTACTTAATGGAGGCTAGACGGTAAATGTTTTAAACTCAAGGCAGAATACATTTGAAATAGAGAAATAAACACATATAGCAGCTTTGGAAATACTTACACTTAACTGAAATGTATCATTAAACTCTATAACATAGTTGAGAGACAATGTTCCCGAGGTTTTCAGGTTCATAACAGTGTTGAGGTAGTTGTTTGTCCATGTTCCCAATGCTTACACCTGAACAAGAAGGCCTAATGTTAGAACCTACAAGAAAACATCAGTAATTCTGGGAAAATGACAATAAATAGATGAGAACTCACATAGAACATGTATAAAACACTTCCAAAACTGAGTTGTTCCTGTAGAAAAGGTATGTTAGATCCAGGAATTCCTTAATTTGAGTTTAGCGAACATTAAACAGTGTATGAATCCGATGTTGTTTCCTTTAAGGAGACTAGAATGGTGAATGTGTGAAATAAATGGCAGAATACACTTGAAATAGAGAAATACACACATTAAGCAGCTCTGGAAAGCCTTACACTTCACTGAAATGTATCATTAAACTCTATAACATAGTTGGGAGACAATATTCCCGAGCTACTCAGGTTCATAACAGTGTTTAGGTAGTGGTTTGTCCATATTCCCAATGTTTATACCTGGACAAGAATGCCTAATGTTAGAAACTACAAGAAAATATCAGTAATTCTGGGAAAATGACAATAAATAAATGAGAATTCGCATAGAACATGTACAAAACACTTCTCCAACTGAGTTTTTCATGTAGAAAGGTATCTTAGATCCAGGAATTCCTTAATTCGAGTTTAGAGCACATTAAACAGTGTATGAATCCTATGTTGTTTCCTTTAAGGAGCCTAAAATGGTGAATGTGTGAAATACAGGGCAGAATTCACTTGAAATAGAGAAATAAACACATTTAGCCGCTTTGGAAAGCCTTACACTTCACTGAGATATATCATTAAACTTTAAAACATAGTTAAGAGACAATGTTCCCGAGGTTTTAGGTTCATAACAGAGTTTAAGTAGTGGTTTGTCCATGTTCCCAATGTTTATACCTGGACAAGAAGGCCTAATGTTAGAAACAACAAGAAAACATCTGTAATTCTGGGGAAATGATATAAATAGATGAGAACTCGCATAGAACATGTATAAAACACTTCTTCAACAGAGCTGTTCATGTAGAAAACGTATCTTAGATGCAGGAATTCCTTAATTCGAGTTTAGAGCACATTAAACAGTGTATGAATCCTATTTTCTTTCCTTTAAGGAGACTAGAATGGTGAATGTGTGAAATACACGGCAGAATACACTTGAAATAGAGAAATAAACACATTTAGCCGCTTCGGAAAGCCTTACACTTCACTGAGATGTATCACTAAACTCTAAAACATAGTTGAGAGACAATGTTCCAAAGGTTTACAGGTTCATAACAGTGTTGAGGTAGTTGTTTGTCCATGTTTCCAATGTTTATACCTGGACAAGAAGGCCTAATGTTAGAACCTACAAGTAAACATCAGTAATTCTGGGGAAATGACAATAAATAGATGAGAACTCACATAGAACATGTATAAAACACTTCTCCAACTGAGTTGTTCCTATAGAAAATATATCTTAGATCCAGGAATTCCTAAATTTGAGTTTAGAGGACATTAAACAGTGTATGAATCCTAGGTTGTTTCCTTTACATAGAACATGTATAAAACACTTCTCCAACTGAGTTGTTCCTATAGAAAAGGTATCTTAGATCCATGAATTCCTAAATTTGAGTTTACAGGACATTAAACAGGGTATGAATCCCATGTTTGTTTACTTAAAGGAGCCTAGAATGGTAAATGTGTGAAATACAAGGCAGAATACATTTGAAATAGAAAAATAAACACATTTAGTCGCTATGGAAAGCCTTATACTTCACTGAGATGTACCATTAAACTCTATGACGTAGTTGAGAGAGAATGTTCCCGATCTTTTCAGGTTCATAACAGTGTTTAGGTAGTTGTTTGTCCATGTTCCCTATGTTTATACCTGGACAAGAATGCCTAATGTTAGAAACTACAAGAAAACATCAGTAATTCTGGGAAAACGACGAAAAATAAATGAGAACTCGCATTAAACATGTACAAAACACTTCTCCAACTGAGTTTTTCATGTAGAAAAGGTATCTTAGATCCAGGAATTACTTAATTCGAGTTTAGAGCACATTAAACAGTGTATGAATCCTATGTTGTTTCCTTTAAGGATCCTAGAATGGTGAATGTGTGAAATACACGGCACAATACACTTGAAAGAGAGAAATAAACACATTTAGCAGCTTTGGAAAGCCTTAAACTTCACCGCGATTTATCTTTAAACTCTAAAACATAGTTGAGAGACAATGTTCCCAAGGTTTTCAGGTTCATAACAGTGTTGAGGTAGTTGTTTGTCCATGTTCCCAATGTTTATACCTGGACAAGAAGATCTAATGTTAGAAACTACAAGAAAACATCAGTAATTCTGGGGAAAGTACAATAAATAGATGGGAACTCACATAGAACATGTATAAAACACTTCTCCAACTGAGTTGTTCCTATAAAAAACGTAACTTAGATCCATGAATTCCTAAATTTGAGTTTAGAGCACATTAAACAGTGTATGAATCCTATGTTGTTTACTTAAAGGAGCCTAGAATGGTAAATGTGTGAAATACAAGGCATAATACACTTGAAATAGAGAAATAAACACATTTGCAGCTTTGGAAAGCCTTACAATTCACTGAGATGTATCATTAAACTCTAAAACATAGTTTAGAGACAATGTTCCCAGTTTATTCAGGTTCATAACAGTGTTGAGGTAGCTGTTTGGCCATGTTCCCAATGTTTATACCTGGACAAGAAGGCCTAATGTTAGAAACTACAAGAAAACATCAGTAATTCTGGGGAAATGACAATAAATAGATGAGAACTCACATAGAACATGTATTAAACACTTCTCCAACTGAGTTGTTCCAATAGAAAAGGTATCTTAGATCCATGAATTCCTAAATTTGAGTTTGGAGGACATTAAACAGGGTATGAATCCTATGTTGTTTACTTAAAGGAGCCTAGAATGGTAAATGTGTGCAATACAAGGCAGAATACACTTGAAATAGAAAAATAAACACATTTAGTCGCTATGGAAAGCCTTATACTTCACTTAAATGTACCATTAAACTCAATAACGTAGTTGAGAGACAATGTTCCCGATCTGTTCAGGTTCATAACAGTGTTGAGGTAGTTGTTTGTCCATGTTTCCAATGTTTATACCTGGACAAGAAGGCCTAATGTTAGAAACTACAAGAAAACATCAGTAATTCTGGGAAAACAACAATAAATAGACGAGAACTCACATAGAACATGTACAAAACACATCTCCAACTGAGTTTTTCATGTAGAAAAGGTATCTTAGATCC
Source organism: Pipistrellus nathusii (assembly GCA_963693515.1). NCBI lineage: Eukaryota > Metazoa > Chordata > Mammalia > Chiroptera > Vespertilionidae > Pipistrellus > Pipistrellus nathusii. Next base: position 171,958 of record CAVNZX010000056.1, read on the forward strand.
AGGAATTCCTGAATTCGAGTTTAGACCACATTAAACAGTGTATGAATCCTATGTTGTTTCCTTTAAGTAGCCTAGAATGGTGAAAGTGTGAAATACACGGCAGAATACACTTGAAATAGAGGAATAAACACATTAACCAGCTTTGGAAAGTCTTACACTTCAGTGTAATGTATCATTAAACTCTATAACATAGTTAAGAGACAATGTTCAGAGCGTTCCAGGTTCATAACAGTGTTTAGGTAGTTTGTTCATGTTCCAAATGTTTAAACCTGAACAAGAAGGCCTAATGTTAGAAACTACAAGAAAACAGCAGTAACTCTGGCAAAATGACAATAAATACATGAGAACCAGCATAGAACATGTATAAAACACTTCTCCAAATGAGTTGTTCATGTAGAAAAGGTATCTTAGATCCAGAAATTACAGAATTCGAGTTTAGAGCACATTTAACAGTGTATGAATCCTACGTTGTTAACTTGAAGGAGCCTAGAATGGTAAATGTATGAAATACAAGGCAGAATACACTTGAAATAGAGGAATAAACACATTAACCAGCTTTGGAAAGCCTTACACTTCAGTGAAATGTATCATTAAACTCTATAACATAATAGAGAGACAATGCTCCCGAGCTTTCCAGGTTCATAACAGTGTTTAGGTAGTTGTTTGTAGATGTTCCCAATATTGATACTTGAACAAGGAGGCCTAATGTTAGAAACTACAAGAAAACATCAGTAACTCTGGCAAAATGACAATAAATACATGAGAACTAGCATAGAACATGTATAAAACACTTCTCCAACTGAGTTGTTCATGTAGAAAAGGTATCTTAGATCCAGGAATTACAGAATTCGAGTTTAGAGCACATTTAACAGTGTATGAATCCTACGTTGTTAACTTAAAGGAGCCTAGAATGGAAAGTGTGTGAAATACAAGGCAGAATACACTTGAAATAGAGAAATAAACCCATTTAGCAGCTTTGGAAAGCCTATCACTTCCATAACAGAGTAGAGAGACAATGTTCCTAAGTTTTTAAGGTTCATACAGTGTTTAGATAGTCGTTTGTTTATGTTCCCAATGTTGATACCTGAACAAGAAGGCCTAAAGTTAGAAACTACAAGAAAATATCGGTAACTCTGGCGAAATGACAATAAGTACATGAGAACTAGCATAGAACATGTATAAAACACTTCTCCAACTGAGTTGTTCATGTAGAAAAGGTATTTTAGATCCAGGAATTCCACATTTCGAGTTTAGAGTACATTAAACAGTGTATGAATCCTACGTTGTTAACTTGAAGGAGCCTAGAATGGTAAATGAATGAAATACAAGGCAGAATACACTTGAAATAGAGGAAAAAACACATTAACCAGCTTTGGAAAGCCTTACACTTCACTGAAATGTATCATTAAACTCTATAACATAGTACAGAGACAATGTTCCCGAGCTTTCCAGGTTCATAACAGTGTTTAGGTAGTTGTTTGTTCATGTTCCCAATGTTTCTACATAAATAAGAAGGCCTAATGTTAGAAACTACAAGAAAACATCAGTAACTCTGGCAAAACGACAATAAATACATGAGAACTAGCATAGAACATGTATAAAACACTTCTCCAACTGAGTTGTTCATGTAGAAAAGGTATCTTAGATCCAGGAATTACAGAATTCGAGTTTAGAGCACATTTAACAGTGTATGAATCCTACGTTGTTAACTTGAAGGATCCTAGAATGGCAAATGCATGAAATACAAGGCAGAATACACTTGAAATAGAGGAATAAACACATTAACCAGCTTTTGAAAGCCTTACACTTCACTGAAATGTATCATTAAACTCTATATAACATAGTTGAGAGATAATGTTCCTGAGCTTTCCAGGTTCAGAACTGTGTCCAGTTAGTTGGTTGTCCATGTTCCCAATGTTTGTCCCTTGAAAAGAAGACCTAATGTTAGAAACTATAAGAAAACATCAGTAACTCTGGGAAAATGAGAATAAATACATGAGAACAAGCATAGAACATGTATAAAACACTTCTGAAACTGAGTAGGCCTAATGTTAGAAACTATAAGAAACATCACAGATTCTGGGAAAATGACAATAAATAGATGAGAACTCGCATAGAACATGTATAAAGCACTTCTTCAACTGAGTTGTTCATGTAGAAAACGTATCTTTGATCCAGGAATTCCTCAATTTGATTTCAGAGCCCATTAAACAGTGCATGAATCCTATGTTGTTTCCTTTAAGGAGACTAGAATGGGGAATGTGTGAAATACACGGCAGAATACACTTTAAATAGAGAAATAAACACCTTTAGCAGCTTTGGAAAGCCTTACACTTCACCGAAATGTATCATTAAACTCTATAACATAGTTGAGAGACAATGTTCCCGATATTTTCAGGTTCATAACAGTGTTTAGGTAGTTGTTTGTCCATGTTCCCTATGTTTATACCTGGACAAGAAAGCCTAATGTTAGAAACTACAAGAAAACATCAGTAATTCTGGGGAAATGATATAAATAGATGAGAACTCGCATAGAACATGTATAAAACACTTCTTCAACAGAGCTGTTCATGTAGAAAACGTATCTTAGATGCAGGAATTCCTTAATTCGAGTTTAGAGCACATTAAACAGTGTATGAATCCTATTTTCTTTCCTTTAAGGAGACTAGAATGGTGAATGTGTGAAATACACGGCAGAATACACTTGAAATAGAGAAATAAACACATTTAGCCGCTTCGGAAAGCCTTACACTTCACTGAGATGTATCACTAAACTCTAAAACATAGTTGAGAGACAATGTTCCAAAGGTTTACAGGTTCATAACAGTGTTGAGGTAGTTGTTTGTCCATGTTTCCAATGTTTATACCTGGACAAGAAGGCCTAATGTTAGAACCTACAAGTAAACATCAGTAATTCTGGGGAAATGACAATAAATAGATGAGAACTCACATAGAACATGTATAAAACACTTCTCCAACTGAGTTGTTCCTATAGAAAATATATCTTAGATCCAGGAATTCCTAAATTTGAGTTTAGAGGACATTAAACAGTGTATGAATCCTAGGTTGTTTCCTTTACATAGAACATGTATAAAACACTTCTCCAACTGAGTTGTTCCTATAGAAAAGGTATCTTAGATCCATGAATTCCTAAATTTGAGTTTACAGGACATTAAACAGGGTATGAATCCCATGTTGTTTACTTAAAGGAGCCTAGAATGGTAAATGTGTGAAATACAAGGCAGAATACACTTGAAATAGAAAAATAAACACATTTAGTCGCTATGGAAAGCCTTATACTTCACTGAAATGTACCATTAAACTCTATGACGTAGTTGAGAGAGAATGTTCCCGATCTTTTCAGGTTCATAACAGTGTTTAGGTAGTTGTTTGTCCATGTTCCCTATGTTTATACCTGGACAAGAATGCCTAATGTTAGAAACTACAAGAAAACATCAGTAATTCTGGGAAAACGACGATAAATAAATGAGAACTCGCATAAAACATGTACAAAACACTTCTCCAACTGAGTTTTTCATGTAGAAAAGGTATCTTAGATCCAGGAATTACTTAATTCGAGTTTAGAGCACATTAAACAGTGTATGAATCCTATGTTGTTTCCTTTAAGGATCCTAGAATGGTGAATGTGTGAAATAAACGGCACAATACACTTGAAAGAGAGAAATAAACACATTTAGCAGCTTTGGAAAGCCTTAAACTTCACCGCGATTTATCTTTAAACTCTAAAACATAGTTGAGAGACAATGTTCCCAAGGTTTTCAGGTTCATAACAGTGTTGAGGTAGTTGTTTGTCCATGTTCCCAATGTTTATACCTGGACAAGAAGATCTAATGTTAGAAACTACAAGAAAACATCAGTAATTCTGGGGAAATGACAATAAATAGATGGGAACTCACATAGAACATGTATAAAACACTTCTCCAACTGAGTTGTTCCTATAAAAAACGTAACTTAGATCCATGAATTCCTAAATTTGAGTTTAGAGCACATTAAACAGTGTATGAATCCTATGTTGTTTACTTAAAGGAGCCTAGAATGGTAAATGTGTGAAATACAAGGCATAATACACTTGAAATAGAGAAATAAACACATTTGCAGCTTTGGAAAGCCTTACAATTCACTGAGATGTATCATTAAACTCTAAAACATAGTTTAGAGACAATGTTCCCAGTTTATTCAGGTTCATAACAGTGTTGAGGTAGCTGTTTGGCCATGTTCCCAATGTTTATACCTGGACAAGAAGGCCTAATCTTAGAAACTACAAGAAAACATCAGTAATTCTGGGAAAACGACAATAAATAGATGAGACCTCGCATAGAACATGTACAAAACACTTCTCCAACTGAGTTTTTCATGTAGAAAAGGTATCTTAGATCCATGAATTCCTAAATTTGAGTTTAGAGGACATTAGACAGTGTATGGATCCTATGTTGTTTACTAAAAGGAGCCTAGAATGGTAAATGTGTGCAATACAAGGCAGAATACACTTGAAATAGAAAAATAAACACATTTAGTCGCTATGGAAAGCCTTATACTTCACTTAAATGTACCATTAAACTCAATAACGTAGTTGAGAGACAATGTTCCCGATCTTTTCAGGTTCATAACAGTGTTGAGGTAGTTGTTTGTCCATGTTTCCAATGTTTATACCTGGACAAGAAGGCCTAATGTTAGAAACTACAAGAAAACATCAGTAATTCTGGGAAAACAACAATAAATAGACGAGAACTCACATAGAACATGTACAAAACACATCTCCAACTGAGTTTTTCATGTAGAAATTGTATCTTAGATCCAGGAATTCCTGAATTCGAGTTTAGACCACATTAAACAGTGTATGAATCCTATGTTGTTTCCTTTAAGTAGCCTAGAATGGTGAAAGTGTGAAATACACGGCAGAATACACTTGAAATAGAGGAATAAACACATTAACCAGCTTTGGAAAGTCTTACACTTCAGTGTAATGTATCATTAAACTCTATAACATAGTTGAGAGACAATGTTCAGAGCGTTCCAGGTTCATAACAGTGTTTAGGTAGTTGTTTGTTCATGTTCCAAATGTTTAAACCTGAACAAGAAGGCCTAATGTTAGAAACTACAAGAAAACAGCAGTAACTCTGGCAAAATGACAATAAATACATGAGAACCAGCATAGAACATGTATAAAAACACTTCTCCAAATGAGTTGTTCATGTAGAAAAGGTATCTTAGATCCAGAAATTACAGAATTCGAGTTTAGAGCACATTTAACAGTGTATGAATCCTACGTTGTTAACTTGAAGGAGCCTAGAATGGTAAATGTATGAAATACAAGGCAGAATACACTTGAAATAGAGGAATAAACACATTAACCAGCTTTGGAAAGCCTTACACTTCAGTGAAATGTATCATTAAACTCTATAACATAATAGAGAGACAATGCTCCCGAGCTTTCCAGGTTCATAACAGTGTTTAGGTAGTTGTTTGTAGATGTTCCCAATATTGATACTTGAACAAGGAGGCCTAATGTTAGAAACTACAAGAAAACATCAGTAACTCTGGCAAAATGACAATAAATACATGAGAACTAGCATAGAACATGTATAAAACACTTCTCCAACTGAGTTGTTCATGTAGAAAAGGTATCTTAGAATCCAGGAATTACAGAATTCGAGTTTAGAGCACATTTAACAGTGTATGAATCCTACGTTGTTAACTTAAAGGAGCCTAGAATGGAAAGTGTGTGAAATACAAGGCAGAGTACACTTGAAATAGAGAAATAAACCCATTTAGCAGCTTTGGAAAGCCTATCACTTCCATAACAGAGTAGAGAGACAATGTTCCTAAGTTTTTAAGGTTCATACAGTGTTTAGATAGTCGTTTGTTTATGTTCCCAATGTTGATACCTGAACAAGAAGGCCTAAAGTTAGAAACTACAAGAAAATATCGGTAACTCTGGCGAAATGACAATAAGTACATGAGAACTAGCATAGAACATGTATAAAACACTTCTCCAACTGAGTTGTTCATGTAGAAAAGGTATTTTAGATCCAGGAATTCCACATTTCGAGTTTAGAGTACATTAAACAGTGTATGAATCCTACGTTGTTAACTTAAAGGGAGCCTAGAATGGTAAATGAATGAAATACAAGGCAGAATACACTTGAAATAGAGGAAAAAACACATTAACCAGCTTTGGAAAGCCTTACACTTCACTGAAATGTATCATTAAACTCTATAACATAGTACAAAGACAATGTTCCCGAGCTTTCCAGGTTCATAACAGTGTTTAGGTAGTTGTTTGTTCATGTTCCCAATGTTTCTACATAAATAAGAAGGCCTAATGTTAGAAACTACAAGAAAACAGCAGTAACTCTGGCAAAATGACAATAAATACATGAGAACCAGCATAGAACATGTATAAAACACTTCTCCAAATGAGTTGTTCATGTAGAAAAGGTATCTTAGATCCAGAAATTACAGAATTCGAGTTTAGAGCACATTTAACAGTGTATGAATCCTACGTTGTTAACTTGAAGGAGCCTAGAATGGTAAATGTATGAAATACAAGGCAGAATACACTTGAAATAGAGGAATAAACACATTAACCAGCTTTGGAAAGCCTTACACTTCAGTGAAATGTATCATTAAACTCTATAACATAATAGAGAGACAATGCTCCCGAGCTTTCCAGGTTCATAACAGTGTTTAGGTAGTTGTTTGTAGATGTTCCCAATATTGATACTTGAACAAGGAGGCCTAATGTTAGAAACTACAAGAAAACATCAGTAACTCTGGCAAAATGACAATAAATACATGAGAACTAGCATAGAACATGTATAAAACACTTCTCCAACTGAGTTGTTCATGTAGAAAAGGTATCTTAGATCCAGGAATTACAGAATTCGAGTTTAGAGCACATTTAACAGTGTATGAATCCTACGTTGTTAACTTAAAGGAGCCTAGAATGGAAAGTGTGTGAAATACAAGGCAGAGTACACTTGAAATAGAGAAATAAACCCATTTAGCAGCTTTGGAAAGCCTATCACTTCCATAACAGAGTAGAGAGACAATGTTCCTAAGTTTTTAAGGTTCATACAGTGTTTAGATAGTCGTTTGTTTATGTTCCCAATGTTGATACCTGAACAAGAAGGCCTAAAGTTAGAAACTACAAGAAAATATCGGTAACTCTGGCGAAATGACAATAAGTACATGAGAACTAGCATAGAACATGTATAAAACACTTCTCCAACTGAGTTGTTCATGTAGAAAAGGTATTTTAGATCCAGGAATTCCACATTTCGAGTTTAGAGTACATTAAACAGTGTATGAATCCTGCGTTGTTAACTTGAAGGAGCCTAGAATGGTAAATGAATGAAATACAAGGCAGAATACACTTGAAATAGAGGAAAAAACACATTAACCAGCTTTGGAAAGCCTTACACTTCACTGAAATGTATCATTAAACTCTATAACATAGTACAGAGACAATGTTCCCGAGCTTTCCAGGTTCATAACAGTGTTTAGGTAGTTGTTTGTTCATGTTCCCAATGTTTCTACATAAATAAGAAGGCCTAATGTTAGAAACTACAAGAAAACAGCAGTAACTCTGGCAAAATGACAATAAATACATGAGAACCAGCATAGAACATGTATAAAACACTTCTCCAAATGAGTTGTTCATGTAGAAAAGGTATCTTAGATCCAGAAATTACAGAATTCGAGTTTAGAGCACATTTAACAGTGTATGAATCCTACGTTGTTAACTTGAAGGAGCCTAGAATGGTAAATGTATGAAATACAAGGCAGAATACACTTGAAATAGAGGAATAAACACATTAACCAGCTTTGGAAAGCCTTACACTTCAGTGAAATGTATCATTAAACTCTATAACATAATAGAGAGACAATGCTCCCGAGCTTTCCAGGTTCATAACAGTGTTTAGGTAGTTGTTTGTAGATGTTCCCAATATTGATACTTGAACAAGGAGGCCTAATGTTAGAAACTACAAGAAAACATCAGTAACTCTGGCAAAATGACAATAAATACATGAGAACTAGCATAGAACATGTATAAAACACTTCTCCAACTGAGTTGTTCATGTAGAAAAGGTATCTTAGATCCAGGAATTACAGAATTCGAGTTTAGAGCACATTTAACAGTGTATGAATCCTACGTTGTTAACTTAAAGGAGCCTAGAATGGAAAGTGTGTGAAATACAAGGCAGAGTACACTTGAAATAGAGAAATAAACCCATTTAGCAGCTTTGGAAAGCCTATCACTTCCATAACAGAGTAGAGAGACAATGTTCCTAAGTTTTTAAGGTTCATACAGTGTTTAGATAGTCGTTTGTTTATGTTCCCAATGTTGATACCTGAACAAGAAGGCCTAAAGTTAGAAACTACAAGAAAATATCGGTAACTCTGGCGAAATGACAATAAGTACATGAGAACTAGCATAGAACATGTATAAAACACTTCTCCAACTGAGTTGTTCATGTAGAAAAGGTATTTTAGATCCAGGAATTCCACATTTCGAGTTTAGAGTACATTAAACAGTGTATGAATCCTGCGTTGTTAACTTGAAGGAGCCTAGAATGGTAAATGAATGAAATACAAGGCAGAATACACTTGAAATAGAGGAAAAAACACATTAACCAGCTTTGGAAAGCCTTACACTTCACTGAAATGTATCATTAAACTCTATAACATAGTACAGAGACAATGTTCCCGAGCTTTCCAGGTTCATAACAGTGTTGAGGTAGTTGTTTGTTCATGTTCCCAATGTTTCTACATAAATAAGAAGGCCTAATGTTAGAAACTACAAGAAAACATCAGTAACTCTGGCAAAACGACAATAAATACATGAGAACTAGCATAGAACATGTATAAAACACTTCTCCAACTGAGTTGTTCATGTAGAAAAGGTATCTTAGATCCAGGAATCACAGAATTCGAGTTTAGAGCACATTTAACAGTGTATGAATCCTACGTTGTTAACTTGAAGGATCCTAGAATGGCAAATGCATGAAATACAAGGCAGAATACACTTGAAATAGAGGAATAAACACATTAACCAGCTTTTGAAAGCCTTACACTTCACTGAAATGTATCATTAAACTCTATATAACATAGTTGAGAGATAATGTTCCTGAGCTTTCCAGGTTCAGAACTGTGTCCAGTTAGTTGGTTGTCCATGTTCCCAATGTTTGTCCCTTGAAAAGAAGACCTAATGTTAGAAACTATAAGAAAACATCAGTAACTCTGGGAAAATGAGAATAAATACATGAGAACAAGCATAGAACATGTATAAAACACTTCTGAAACTGAGTAGGCCTAATGTTAGAAACTATAAGAAACATCACAGATTCTGGGAAAATGACAATAAATAGATGAGAACTCGCATAGAACATGTATAAAGCACTTCTTCAACTGAGTTGTTCATGTAGAAAACGTATCTTTGATCCAGGAATTCCTCAATTTGATTTCAGAGCCCATTAAACAGTGCATGAATCCTATGTTGTTTCCTTTAAGGAGACTAGAATGGGGAATGTGTGAAATACACGGCAGAATACACTTTAAATAGAGAAATAAACACCTTTAGCAGCTTTGGAAAGCCTTACACTTCACCGAAATGTATCATTAAACTCTATAACATAGTTGAGAGACAATGTTCCCGATCTTTTCAGGTTCATAACAGTGTTTAGGTAGTTGTTTGTCCATGTTCCCTATGTTTATACCTGGACAAGAAAGCCTAATGTTAGAAACTACAAGAAAACATCAGTAATTCTGGGGAAATGATATAAATAGATGAGAACTCGCATAGAACATGTATAAAACACTTCTTCAACAGAGCTGTTCATGTAGAAAACGTATCTTAGATGCAGGAATTCCTTAAATCGAGTTTAGAGCACATTAAACAGTGTATGAATCCTATTTTCTTTCCTTTAAGGAGACTAGAATGGTGAATGTGTGAAATACACGGCAGAATACACTTGAAATAGAGAAATAAACACATTTAGCCGCTTCGGAAAGCCTTACACTTCACTGAGATGTATCACTAAACTCTAAAACATAGTTGAGAGACAATGTTCCAAAGGTTTACAGGTTCATAACAGTGTTGAGGTAGTTGTTTGTCCATGTTTCCAATGTTTATACCTGGACAAGAAGGCCTAATGTTAGAACCTACAAGTAAACATCAGTAATTCTGGGGAAATGACAATAAATAGATGAGAACTCACATAGAACATGTATAAAACACTTCTCCAACTGAGTTGTTCCTATAGAAAATATATCTTAGATCCAGGAATTCCTAAATTTGAGTTTAGAGGACATTAAACAGTGTATGAATCCTAGGTTGTTTCCTTTACATAGAACATGTATAAAACACTTCTCCAACTGAGTTGTTCCTATAGAAAAGGTATCTTAGATCCATGAATTCCTAAATTTGAGTTTACAGGACATTAAACAGGGTATGAATCCCATGTTGTTTACTTAAAGGAGCCTAGAATGGTAAATGTGTGAAATACAAGGCAGAATACACTTGAAATAGAAAAATAAACACATTTAGTCGCTATGGAAAGCCTTATACTTCACTGAAATGTACCATTAAACTCTATGACGTAGTTGAGAGAGAATGTTCCCGATCTTTTCAGGTTCATAACAGTGTTTAGGTAGTTGTTTGTCCATGTTCCCTATGTTTATACCTGGACAAGAATGCCTAATGTTAGAAACTACAAGAAAACATCAGTAATTCTGGGAAAACGACGATAAATAAATGAGAACTCGCATAAAACATGTACAAAACACTTCTCCAACTGAGTTTTTCATGTAGAAAAGGTATCTTAGATCCAGGAATTACTTAATTCGAGTTTAGAGCACATTAAACAGTGTATGAATCCTATGTTGTTTCCTTTAAGGATCCTAGAATGGTGAATGTGTGAAATAAACGGCACAATACACTTGAAAGAGAGAAATAAACACATTTAGCAGCTTTGGAAAGCCTTAAACTTCACCGCGATTTATCTTTAAACTCTAAAACATAGTTGAGAGACAATGTTCCCAAGGTTTTCAGGTTCATAACAGTGTTGAGGTAGTTGTTTGTCCATGTTCCCAATGTTTATACCTGGACAAGAAGATCTAATGTTAGAAACTACAAGAAAACATCAGTAATTCTGGGGAAATGACAATAAATAGATGGGAACTCACATAGAACATGTATAAAACACTTCTCCAACTGAGTTGTTCCTATAAAAAACGTAACTTAGATCCATGAATTCCTAAATTTGAGTTTAGAGCACATTAAACAGTGTATGAATCCTATGTTGTTTACTTAAAGGAGCCTAGAATGGTAAATGTGTGAAATACAAGGCATAATACACTTGAAATAGAGAAATAAACACATTTGCAGCTTTGGAAAGCCTTACAATTCACTGAGATGTATCATTAAACTCTAAAACATAGTTTAGAGACAATGTTCCCAGTTTATTCAGGTTCATAACAGTGTTGAGGTAGCTGTTTGGCCATGTTCCCAATGTTTATACCTGGACAAGAAGGCCTAATCTTAGAAACTACAAGAAAACATCAGTAATTCTGGGAAAACGACAATAAATAGACGAGACCTCGCATAGAACATGTACAAAACACTTCTCCAACTGAGTTTTTCATGTAGAAAAGGTATCTTAGATCCATGAATTCCTAAATTTGAGTTTAGAGGACATTAGACAGTGTATGGATCCTATGTTGTTTACTAAAAGGAGCCTAGAATGGTAAATGTGTGCAATACAAGGCAGAATACACTTGAAATAGAAAAATAAACACATTTAGTCGCTATGGAAAGCCTTATACTTCACTTAAATGTACCATTAAACTCAATAACGTAGTTGAGAGACAATGTTCCCGATCTTTTCAGGTTCATAACAGTGTTGAGGTAGTTGTTTGTCCATGTTTCCAATGTTTATACCTGGACAAGAAGGCCTAATGTTAGAAACTACAAGAAAACATCAGTAATTCTGGGAAAACAACAATAAATAGACGAGAACTCACATAGAACATGTACAAAACACATCTCCAACTGAGTTTTTCATGTAGAAAAGGTATCTTAGATCCAGGAATTCCTGAATTCGAGTTTAGACCACATTAAACAGTGTATGAATCCTATGTTGTTTCCTTTAAGTAGCCTAGAATGGTGAAAGTGTGAAATACACGGCAGAATACACTTGAAATAGAGGAATAAACACATTAACCAGCTTTGGAAAGTCTTACACTTCAGTGTAATGTATCATTAAACTCTATAACATAGTTGAGAGACAATGTTCAGAGCGTTCCAGGTTCATAACAGTGTTTAGGTAGTTGTTTGTTCATGTTCCAAATGTTTAAACCTGAACAAGAAGGCCTAATGTTAGAAACTACAAGAAAACAGCAGTAACTCTGGCAAAATGACAATAAATACATGAGAACCAGCATAAAACATGTATAAAACACTTCTCCAAATGAGTTGTTCATGTAGAAAAGGTATCTTAGATCCAGAAATTACAGAATTCGAGTTTAGAGCACATTTAACAGTGTATGAATCCTACGTTGTTAACTTGAAGGAGCCTAGAATGGTAAATGTATGAAATACAAGGCAGAATACACTTGAAATAGAGGAATAAACACATTAACCAGCTTTGGAAAGCCTTACACTTCAGTGAAATGTATCATTAAACTCTATAACATAATAGAGAGACAATGCTCCCGAGCTTTCCAGGTTCATAACAGTGTTTAGGTAGTTGTTTGTAGATGTTCCCAATATTGATACTTGAACAAGGAGGCCTAATGTTAGAAACTACAAGAAAACATCAGTAACTCTGGCAAAATGACAATAAATACATGAGAACTAGCATAGAACATGTATAAAACACTTCTCCAACTGAGTTGTTCATGTAGAAAAGGTATCTTAGATCCAGGAATTACAGAATTCGAGTTTAGAGCACATTTAACAGTGTATGAATCCTACGTTGTTAACTTAAAGGAGCCTAGAATGGAAAGTGTGTGAAATACAAGGCAGAGTACACTTGAAATAGAGAAATAAACCCATTTAGCAGCTTTGGAAAGCCTATCACTTCCATAACAGAGTAGAGAGACAATGTTCCTAAGTTTTTAAGGTTCATACAGTGTTTAGATAGTCGTTTGTTTATGTTCCCAATGTTGATACCTGAACAAGAAGGCCTAAAGTTAGAAACTACAAGAAAATATCGGTAACTCTGGCGAAATGACAATAAGTACATGAGAACTAGCATAGAACATGTATAAAACACTTCTCCAACTGAGTTGTTCATGTAGAAAAGGTATTTTAGATCCAGGAATTCCACATTTCGAGTTTAGAGTACATTAAACAGTGTATGAATCCTACGTTGTTAACTTGAACAAGCCTAGAATGGTAAATGAATGAAATACAAGGCAGAATACACTTGAAATAGAGGAAAAAACACATTAACCAGCTTTGGAAAGCCTTACACTTCACTGAAATGTATCATTAAACTCTATAACATAGTACAGAGACAATGTTCCCGAGCTTTCCAGGTTCATAACAGTGTTTAGGTAGTTGTTTGTTCATGTTCCCAATGCTTATACCAGAACAAGAAGGCCTAATGTTAGAAACTACAAGAAAATATCAGTAACTCCGGCAAAATGACAATAAATAAATGAGAACTCGCTTAGAACATGTATAAAAGACTTCTTCAATTGAGTTGTTCATGTAGAAAACGTATCTTTGATCCAGGAATTCCTCAATTTGAGTTTAGAGCACATTAAACAGTGTATTAATCCTATGTTGTTTCCTTTAAGGAGACTAGAATGGTGAATGTGTGAAATACACGGCAGAATACACTTGAAATAGAGAAATAAACACAGTTAGCCGCTTTGGAAAGCCTTACACTTCACTGAGATGTATCAGTAAACTCTAAAACATAGTTGAGAGACAATGTTCCCGAGATTTACAGATTCATAACAGTGTTTAGGTTGTTGTTTGTCCATGTTCACAATGCTTATAACTGTACAAGAAGGCCTAATGTTAGAAACTACAAGAAACCATCAGTAATTCTGGGGAAATGAAAATAAATAGATGAGAACTCGCATAGAACATGGATAAAGCACTTCTTCAACTGAGTTGTTCATGTAGAAAACGTATCTTTGATCCAGGAATTCCTCAATTTGACTTTAGAGCACAAAAAAACAGTGTATGAAATCTATGTTGTTTCCTTTAAGAAGACTAGAATGGTGAATGTGTGAAATACACGGCAGAATACACTTGAAATAGAGAAATAAATACCTTTAGCAGCTTTGGAAAACCTTATACTTCACCGAAATGTATCATTAAACTCTATAACATAGTTGAGAGACAATGTTCCCGATATTTTCAGGTTCATAACAGTGTTTAGGTAGTTTTTTGTCCATGTTCCCAATGTTTATACCTGGAAAAGAAAGCCAAATGTTAGAAACTACAAGAAAACATCAGTAATTTTGGGAAAATGACAATAAATAGATGAGAACACGCATAGAACATGTACAAAACTCGTCTCCAAATGAGTTGTTCATGTAGAAAAGTTATCTTAGATCCAGGAATTCCTTAATTCTAGTTGAGAGCACATTAAACAGTGTATGAATCCTATGTTGTTTCCTTTAAGGAGACTAGAATGGTGAATGTGTGAAATACACGGCAGAATACACTTGAAATAGAGAAATTAGCACATTTAGCCGCTTTGGAAAGCCTTACACTTCACTGAGATGTATCAGTAAACTCTAAAACATAGTTGAGAGACAAGGTTCCCGAGCTTTACAGGTTCATAACTGTGTTTAGGTAGTTGTTTGTCCATGTTCCCTATGTTTATAACTGGACAAGAAGGCCTAATATCAGATACTACACGAAAACATCAGTAATTCTGGGAAAATGACAATAAATAAATGGGAACTCGCTTAGAACATGTATAAAAGACTTCTTCAATTGAGTTGTTCATGTAGAACACGTATCTTTGATCCAGGAATTCCTCAATTTGAGTTTAGAGCACATTAAACAGTGTATTAATCCTATGTTGTTTCCTTTAAGGAGACTAGAATGGTGAATATGTGAAATACACGGCAGAATACACTTGAAATAGAGAAATAAACACCTTTAGCAGGTTTGGAAAGCCTTACACTTCACTGAGATGTATCATTAAACTCTAAAACATAGTTGAGAGACAATGTTCCCAAGGTTTTCAGGTTCCTAACAGTGTTGAGGTAGTTGTTTGGCCATGTTCCGAATGTTTATACCTGGATAAGAATGCCTAATGTTAGAAACTGCAAGAAAATATCAGTAATTCTGGGGAAATGACAATAAATAGATGAGAACTCACTTGGAACATGTATAAAACAATTCTTAAACTGAGTTGCTCATGTAGAAAATGTATCTTAGATTCAGGAATTCCTTAATTCGCGTTTAGAGCACTTTAAACAGTGTATGAATCCTATGTTGTTTCCTTTAAGGAGATTAGAATGGTGAATGTGTGAAATACACGGCAGAATACACTTGAAATAGAGAAATAAACACATTTAGCCGCTTCGGAAAGCCTTACACTTCACTGAGATGTATCAGTAAACTGTAAAACATAGTTGAGAGACAATGATCCCGAGGTTTTAGATTCATAACAGAGTTTAGGTAGTGGTTTGTCCATGTTCCCAATGTTTATACCTGGACAAGAAGGCCTAATGTTAGAAACAACAAGAAAACATCTGTAATTCTGGGGAAATGATATAAATAGATGAGAACTCGCATAGAACATGTCCAAAACTCTTCTCCAACTGAGTTGTTCATGTAGAAAAGTTATCTTAGATCCAGGAATTCCTTAATTCAAGTTGAGAGCACATTAAACAGTGTATGAATCCTAGGTTGTTTCCTTTAAGGAGACTAGAATGGTGAATGTGTGAAATACACGGCAGAATACACTTGAAATAGAGAAATAAACACCTTTAGCAGCTTTGGAAAGCCTTACACTTCACTGAGATGTATCATTAAACTCTAACACATAGTTTTGAGACAATGTTTCCGAGGTTTTCAGGTTCATAACAGTGTTGAGGTAGTTATATGGCCATGTTCCCAATGTTTATACCTGGACAGGAAGGCCTAATGTTAGAAACTACAAGAAAACATCAGTAATTCTGGGGAAATGACAATAAATAGATGAGAACTCACATAGAACATTTATAAAGCACTTCTCCAACTGAGTTGTTCCTATAGAAAAAGTATCTTAGATCCATGAATTCCTCAATTTGAGTTTAGAGCACAAAAAACAGTGTATGAATCCTATTTTGTTTCCTTTAAGGAGACTAGAATGGTGAATGTGTGAAATACACAGCAGAATACACTTGAAATAGAGAAATAAACACATTTGCAGCTTTGGAAAGCCTTACAATTCACTGAGATGTATCATTAAACTCTAAAACATAGTTTAGAGACAATGTTCCCAGTTTATTCAGGTTCATAACAGTGTTGAGGTAGCTGTTTGGCCATGTTCCCAATGTTTATACCTGGACAAGAATGCCTAATGTTAGAAACTACAAAAAAACATCAGTAATTCTGGGGAAATGACATTAAATAGATGAGAACTCACAATGAACCGGTATAAAACACTTCTTAAACTGAGTTGTTCATGTAGAAAATATATCTTAGACCCAGGAATTAATTAATTCGCGTTTAGAGCACATTAAACAGTGTATGAATCCTATGTTGTTTCCTTTAAGGAGACTAGAATGGTTAATGTGTGAAATACACGGCAGAATACACTTGAAATAGAGAAATAAACACATTTAGCCGCTTCGGAAAGCCTTACACTTCACTGAGATGTATCAGTAAACTCTAAAACATAGTTGAGAGACAATGGTCCCGAGGTTTTAGGTTCATAACAGAGTTTAGGTAGTGGTTTGTCCATGTTCACAATGCTTATACCTGTACAAGCCTAATGTTAGAAACAACAAGAAAACATCTGTAATTCTGGGGAAATTATATAAATAGATGAGAACTCGCATAGAACATGTCCAAAACTCTTCTCCAACTGAGTTGTTCATGTAGAAAAGTTATCTTAGATCCAGGAAATCCTTAATTCAAGTTGAGAGCACATTAAACAGTGTATGAATCCCATGTTGTTTCCTTTAAGGAGACTAGAATGGTGAATGTGTGAAATACACGGCAGAATACACTTGAAATAGAGAAATAAACACAATTAGCCGCTTCGGAAAGCCTTACACTTCACTGAGATGTATCAGTAAACTCTAAAACATAGTTGAGAGACAATGTTCCCGAGGTTTTAGGTTCATAACAGAGTTTAGGTAGTGGTTTGTCCATGTTCACAATGCTTATACCTGTACAAGAAGGCCTAATGTTAGAAACTACAAGAAAACATCACATATTTTGGGAAAATGACAATAAATAGATGAGAACTCGCATAGAACATGGATAAAGCACTTCTTCAACTGAGTTGTTCATGTAGAAAACGTATCTTTGATCCAGGAATTCCTCAATTTGAGTTTAGAGCACATTAAACAGTGTATGAATCCTATGTTGTTTCCTTTAAGGAGACTAGAATGGTGAATGTGTGAAATACACTGCAGAATACACTTGAAATAAAGAAATAAACACCTTTAGCAGCTTTGGAAAGCCTTACACTTCACCGAAATGTATCATTAAACTCTATAACATAGTTGAGAGACAATGTTCCCGATCTTTTCAGGTTCATAACAGTGTTTAGGTAGTTGTTTGTCCATGTTCCCAATGTTTATACCTGGACAAGAAAGCCTAATGTTAGAAACTACAAGAAAACATCAGTAATTCTGGGGAAATGACAATAAATAGATGAGAACACGCATAGAACATGTACAAAACTCTTCTCCAACTGAGTTGTTCATGTAGAAAACTTATCTTAGATCCAGGAATTCCTTAATTCAAGTTGAGAGCACATTAAACAGTGTATGAATCCTATGTTGTTTCCTTTAAGGAGATTAGAATGGTGAATGTGTGAAATACACAGCAGAATACACTTGAAATAGAGAAATAAACACATTTAGCAGCTTTGGAAAGCATTACACTTACTGAGATGTATCATTAAACTCTAAAACATAGTTGAGAGACAATGTTCCCGAGGTTTTAAGTTCATAACAGAGTTTAGGTAGTGGTTTGTACATGTTCCCAATGTTTATACCTGGACAAGAAAGCCTAATGTTAGAAACAACAAGAAAACATCTGTAATTCTGGGGAAATGATATAAATAGATGAGAACCTGCATAGAACATTTCCAAAACTCTTCTCCAACTGAGTTGTTCATGTAGAAAAGTTATCTTAGATCCAGGAATTCCTTAATTCAAGTTGAGAGCACATTAAACAGGGTATGAATCCTATGTTGTTTCCTTTAAGGAGACTAGAATGGTGAATGTGTGAAATACACGGCAGAATACACTTGAAATAGAGAAATAAACACATTTAGCAGCTTTGGAAAGCCTTACACTTACTGAGATGTATCATTGAACTCTAACACATAGTTGTGAGACAATGTTTCCGAGGTTTTCAGGTTCATAACAGTGTTGAGGTAGTTATATGGCCATGTTCCCAATGTTTATACCTGGACAGGAAGGCCTAATTAGAAACTACAAGAAAACATCAGTAATTCTGGGGAAATGACAATAAATAGATGAGAACTCACATAGAACATTTATAAAGCACTTCTCCAACTGAGTTGTTCCTATAGAAAAAGTATCTTAGATCCATGAATTCCTCAATTTGAGTTTAGAGCACAAAAAACAGTGTATGAATCCTATTTTGTTTCCTTTAAGGAGACTAGAATGGTGAATGTGTGAAATACACAGCAGAATACACTTGAAATAGAGTAATAAACACATTTGCAGCTTTGGAAAGCCTTACAATTCACTGAGATGTATCATTAAACTCTAAAACATAGTTTAGAGACAATGTTCCCCGTTTATTCAGGTTCATAACAGTGTTGAGGTAGCTGTTTGGCCATGTTCCCAATGTTTATACCTGGACAAGAATGCCTAATGTTAGAAACTACAAAAAAACATCAGTAATTCTGGGGAAATGACAATAAATAGATGAGAACTCACATAGAACATGTATAAAACAATTCTTAAACTGAGTTGCTCATGTAGAAAATGTATCTTAGATCCAGGAATTACTTAATTCGCGTTTAGAGCACTTTAAACAGTGTATGAATCCTATGTTGTTTCCTTTAAGGAGACTAGAATGTGAATGTGTGAAATACACGGCAGAATACACTTGAAATAGAGAAATAAACACATTTAGCAGCTTTGGAAAGCCTTACACTTCACTGAGATGTATCAGTAAACTCTAAAATATAGTTTAGAGACAATGTTTCCGAGGTTTTCAGGTTCCTAACAGTGTTGAGGTAGCTGTTTGGCCATGTTCCCAATGTTTATACCTGGACAAGAATGCCTAATGTTAGAAACTACAAAAAAACATCAGTAATTCTGGGGAAATGACAATAAATAGATGAGAACTCACAATGAACCGATATAAAACACTTCTTAAACTGAGTTGTTCATGTAGAAAATATATCTTAGATCCAGGAATTACTTAATTCGCGTTTAGAGCACATTAAACAGTGTATGAATCCTATGTTGTTTCCTTTAAGGAGACTAGAATGGTTAATGTGTGAAATACACGACAGAATACACTTGAAATAGAGAAATAAACACATTTAGCAGCTTTGGAAAGCCTTACACTTCACTGAGATGTATCATTAAACTCTAAAACATAGTTTAGAGACAATGTTCCCGAGGTTTTCAGGTTCCTAACACTGTTGAGGTAGATATTTGGCCATGTTCACAATGTTTATACCTGGACAAGAATGCCTAATGTTAGAAACTGCAAGAAAATATCAGTAATTCTGGGGAAATGACAATAAATAGATGAGAACTCACATAGAACATGTATAAAACAATTCTTAAACTGAGTTGCTCATGTAGAAAATGTAACTTAGATCCAGGAATTCCTTAATTCGCGTTTAGAGCACTTTAAACAGTGTATGAATCCTATGTTCTTTCCTTTAAGGAGACCAGAATGGTGAATGTGTGAAATACACGGCAGAATACACTTGAAATAGAGAAATAAACACATTTAGCCGCTTTGGAAAGCCTTACACTTCACTGAGATGTATCAGTAAACTCTAAAACATAGTTGAGAGGCAATGATCCCGAGGTTTTAGATTCATAACAGAGTTTAGGTAGTGGTTTGTCCATGTTCCCAATGTTTATACCTGGACAAGAAGGCCTAATGTTAGAAACAACAATAAACATCTGTAATTCTGGGGAAATGATATAAATAGATGAGAACTCGCATAGAACATGTCCAAAACTCTTCTCCAACTGAGTAGTTCATGTAGAAAAGTTATCTTAGATCCAGGAATTCCTTAATTCAAGTTGAGAGCACATTAAACAGTGTATGAATCCTATGTTGTTTCCTTTAAGGACACGAGAATGGTGAATGTGTGAAATACACGGCAGAATACACTTGAAATAGAGAAATAAACACATTTAGCCGCTTCGGAAAGCCTTACACTTCACTGAGATGTATCAGTAAACTCTAAAACATAGTTGAGAGACAATGTTCACGAGGTTTTAGGTTCATAACAGAGTTTAGGTAGTGGTTTGTCCATGTTCCCAATGTTTATACCTGGACAAGAATGCCTAATGTTAGAAACTACAAAAAAACATCAGTAATTCTGGGGAAATGACAATAAATAGATGAGAACTCACAATGAACCGGTATAAAACACTCCTTCAATTGAGTTGTTCACGTGGAAAAGTTATCTTAGATCCAGGAATTCCTTAATTCGAGTTTAGAGCCCATTAAACAGTGTCTGAATCCTATGTTGTTTCCTTTAAGGAGACTAGAATGGTGAATGTGTGAAATACACGGCAGAATACACTTGAAATAGAGAAATAAACACATTTAGCAGCTTTGGAAAGCCTTACACTTCACTGAGATGTATCATTAAACTCTAAAACATAGTTGAGAGACAATGTTCCCGAGGTTTTCAGGTTCCTAACAGTGTTTAGGTAGTGGTTTGTCCATATTGCCAATGTTTATACCTGGACAAGAAGGTCTAATGTTAGACACTGCAAGAAAACTTGAGTAATTCTGGGAAAACGACAATCAATAAATCAGAACTCTCATAGAACATGTACAAAACACTTCTGCAACATAGTTGTTCATGTAGAAAATGTATCTTAGATCAAGGAATCCTTAATTCCAGTTTAGAGCACATTAAACAGTGTCTGAATCCTATGTTGTTTCCTTAAGGAGACTAGAATGGTGAATGTGTGAAATACTCGGCAGAATACACTTGAAATAGAGAAATAAACACATTTAGCAGCTTTGGAAAGCCTTACACTTCACTGAGATGTATCATTGTACTCTAAAACATAGTTGAGAGACAATGTTCCCGAGGTTTTCAGATTCCTAACAGTGTTTAAATAGTTGTTTGTCCATGTTACCAATGTTTATACCTGGACAAGAAGGCCAAATGTTAGAAACTACAAGAAAACATCAGTAATTCAGGGAAAATGACAATAAATAGATGAGAACTGACATGGAACATGTGTAAAACACTTGCCCAACTGAGTTGTTCCTGTAGAAAACGTATCTTAGATCCAGGAATTCCTTACTTCAAGTTTAGAGCACATTAAACAGTGTATGAATCCTAGTAGTTTCCTTTAACGAGACTAGAATGGTGAATGTGTGAAATACACAGCAGAATACACTTGAAATAGAGAAATAAACACATTTAGCAGCTTTGGAAACCCTCACACTTCACTGAGTTGTATCATTAAACTCTAATACATAGTTGAGAGACAATGTTCCAGAGCTTTTCAGTTTCCTAACAGTGTTTAGGTAGTGGTTTGTCCATGTTCCCTATGTTTATACCTGGACAAGAAGGTCTAATGTTAGAAACTACAAGAAAACATGAGTAATTCTGGGAAAACGACAATCAATAAATGAGAACTCGCATAGAACATGTACAAAACACTTTTCTAACTTAGTTGTTCATGTAGAAAATATATCTTAGATCAAAGAATCCTTAATTCCAGTTTAGAGCACATTAAACAGTGTCTGAATCCTATGTTGTTTCCTTAAGGAGACTAGAATGGTGAATGTGTGAAATACACAGCAGAATACACTTGAAATAGAGAAATAAACACATTTAGCAGTTTTGGAAAGCCTTACACTTCACTGAGATATATCATTAAACTCTAAAACATAGTTGACAGACAATGTTCCTGAGGTTTTCAGGTTCCTAACAGTGTTTAGGTAGAGTTTTGTCCATGTTCCCTGTGTTTATACCTGGACAAGAAGGTCTAATGTTAGACACTACAAGAAAACTTGAGTAATTCTGGGAAAACGACAATCAATAAATGAGAACTCGCATAGAACATGTACAAAACACTTCTGCAACTTAGTTGTTCATGTAGAAAATGTATCTTAGATCAAGGAATCCTTAATTCCAGTTTAGAGTACATTAAACAGTGTCTGAATCCTATGTTGTTTCCTTAAGGAGACTAGAATGGTGAATGTGTGAAATACTCGGCAGAATACACTTGAAAAAGAGAAATAAACACATTTAGTAGCTTGGGAAAGCCTTACACTTCACTGAGATGTATCATTGTACTCTGAAACATAGTTGAGAGACAATGTTCCCGAGGTGTTCAGATTCCTAACAGTGTTTAGATAGTTGTTTGTCCATGTTACCAATGTTTATACCTGGACAAGAAGGCCAAATGTTAGAAACTACAAGAAAACATCCGTAATTCTGGGAAAATCACAATAAATAGATGAGAACTCACATAGAACATGTGTAAAACACTTGTCCAACTGAGTTGTTCCTGTAGAAAACGTATCTTCGATCCAGGAATTCCTTAATTCGAGTTTAGAAGACATTAAACAGTGTATGAATCCTATGTTGTTTACTTAAAGGAGCCTAGAATGGTAAATGTGTTAAATACAAGGCTGAATACACTTGAAATTGAGAAATAAACACATTTAGCAGCTTTGGAAAGCCTTACACTTCACTGAGATGTATCATTAAACTCTAAAACATAGTTGAGAGACAATGTTCCCGAGGTTTTCAGGTTCCTAACAGTGTTTAGGTAGTGGTTTGTCCATATTGCCAATGTTTATACCTCGACAAGAAGGTCTAATGTTAGACACTACAAGAAAACTTGAGTAATTCAGGGAAAACGACAATCAATAAATGAGAACTCGCATAGAACATGTACAAAACACTTTTCCAACTTAGTTGTTTATGTAGAAAATGTATCTTAGATCAAGGAATCCTTAATTCCAGTTTAGAGCACATTAAACAGTGTCTGAATCCTATGTTGTTTCCTTAAGGAGACTAGAATGGTGAATGTGTGAAATACACGGCAGAATACACTTGAAATAGAGAAATAAACACATTTAGCAGCTTTGGAAAGCTTTACACTTCACTGAGATGTATCATTGAACTCTAAAACATAGTTGAGAGACAATGTTCCCGAGGTTTTCAGGTTCCTAACAGTGTTTAGATAGTTGTTTGTCCACGTTACCAATGTTTATACCTGGACAAGAAGGCCAAATTTTAGAAACTACAAGAAAACATCAGTTAATTCTGGGAAAATGACAATAAATAGATGAGAACTCACATAGAACATGTGTAAAACACTTGCCCAACAGAGTTGTTCCTGTAGAAAACGTATCTTAGATCCAGGAATTCCTTACTTCCAGTTTAGAGCACATTAAACAGTGTATGAATCCTATGTTGTTTCCTTTAAGGAGACTAGAATGGTGAATGTGTGATATACACAGCAGAATACACTTGAAATAGAGAAATAAACACATTTAGCAGCTTTGGAAAGCCTTACACTTCACTGAGATGTATCATTAAACTCTAAAACATATTTGAGAGACAATGTTCCCGAGGTTTTCAGGTTCCTAATAGTGTTTAGGTAGTGGTTTGTCCATGTTCCCTATGTTTATACCTGGACAAGAAGGTCTAATGTTAGACACTACAAGAAAACTTGAGTAATTCAGGGAAAACGACAATCAATAAATGAGAACTCGCATAGAACATGTACAAAACACTTTTCCAACTTAGTTGTTTATGTAGAAAATGTATCTTAGATCAAGGAATCCTTAATTCCAGTTTAGAGCACATTAAACAGTGTCTGAATCCTATGTTGTTTCCTTAAGGAGACTAGAATGGTGAATGTGTGAAATACACGGCAGAATACACTTGAAATAGAGAAATAAACACATTTAGCAGCTTTGGAAAGCTTTACACTTCACTGAGATGTATCATTGAACTCTAAAACATAGTTGAGAGACAATGTTCCCGAGGTTTTCAGGTTCCTAACAGTGTTTAGATAGTTGTTTGTCCACGTTACCAATGTTTATACCTGGACAAGAAGGCCAAATTTTAGAAACTACAAGAAAACATCAGTTAATTCTGGGAAAATGACAATAAATAGATGAGAACTCACATAGAACATGTGTAAAACACTTGCCCAAATGAGTTGTTCCTGTAGAAAACGTATCTTAGATCCAGGAATTCCTTACTTCCAGTTTAGAGCACATTAAACAGTGTATGAATCCTATGTTGTTTCCTTTAAGGAGACTAGAATGGTGAATGTGTGATATACACAGCAGAATACACTTGAAATAGAGAAATAAACACATTTAGCAGCTTTGGAAAGCCTTACACTTCACTGAGATGTATCATTAAACTCTAAAACATATTTGAGAGACAATGTTCCCGAGGTTTTCAGGTTCCTAATAGTGTTTAGGTAGTGGTTTGTCCATGTTCCCTATGTTTATACCTGGACAAGAAGGTCTAATGTTAGACACTACAAGAAAACTTGAGTAATTCAGGGAAAACGACAATCAATAAATGAGAACTCGCATAGAACATGTACAAAACACTTTTCCAACTTAGTTGTTTATTTAGAAAATGTATCTTAGTTCAAGGAATCCTTAATTCCAGTTTAGAGCACATTAAACAGTGTCTGAATCCTATGTTGTTTCCTTAAGGAGACTAGAATGGTGAATGTGTGAAATACACGGCAGAATACACTTGAAATAGAGAAATAAACACATTTAGCAGCTTTGGAAAGCTTTACACTTCACTGAGATGTATCATTGAACTCTAAAACATAGTTGAGAGACAATGTTCCCGAGGTTTTCAGGTTCCTAACAGTGTTTAGATAGTTGTTTGTCCACGTTACCAATGTTTATACCTGGACAAGAAGGCCAAATTTTAGAAACTACAAGAAAACATCAGTTAATTCTGGGAAAATGACAATAAATAGATGAGAACTCACATAGAACATGTGTAAAACACTTGCCCAACAGAGTTGTTCCTGTAGAAAACGTATCTTAGATCCAGGAATTCCTTACTTCCAGTTTAGAGCACATTAAACAGTGTATGAATCCTATGTTGTTTCCTTTAAGGAGACTAGAATGGTGAATGTGTGATATACACAGCAGAATACACTTGAAATAGAGAAATAAACACATTTAGCAGCTTTGGAAAGCCTTACACTTCACTGAGATGTATCATTAAACTCTAAAACATATTTGAGAGACAATGTTCCCGAGGTTTTCAGGTTCCTAATAGTGTTTAGGTAGTGGTTTGTCCATGTTCCCTATGTTTATACCTGGACAAGAAGGTCTAATGTTAGACACTACAAGAAAACTTGAGTAATTCAGGGAAAACGACAATCAATAAATGAGAACTCGCATAGAACATGTACAAAACACTTTTCCAACTTAGTTGTTTATGTAGAAAATGTATCTTAGATCAAGGAATCCTTAATTCCAGTTTAGAGCACATTAAACAGTGTCTGAATCCTATGTTGTTTCCTTAAGGAGACTAGAATGGTGAATGTGTGAAATACACGGCAGAATACACTTGAAATAGAGAAATAAACACATTTAGCAGCTTTGGAAAGCTTTACACTTCACTGAGATGTATCATTGAACTCTAAAACATAGTTGAGAGACAATGTTCCCGAGGTTTTCAGGTTCCTAACAGTGTTTAGATAGTTGTTTGTCCACGTTACCAATGTTTATACCTGGACAAGAAGGCCAAATTTTAGAAACTACAAGAAAACATCAGTTAATTCTGGGAAAATGACAATAAATAGATGAGAACTCACATAGAACATGTGTAAAACACTTGCCCAAATGAGTTGTTCCTGTAGAAAACGTATCTTAGATCCAGGAATTCCTTACTTCCAGTTTAGAGCACATTAAACAGTGTATGAATCCTATGTTGTTTCCTTTAAGGAGACTAGAATGGTGAATGTGTGATATACACAGCAGAATACACTTGAAATAGAGAAATAAACACATTTAGCAGCTTTGGAAAGCCTTACACTTCACTGAGATGTATCATTAAACTCTAAAACATATTTGAGAGACAATGTTCCCGAGGTTTTCAGGTTCCTAATAGTGTTTAGGTAGTGGTTTGTCCATGTTCCCTATGTTTATACCTGGACAAGAAGGTCTAATGTTAGACACTACAAGAAAACTTGAGTAATTCAGGGAAAACGACAATCAATAAATGAGAACTCGCATAGAACATGTACAAAACACTTTTCCAACTTAGTTGTTTATTTAGAAAATGTATCTTAGTTCAAGGAATCCTTAATTCCAGTTTAGAGCACATTAAACAGTGTCTGAATCCTATGTTGTTTCCTTAAGGAGACTAGAATGGTGAATGTGTGAAATACACGGCAGAATACACTTGAAATAGAGAAATAAACACATTTAGCAGCTTTGGAAAGCTTTACACTTCACTGAGATGTATCATTGAACTCTAAAACATAGTTGAGAGACAATGTTCCCGAGGTTTTCAGGTTCCTAACAGTGTTTAGATAGTTGTTTGTCCACTTTACCAATGTTTATACCTGGACAAGAAGGCCAAATTTTAGAAACTACAAGAAAACATCAGTTAATTCTGGGAAAATGACAATAAATAGATGAGAACTCACATAGAACATGTGTAAAACACTTGCCCAACAGAGTTGTTCCTGTAGAAAACGTATCTTAGATCCAGGAATTCCTTACTTCCAGTTTAGAGCACATTAAACAGTGTATGAATCCTATGTTGTTTCCTTTAAGGAGACTAGAATGGTGAATGTGTGATATACACAGCAGAATACACTTGAAATAGAGAAATAAACACATTTAGCAGCTTTGGAAAGCCTTACACTTCACTGAGATGTATCATTAAACTCTAAAACATATTTGAGAGACAATGTTCCCGAGGTTTTCAGGTTCCTAATAGTGTTTAGGTAGTGGTTTGTCCATGTTCCCTATGTTTATACCTGGACAAGAAGGTCTAATGTTAGACACTACAAGAAAACTTGAGTAATTCAGGGAAAACGACAATCAATAAATGAGAACTCGCATAGAACATGTACAAAACACTTTTCCAACTTAGTTGTTTATTTAGAAAATGTATCTTAGTTCAAGGAATCCTTAATTCCAGTTTAGAGCACATTAAACAGTGTCTGAATCCTATGTTGTTTCCTTAAGGAGACTAGAATGGTGAATGTGTGAAATACACGGCAGAATACACTTGAAATAGAGAAATAAACACATTTAGCAGCTTTGGAAAGCTTTACACTTCACTGAGATGTATCATTGAACTCTAAAACATAGTTGAGAGACAATGTTCCCGAGGTTTTCAGGTTCCTAACAGTGTTTAGATAGTTGTTTGTCCACGTTACCAATGTTTATACCTGGACAAGAAGGCCAAATTTTAGAAACTACAAGAAAACATCAGTTAATTCTGGGAAAATGACAATAAATAGATGAGAACTCACATAGAACATGTGTAAAACACTTGCCCAACAGAGTTGTTCCTGTAGAAAACGTATCTTAGATCCAGGAATTCCTTACTTCCAGTTTAGAGCACATTAAACAGTGTATGAATCCTATGTTGTTTCCTTTAAGGAGACTAGAATGGTGAATGTGTGATATACACAGCAGAATACACTTGAAATAGAGAAATAAACACATTTAGCAGCTTTGGAAAGCCTTACACTTCACTGAGATGTATCATTAAACTCTAAAACATATTTGAGAGACAATGTTCCCGAGGTTTTCAGGTTCCTAATAGTGTTTAGGTAGTGGTTTGTCCATGTTCCCTATGTTTATACCTGGACAAGGAGGTCTAATGTTAGACACTACAAGAAAACTTGAGTAATTCAGGGAAAACGACAATCAATAAATGAGAACTCGCATAGAACATGTACAAAACACTTTTCCAACTTAGTTGTTTATGTAGAAAATGTATCTTAGATCAAGGAATCCTTAATTCCAGTTTAGAGCACATTAAACAGTGTCTGAATCCTATGTTGTTTCCTTAAGGAGACTAGAATGGTGAATGTGTGAAATACACGGCAGAATACACTTGAAATAGAGAAATAAACACATTTAGCAGCTTTGGAAAGCTTTACACTTCACTGAGATGTATCATTGAACTCTAAAACATAGTTGAGAGACAATGTTCCCGAGGTTTTCAGGTTCCTAACAGTGTTTAGATAGTTGTTTGTCCACGTTACCAATGTTTATACCTGGACAAGAAGGCCAAATTTTAGAAACTACAAGAAAACATCAGTTAATTCTGGGAAAATGACAATAAATAGATGAGAACTCACATAGAACATGTGTAAAACACTTGCCCAAATGAGTTGTTCCTGTAGAAAACGTATCTTAGATCCAGGAATTCCTTACTTCCAGTTTAGAGCACATTAAACAGTGTATGAATCCTATGTTGTTTCCTTTAAGGAGACTAGAATGGTGAATGTGTGATATACACAGCAGAATACACTTGAAATAGAGAAATAAACACATTTAGCAGCTTTGGAAAGCCTTACACTTCACTGAGATGTATCATTAAACTCTAAAACATATTTGAGAGACAATGTTCCCGAGGTTTTCAGGTTCCTAATAGTGTTTAGGTAGTGGTTTGTCCATGTTCCCTATGTTTATACCTGGACAAGAAGGTCTAATGTTAGACACTACAAGAAAACTTGAGTAATTCAGGGAAAACGACAATCAATAAATGAGAACTCGCATAGAACATGTACAAAACACTTTTCCAACTTAGTTGTTTATTTAGAAAATGTATCTTAGTTCAAGGAATCCTTAATTCCAGTTTAGAGCACATTAAACAGTGTCTGAATCCTATGTTGTTTCCTTAAGGAGACTAGAATGGTGAATGTGTGAAATACACGGCAGAATACACTTGAAATAGAGAAATAAACACATTTAGCAGCTTTGGAAAGCTTTACACTTCACTGAGATGTATCATTGAACTCTAAAACATAGTTGAGAGACAATGTTCCCGAGGTTTTCAGGTTCCTAACAGTGTTTAGATAGTTGTTTGTCCACGTTACCAATGTTTATACCTGGACAAGAAGGCCAAATTTTAGAAACTACAAGAAAACATCAGTTAATTCTGGGAAAATGACAATAAATAGATGAGAACTCACATAGAACATGTGTAAAACACTTGCCCAACAGAGTTGTTCCTGTAGAAAACGTATCTTAGATCCAGGAATTCCTTACTTCCAGTTTAGAGCACATTAAACAGTGTATGAATCCTATGTTGTTTCCTTTAAGGAGACTAGAATGGTGAATGTGTGATATACACAGCAGAATACACTTGAAATAGAGAAATAAACACATTTAGCAGCTTTGGAAAGCCTTACACTTCACTGAGATGTATCATTAAACTCTAAAACATATTTGAGAGACAATGTTCCCGAGGTTTTCAGGTTCCTAATAGTGTTTAGGTAGTGGTTTGTCCATGTTCCCTATGTTTATACCTGGACAAGAAGGTCTAATGTTAGACACTACAAGAAAACTTGAGTAATTCAGGGAAAACGACAATCAATAAATGAGAACTCGCATAGAACATGTACAAAACACTTTTCCAACTTAGTTGTTTATGTAGAAAATGTATCTTAGATCAAGGAATCCTTAATTCCAGTTTAGAGCACATTAAACAGTGTCTGAATCCTATGTTGTTTCCTTAAGGAGACTAGAATGGTGAATGTGTGAAATACACGGCAGAATACACTTGAAATAGAGAAATAAACACATTTAGCAGCTTTGGAAAGCTTTACACTTCACTGAGATGTATCATTGAACTCTAAAACATAGTTGAGAGACAATGTTCCCGAGGTTTTCAGGTTCCTAACAGTGTTTAGATAGTTGTTTGTCCACGTTACCAATGTTTATACCTGGACAAGAAGGCCAAATTTTAGAAACTACAAGAAAACATCAGTTAATTCTGGGAAAATGACAATAAATAGATGAGAACTCACATAGAACATGTGTAAAACACTTGCCCAAATGAGTTGTTCCTGTAGAAAACGTATCTTAGATCCAGGAATTCCTTACTTCCAGTTTAGAGCACATTAAACAGTGTATGAATCCTATGTTGTTTCCTTTAAGGAGACTAGAATGGTGAATGTGTGATATACACAGCAGAATACACTTGAAATAGAGAAATAAACACATTTAGCAGCTTTGGAAAGCCTTACACTTCACTGAGATGTATCATTAAACTCTAAAACATATTTGAGAGACAATGTTCCCGAGGTTTTCAGGTTCCTAATAGTGTTTAGGTAGTGGTTTGTCCATGTTCCCTATGTTTATACCTGGACAAGAAGGTCTAATGTTAGACACTACAAGAAAACTTGAGTAATTCAGGGAAAACGACAATCAATAAATGAGAACTCGCATAGAACATGTACAAAACACTTTTCCAACTTAGTTGTTTATTTAGAAAATGTATCTTAGTTCAAGGAATCCTTAATTCCAGTTTAGAGCACATTAAACAGTGTCTGAATCCTATGTTGTTTCCTTAAGGAGACTAGAATGGTGAATGTGTGAAATACACGGCAGAATACACTTGAAATAGAGAAATAAACACATTTAGCAGCTTTGGAAAGCTTTACACTTCACTGAGATGTATCATTGAACTCTAAAACATAGTTGAGAGACAATGTTCCCGAGGTTTTCAGGTTCCTAACAGTGTTTAGATAGTTGTTTGTCCACGTTACCAATGTTTATACCTGGACAAGAAGGCCAAATTTTAGAAACTACAAGAAAACATCAGTTAATTCTGGGAAAATGACAATAAATAGATGAGAACTCACATAGAACATGTGTAAAACACTTGCCCAACAGAGTTGTTCCTGTAGAAAACGTATCTTAGATCCAGGAATTCCTTACTTCCAGTTTAGAGCACATTAAACAGTGTATGAATCCTATGTTGTTTCCTTTAAGGAGACTAGAATGGTGAATGTGTGATATACACAGCAGAATACACTTGAAATAGAGAAATAAACACATTTAGCAGCTTTGGAAAGCCTTACACTTCACTGAGATGTATCATTAAACTCTAAAACATATTTGAGAGACAATGTTCCCGAGGTTTTCAGGTTCCTAATAGTGTTTAGGTAGTGGTTTGTCCATGTTCCCTATGTTTATACCTGGACAAGGAGGTCTAATGTTAGACACTACAAGAAAACTTGAGTAATTCAGGGAAAACGACAATCAATAAATGAGAACTCGCATAGAACATGTACAAAACACTTTTCCAACTTAGTTGTTTATGTAGAAAATGTATCTTAGATCAAGGAATCCTTAATTCCAGTTTAGAGCACATTAAACAGTGTCTGAATCCTATGTTGTTTCCTTAAGGAGACTAGAATGGTGAATGTGTGAAATACACGGCAGAATACACTTGAAATAGAGAAATAAACACATTTAGCAGCTTTGGAAAGCTTTACACTTCACTGAGATGTATCATTGAACTCTAAAACATAGTTGAGAGACAATGTTCCCGAGGTTTTCAGGTTCCTAACAGTGTTTAGATAGTTGTTTGTCCACGTTACCAATGTTTATACCTGGACAAGAAGGCCAAATTTTAGAAACTACAAGAAAACATCAGTTAATTCTGGGAAAATGACAATAAATAGATGAGAACTCACATAGAACATGTGTAAAACACTTGCCCAAATGAGTTGTTCCTGTAGAAAACGTATCTTAGATCCAGGAATTCCTTACTTCCAGTTTAGAGCACATTAAACAGTGTATGAATCCTATGTTGTTTCCTTTAAGGAGACTAGAATGGTGAATGTGTGATATACACAGCAGAATACACTTGAAATAGAGAAATAAACACATTTAGCAGCTTTGGAAAGCCTTACACTTCACTGAGATGTATCATTAAACTCTAAAACATATTTGAGAGACAATGTTCCCGAGGTTTTCAGGTTCCTAATAGTGTTTAGGTAGTGGTTTGTCCATGTTCCCTATGTTTATACCTGGACAAGAAGGTCTAATGTTAGACACTACAAGAAAACTTGAGTAATTCAGGGAAAACTACAATCAATAAATGAGAACTCGCATAGAACATGTACAAAACACTTTTCCAACTTAGTTGTTTATTTAGAAAATGTATCTTAGTTCAAGGAATCCTTAATTCCAGTTTAGAGCACATTAAACAGTGTCTGAATCCTATGTTGTTTCCTTAAGGAGACTAGAATGGTGAATGTGTGAAATACACGGCAGAATACACTTGAAATAGAGAAATAAACACATTTAGCAGCTTTGGAAAGCTTTACACTTCACTGAGATGTATCATTGAACTCTAAAACATAGTTGAGAGACAATGTTCCCGAGGTTTTCAGGTTCCTAACAGTGTTTAGATAGTTGTTTGTCCACGTTACCAATGTTTATACCTGGACAAGAAGGCCAAATTTTAGAAACTACAAGAAAACATCAGTTAATTCTGGGAAAATGACAATAAATAGATGAGAACTCACATAGAACATGTGTAAAACACTTGCCCAACAGAGTTGTTCCTGTAGAAAACGTATCTTAGATCCAGGAATTCCTTACTTCCAGTTTAGAGCACATTAAACAGTGTATGAATCCTATGTTGTTTCCTTTAAGGAGACTAGAATGGTGAATGTGTGATATACACAGCAGAATACACTTGAAATAGAGAAATAAACACATTTAGCAGCTTTGGAAAGCCTTACACTTCACTGAGATGTATCATTAAACTCTAAAACATATTTGAGAGACAATGTTCCCGAGGTTTTCAGGTTCCTAATAGTGTTTAGGTAGTGGTTTGTCCATGTTCCCTATGTTTATACCTGGACAAGAAGGTCTAATGTTAGACACTACAAGAAAACTTGAGTAATTCAGGGAAAACGACAATCAATAAATGAGAACTCGCATAGAACATGTACAAAACACTTTTCCAACTTAGTTGTTTATGTAGAAAATGTATCTTAGATCAAGGAATCCTTAATTCCAGTTTAGAGCACATTAAACAGTGTCTGAATCCTATGTTGTTTCCTTAAGGAGACTAGAATGGTGAATGTGTGAAATACACTTGAAATAGAGAAATAAACACATTTAGCAGCTTTGGAAAGCTTTACACTTCACTGAGATGTATCATTGAACTCTAAAACATAGTTGAGAGACAATGTTCCCGAGGTTTTCAGGTTCCTAACAGTGTTTAGATAGTTGTTTGTCCACGTTACCAATGTTTATACCTGGACAAGAAGGCCAAATTTTAGAAACTACAAGAAAACATCAGTTAATTCTGGGAAAATGACAATAAATAGATGAGAACTCACATAGAACATGGGTAAAACACTTGCCCAAATGAGTTGTTCCTGTAGAAAACGTATCTTAGATCCAGGAATTCCTTACTTCCAGTTTAGAGCACATTAAACAGTGTATGAATCCTATGTTGTTTCCTTTAAGGAGACTAGAATGGT
This sequence comes from Pipistrellus nathusii, assembly GCA_963693515.1. Taxonomy (NCBI): domain Eukaryota; kingdom Metazoa; phylum Chordata; class Mammalia; order Chiroptera; family Vespertilionidae; genus Pipistrellus; species Pipistrellus nathusii. The sequence continues at coordinate 205,858 of CAVNZX010000056.1, forward strand.
GAATGTGTGATATACACAGCAGAATACACTTGAAATAGAGAAATAAACACATTTAGCAGCTTTGGAAAGCCTTACACTTCACTGAGATGTATCATTAAACTCTAAAACATATTTGAGAGACAATGTTCCCGAGGTTTTCAGGTTCCTAATAGTGTTTAGGTAGTGGTTTGTCCATGTTCCCTATGTTTATACCTGGACAAGAAGGTCTAATGTTAGACACTACAAGAAAACATGAGTAATTCAGGGAAAACAACAATCAATAAATGAGAACTCGCATAGAACATGTACAAAACACTTTTCCAACTTAGTTGTTAATTTAGAAAATGTATCTTAGTTCAAGGAATCCTTAATTCCAGTTTAGAGCACATTAAACAGTGTCTGAATCCTATGTTGTTTCCTTAAGGAGACTAGAATGGTGAATGTGTGAAATACACGGCAGAATACACTTGAAATAGAGAAATAAACACATTTAGCAGCTTTGGAAAGCTTTACACTTCACTGAGATGTATCATTGAACTCTAAAACATAGTTGAGAGACAATGTTCCCGAGGTTTTCAGGTTCCTAACAGTGTTTAGATAGTTGTTTGTCCACGTTACCAATGTTTATACCTGGACAAGAAGGCCAAATTTTAGAAACTACAAGAAAACATCAGTTAATTCTGGGAAAATGACAATAAATAGATGAGAACTCACATAGAACATGTGTAAAACACTTGCCCAAATGAGTTGTTCCTGTAGAAAACGTATCTTAGATCCAGGAATTCCTTACTTCCAGTTTAGAGCACATTAAACAGTGTATGAATCCTATGTTGTTTCCTTTAAGGAGACTAGAATGGTGAATGTGTGATATACACAGCAGAATACACTTGAAATAGAGAAATAAACACATTTAGCAGCTTTGGAAAGCCTTACACTTCACTGAGATGTATCATTAAACTCTAAAACATATTTGAGAGACAATGTTCCCGAGGTTTTCAGGTTCCTAATAGTGTTTAGGTAGTGGTTTGTCCATGTTCCCTATGTTTATACCTGGACAAGAAGGTCTAATGTTAGACACTACAAGAAAACTTGAGTAATTCAGGGAAAACGACAATCAATAAATGAGAACTCGCATAGAACATGTACAAAACACTTTTCCAACTTAGTTGTTTATTTAGAAAATGTATCTTAGTTCAAGGAATCCTTAATTCCAGTTTAGAGCACATTAAACAGTGTCTGAATCCTATGTTGTTTCCTTAAGGAGACTAGAATGGTGAATGTGTGAAATACACGGCAGAATACACTTGAAATAGAGAAATAAACACATTTAGCAGCTTTGGAAAGCTTTACACTTCACTGAGATGTATCATTGAACTCTAAAACATAGTTGAGAGACAATGTTCCCGAGGTTTTCAGGTTCCTAACAGTGTTTAGATAGTTGTTTGTCCACGTTACCAATGTTTATACCTGGACAAGAAGGCCAAATTTTAGAAACTACAAGAAAACATCAGTTAATTCTGGGAAAATGACAATAAATAGATGAGAACTCACATAGAACATGTGTAAAACACTTGCCCAACAGAGTTGTTCCTGTAGAAAACGTATCTTAGATCCAGGAATTCCTTACTTCCAGTTTAGAGCACATTAAACAGTGTATGAATCCTATGTTGTTTCCTTTAAGGAGACTAGAATGGTGAATGTGTGATATACACAGCAGAATACACTTGAAATAGAGAAATAAACACATTTAGCAGCTTTGGAAAGCCTTACACTTCACTGAGATGTATCATTAAACTCTAAAACATATTTGAGAGACAATGTTCCCGAGGTTTTCAGGTTCCTAATAGTGTTTAGGTAGTGGTTTGTCCATGTTCCCTATGTTTATACCTGGACAAGGAGGTCTAATGTTAGACACTACAAGAAAACTTGAGTAATTCAGGGAAAACGACAATCAATAAATGAGAACTCGCATAGAACATGTACAAAACACTTTTCCAACTTAGTTGTTTATGTAGAAAATGTATCTTAGATCAAGGAATCCTTAATTCCAGTTTAGAGCACATTAAACAGTGTCTGAATCCTATGTTGTTTCCTTAAGGAGACTAGAATGGTGAATGTGTGAAATACACGGCAGAATACACTTGAAATAGAGAAATAAACACATTTAGCAGCTTTGGAAAGCTTTACACTTCACTGAGATGTATCATTGAACTCTAAAACATAGTTGAGAGACAATGTTCCCGAGGTTTTCAGGTTCCTAACAGTGTTTAGATAGTTGTTTGTCCACGTTACCAATGTTTATACCTGGACAAGAAGGCCAAATTTTAGAAACTACAAGAAAACATCAGTTAATTCTGGGAAAATGACAATAAATAGATGAGAACTCACATAGAACATGTGTAAAACACTTGCCCAAATGAGTTGTTCCTGTAGAAAACGTATCTTAGATCCAGGAATTCCTTACTTCCAGTTTAGAGCACATTAAACAGTGTATGAATCCTATGTTGTTTCCTTTAAGGAGACTAGAATGGTGAATGTGTGATATACACAGCAGAATACACTTGAAATAGAGAAATAAACACATTTAGCAGCTTTGGAAAGCCTTACACTTCACTGAGATGTATCATTAAACTCTAAAACATATTTGAGAGACAATGTTCCCGAGGTTTTCAGGTTCCTAATAGTGTTTAGGTAGTGGTTTGTCCATGTTCCCTATGTTTATACCTGGACAAGAAGGTCTAATGTTAGACACTACAAGAAAACTTGAGTAATTCAGGGAAAACTACAATCAATAAATGAGAACTCGCATAGAACATGTACAAAACACTTTTCCAACTTAGTTGTTTATTTAGAAAATGTATCTTAGTTCAAGGAATCCTTAATTCCAGTTTAGAGCACATTAAACAGTGTCTGAATCCTATGTTGTTTCCTTAAGGAGACTAGAATGGTGAATGTGTGAAATACACGGCAGAATACACTTGAAATAGAGAAATAAACACATTTAGCAGCTTTGGAAAGCTTTACACTTCACTGAGATGTATCATTGAACTCTAAAACATAGTTGAGAGACAATGTTCCCGAGGTTTTCAGGTTCCTAACAGTGTTTAGATAGTTGTTTGTCCACGTTACCAATGTTTATACCTGGACAAGAAGGCCAAATTTTAGAAACTACAAGAAAACATCAGTTAATTCTGGGAAAATGACAATAAATAGATGAGAACTCACATAGAACATGTGTAAAACACTTGCCCAACAGAGTTGTTCCTGTAGAAAACGTATCTTAGATCCAGGAATTCCTTACTTCCAGTTTAGAGCACATTAAACAGTGTATGAATCCTATGTTGTTTCCTTTAAGGAGACTAGAATGGTGAATGTGTGATATACACAGCAGAATACACTTGAAATAGAGAAATAAACACATTTAGCAGCTTTGGAAAGCCTTACACTTCACTGAGATGTATCATTAAACTCTAAAACATATTTGAGAGACAATGTTCCCGAGGTTTTCAGGTTCCTAATAGTGTTTAGGTAGTGGTTTGTCCATGTTCCCTATGTTTATACCTGGACAAGAAGGTCTAATGTTAGACACTACAAGAAAACTTGAGTAATTCAGGGAAAACGACAATCAATAAATGAGAACTCGCATAGAACATGTACAAAACACTTTTCCAACTTAGTTGTTTATGTAGAAAATGTATCTTAGATCAAGGAATCCTTAATTCCAGTTTAGAGCACATTAAACAGTGTCTGAATCCTATGTTGTTTCCTTAAGGAGACTAGAATGGTGAATGTGTGAAATACACGGCAGAATACACTTGAAATAGAGAAATAAACACATTTAGCAGCTTTGGAAAGCTTTACACTTCACTGAGATGTATCATTGAACTCTAAAACATAGTTGAGAGACAATGTTCCCGAGGTTTTCAGGTTCCTAACAGTGTTTAGATAGTTGTTTGTCCACGTTACCAATGTTTATACCTGGACAAGAAGGCCAAATTTTAGAAACTACAAGAAAACATCAGTTAATTCTGGGAAAATGACAATAAATAGATGAGAACTCACATAGAACATGGGTAAAACACTTGCCCAAATGAGTTGTTCCTGTAGAAAACGTATCTTAGATCCAGGAATTCCTTACTTCCAGTTTAGAGCACATTAAACAGTGTATGAATCCTATGTTGTTTCCTTTAAGGAGACTAGAATGGTGAATGTGTGATATACACAGCAGAATACACTTGAAATAGAGAAATAAACACATTTAGCAGCTTTGGAAAGCCTTACACTTCACTGAGATGTATCATTAAACTCTAAAACATATTTGAGAGACAATGTTCCCGAGGTTTTCAGGTTCCTAATAGTGTTTAGGTAGTGGTTTGTCCATGTTCCCTATGTTTATACCTGGACAAGAAGGTCTAATGTTAGACACTACAAGAAAACATGAGTAATTCAGGGAAAACGACAATCAATAAATGAGAACTCGCATAGAACATGTACAAAACACTTTTCCAACTTAGTTGTTAATTTAGAAAATGTATCTTAGTTCAAGGAATCCTTAATTCCAGTTTAGAGCACATTAAACAGTGTCTGAATCCTATGTTGTTTCCTTAAGGAGACTAGAATGGTGAATGTGTGAAATACACGGCAGAATACACTTGAAATAGAGAAATAAACACATTTAGCAGCTTTGGAAAGCTTTACACTTCACTGAGATGTATCATTGAACTCTAAAACATAGTTGAGAGACAATGTTCCCGAGGTTTTCAGGTTCCTAACAGTGTTTAGATAGTTGTTTGTCCACGTTACCAATGTTTATACCTGGACAAGAAGGCCAAATTTTAGAAACTACAAGAAAACATCAGTTAATTCTGGGAAAATGACAATAAATAGATGAGAACTCACATAGAACATGTGTAAAACACTTGCCCAACAGAGTTGTTCCTGTAGAAAACGTATCTTAGATCCAGGAATTCCTTACTTCCAGTTTAGAGCACATTAAACAGTGTATGAATCCTATGTTGTTTCCTTTAAGGAGACTAGAATGGTGAATGTGTGATATACACAGAAGAATACACTTGAAATAGAGAAATAAACACATTTAGCAGCTTTGGAAAGCCTTACACTTCACTGAGATGTATCATTAAACTCTAAAACATATTTGAGAGACAATGTTCCCGAGGTTTTCAGGTTCCTAATAGTGTTTAGGTAGTGGTTTGTCCATGTTCCCTATGTTTATACCTGGACAAGAAGGTCTAATGTTAGACACTACAAGAAAACTTGAGTAATTCAGGGAAAACGACAATCAATAAATGAGAACTCGCATAGAACATGTACAAAACACTTTTCCAACTTAGTTGTTTATGTAGAAAATGTATCTTAGATCAAGGAATCCTTAATTCCAGTTTAGAGCACATTAAACAGTGTCTGAATCCTATGTTGTTTCCTTAAGGATACTAGAATGGTGAATGTGTGAAATACTCGGCAGAATACACTTGAAAAAGAGAAATAAACACATTTAGCAGCTTTGGAAAGCCTTACACTTCACTGAGATGTATCATTGTACTCTGAAACATAGTTGAGAGACAATGTTCCCGAGGTTTTCAGATTCCTAACTGTGTTTAGATAGTTGTATGTCCATGTTACCAATGTTTATACCTGGACAAGAAGGCCAAATGTTAGAAACTACAAGAAAACATCAGTAATTCTGTGAAAATGACAATAAATAGATGAGAACTCACATGGAACATGTGTAAAACACTTGCTCAACTGAGTTGTTCCTGTAGAAAACGTATCTTAGATCCAGGAATTCCTTACTTCAAGTTTAGAGCACATTAAACAGTGTATGAATCCTAGTTGTTTCCTTTAAGGAGACTAGAATGGTGAATGTGAGAAATACACGGTAAAATGCAATTTTAATAGAGAAATAAACACATTTAGCCGCTTTGGAAAGCCTTACACTTCACAGAGATGTATCATTAAACTCTAATACATAGTTGAGAGACAATGTTCACGAGCTTTACAGGTTAATCACAGTGTTTAGATAGTTGTTTGTCCATGTTTCCAATGTTTATACCTGGACAAGAAGGCCAAATGTTAGAAACTACAAGAAAACATCAGTAATTCTGGGAAAATGACAATAAATTGATGAGAACTCACATAGAACATGTGTAAAACACTTGCCCAAATGAGTTGTTCCTGTAGAAAACGTTTCTTAGATCCAGGAATTCCTTACTTCAAGTTTAGAGCACATTAAACAGTGTATGAATCCTATGTTGTTTCCTTTAAGGAGACTAGAATGGTGAATGTGTGAAATACACAGCAGAATACCCTTGAAATAGAGAAATAAACACATTTACCAGCTTTGGAAACCCTCACACTTCACTGAGTTGTATCATTAAACTCTAATACATAGTTGAGAGACAATGTTCCAGAGCTTTTCAGTTTCCTAACAGTGTTTAGGTAGTGGTTAGTCCATGTTCCCTATGTTTATACCTCGACAAGAAGGTCTAATGTTAGAAACTACAAGAAAACATGAGTAATTCTGGGAAAACGACAATCAATAAATGAGAACTCGCATAGAACATGTACAAAACACTTTTCCAACTTAGTTGTTTATTTAGAAAATGTATCTTAGTTCAAGGAATCCTTAATTCCAGTTTAGAGCACATTAAACAGTGTCTGAATCCTATGTTGTTTCCTTAAGGAGACTAGAATGGTGAATGTGTGAAATACACGGCAGAATACACTTGAAATAGAGAAATAAACACATTTAGCTGCTTTGGAAAGCTTTACACTTCACTGAGATGTATCATTGAACTCTAAAACATAGTTGAGAGACAATGTTCCCGAGGTTTTCAGGTTCCTAACAGTGTTTAGATAGTTGTTTGTCCATGTTACCAATGTTTATACCTGGACACGAAGGCCAAATTTTAGAAACTACAAGAAAACATCAGTAATTCTGGGAAAATGACAATAAATAGATGAGAACTCACATAGAACATGTGTAAAACACTTGCCCAACAGAGTTGTTCCTGTAGAAAACGTATATTAGATCCAGGAATTCCTTACTTCCAGTTTAGAGCACATTAAACAGTGTATGAATCCTATGTTGTTTCCTTTAAGGAGACTAGAATGGTGAATGTGTGATATACACAGCAGAATACACTTGAAATAGAGAAATAAACACATTTAGCAGCTTTGGAAAGCCTTACACTTCACTGAGATGTATCATTAAACTCTAAAACATATTTGAGAGACAATGTTCCCGAGGTTTTCAGGTTCCTAATAGTGTTTAGGTAGTGGTTTGTCCATGTTCCCTATGTTTATACCTGGACAAGAAGGTCTAATGATAGACAGTACAAGAAAACTTGATTAATTCTGGGAAAACGACAATCAATAAATGAGAACTCGCATAGAACATGTACAAAACACTACTGCAACTTAGTTGTTCATGTAGAAAATGTATCTTAGATCAAGGAATCCTTAATTCCAGTTTAGAGCACATTAAACAGTGTCTGAATCCTATGTTGTTTCCTTAAGGAGACTAGAATGGTGAATGTGTGAAATACTCGGCAGAATACACTTGAAATAGAGAAATAAACACATTTAGCAGCTTTGGAAAGCCTTACACTTCACTGAGATGTATCATTGTACTCTGAAACATAGTTGAGAGACAATGTTCCAGAGGTTTTCAGATTCCTAACTGTGTTTAGATAGTTGTATGTCCATGTTACCAATGTTTATACCTGGACAAGAAGGCCAAATGTTAGAAACTACAAGAAAACATCAGTAATTCTGTGAAAATGACAATAAATAGATGAGAACTCACATGGAACATGTGTAAAACACTTGCTCAACTGAGTTGTTCCTGTAGAAAACGTATCTTAGATCCAGGAATTCCTTACTTCAAGTTTAGAGCACATTAAACAGTGTATGAATCCTAGTTGTTTCCTTTAAGGATACTAGAATGGTGACTGTATGAAATACACAGCAGAATACACTTGAATTAGAGAAATAAACACATTTAGCAGCTTTGGAAAGCCTCACACTTCACTGAGTTGTATCATTAAACTCTAATACATAGTTGAGAGACAATGTTCCAGAGCTTTACAGTTTCCTAACAGTGTTTAGGGAGTGGTTTGTCCATGTTCCCTATGTTTATACCTGGACAAGAAGGTCTAATGTTAGAAACTACAAGAAAACATGAGTAATTCTGGGAAAACGACAATCAATAAATGAGAACTCGCATAGAACATGTACAAAACACTTCCCCAACTTAGTTGTTCATGTAGAAAATGTTTCTTAGATCAAGGAATCCTTAATTCCAGTTTAGAGCAAATTAAACAGTGTCTGAATCCTATGTTGTTTCCTTAAGGAGACTAGAATGGTGAATGTGTGAAATACACGGCAGAATACACTTGAAATAGAGAAAAAACACATTTAGCAGCTTTGGAAAGCCTTACACTTCACTGAGATGTATCATTGAACTCTAAAACATAGTTGAGAGACAATGTTCCCGAAGTTTTCAGGTTCCCAACAGTGTTTTGGTAGTGGTTTGTCCATGTTCCCAATATTTATACCGGGACAAGGAGGCCTAATGTTAGAAACTACAAGAAAATATCAGTAATTCTGGGAAAAGGACAATAAATAGATGAGAACTCACATAGAACATGTGTAAAACACTTGCCCAACTGAGTTGTTCCTGTAGAAAACGTATCTTAGATCCAGGAATTCCTTACTTCAAGTTTAGAGCACATTAAACAGTGTATGAATCCTATGTTGTTTCCTTTAAGGAGACTAGAATGGTGAATGTGTGAAATACACAGCAGAATACACTTGAAATAGAGAAATTAACACATTTAGCAGCTTTGGAAAGCCTTACACTTCACTGAGATGTATCATTAAACTCTAAAACATAGTTGAGAGACAATGTTCCCGAGGTTTTCAGGTAGATAACAGTTTTTAGGTAGTGGTTTGTCCATGTTCCCTCTTTTTATACCTGGACAAGAATGCCAAATGTTAGAAACTACAAGAAAACATCAGTAATTCTGGGAAAATGACAATAAATAGATGAGAACTCACATAGAACATGTGTAAAACACTTGCCCAACTGAGTTGTTCCTGTAGAAAACGTATCTTAGATCCAGGAATTCCTTACTTCAAGATTAGAGCACATTAAACAGTGTATGAATCCTATGTTGTTTCCTTTAAGGAGACTAGAATGGTGAATGTGTGAAATACACAGCAGAATACACTTGAAATAGAGAAATAAGCTCATTTAGCAGCTTTGGAAAGCCTTACACTTCAGTGAAATGTATCATTAAACTCTAAAACATAGTTGAGAGACAATGTTCCCCAGGTTTTCAGGTTCCCAACAGTGTTTTGGTAGTGGTTTGTCCATGTTCCCTATGTTTATACCTGGACAAGAAGGTCTAATGTTAGAAACTACAAGAAAACATGAGTAATTCTGGGAAAACGACAATCAATAAATGAGAACTCGCATAGAACATGTACAAAACACTTCCCCAACTTAGTTGTTCATGTAGAAAATATTTCTTAGATCAAGGAATCCTTAATTCCAGTTTAGAGCAAATTAAACAGTGTCTGAATCCTATGTTGTTTCCTTAAGGAGACTAGAATGGTGAATGTGTGAAATACACGGCAGAATCCACTTGAAATAGAGAAAAAACACATTTAGCAGCTTTGGAAAGCCTTACACTTCACTGAGATGTATCATTGAACTCTAAAACATAGTTGAGAGACAATGTTCCCGAAGTTTTCAGGTTCCCAACAGTGTTTTGGTAGTGGTTTGTCCATGTTCCCAATATTTATACCGGGACAAGGAGGCCTAATGTTAGAAACTACAAGAAAACATCAGTAATTCTGGGAAAACGACAATAAATAGATGAGAACTCACATAGAACATGTGTAAAATACTTGCCCAACTGAGTTGTTCCTGTAGAAAACGTATCTTAGATCCAGGAATTCCTTACTTCAAGTTTAGAGCACATTAAACAGTGTATGAATCCTATGTTGTTTCCTTTAAGGAGACTAGAATAGTGAATGTGTGAAATACACAGCAGAATACACTTGAAATAGAGAAATTAACACATTTAGCAGCTTTGGAAAGCCTTACACTTCACTGAGATGTATCATTAAACTCTAAAACATAGTTGAGAGACAATGTTCCCGAGGTTTTCAGGTAGATAACAGTTTTTAGGTAGTGGTTTGTCCATGTTCCCTATGTTTATACCTGGACAAGAATGCCAAATGTTAGAAACTACAAGAAAACATCAGTAATTCTGGGAAAATGACAATAAATAGATGAGAACTCACATAGAACATGTGTAAAACACTTGCCCAACTGAGTTGTTCCTGTAGAAAACGTATCTTAGGTCCAGGAATTCCTTACTTCAAGATTAGAGCACATTAAACAGTGTATGAATCCTATGTTGTTTCCTTTAAGGAGACTAGAATGGTGAATGTGTGAAATACACAGCAGAATACACTTGAAATAGAGAAATAAGCACATTTAGAGGCTTTGGAAAGCCTTACACTTCAGTGAAATGTATCATTAAACTCTAAAACATAGTTGAGAGACAATGTTCCCCAGGTTTTCAGGTTCCCAACAGTGTTTTGGTAGTGGTTTGTCCATGTTCCCTATGTTTATACCTGGACAAGAAGGTCTAATATTAGAAACTACAAGAAAACATGAGTAATTCTGGGAAAACGACAATCAATAAATGAGAACTCGCATAGAACATGTACAAAACACTTCCCCAACTTAGTTGTTCATGTAGAAAATGTTTCTTAGATCAAGGAATCCTTAATTCCAGTTTAGAGCAAATTAAACAGTGTCTGAATCCTATGTTGTTTCCTTAAGGAGACTAGAATGGTGAATGTGTGAAATACACGGCAGAATACACTTGAAATAGAGAAAAAACACATTAGCAGCTTTGGAAAGCCTTACACTTCACTGAGATGTATCATTGAACTCTAAAACATAGTTGAGAGACAATGTTCCCGAAGTTTTCAGGTTCCCAACAGTGTTTTGGTAGTGGTTTGTCCATGTTCCCAATATTTATACCGGGACAAGGAGGCCTAATTTTAGAAACTACAAGAAAACATCAGTAATTCTGGGAAAAGGACAATAAATAGATGAGAACTCACATAGAACATGTGTAAAACACTTGCCCAATTTAGTTGTTCCTGTAGAAAACGTATCTTAGATCCAGGAATTCCTTACTTCAAGTTTAGAGCACATTAAACAGTGTATGAATCCTATGTTGTTTCCTTTAAGGAGACTAGAATGGTGAATGTGTGAAATACACAGCAGAATACACTTGAAATAGAGAAATTAACACATTTAGCAGCTTTGGAAAGCCTTACACTTCACTGAGATGTATCATTAAACTCTAAAACATAGTTGAGAGACAATGTTCCCGAGGTTTTCAGGTAGATAACAGTTTTTAGGTAGTGGTTTGTCCATGTTCCCTATGTTTATACCTGGACAAGAATGCCAAATGTTAGAAACTACAAGAAAACATCAGTAATTCTGGGAAAATGACAATAAATAGATGAGAACTCACATAGAACATGTGTAAAACACTTGCCCAACTGAGTTGTTCCTGTAGAAAACGTATCTTAGGTCCAGGAATTCCTTACTTCAAGATTAGAGCACAATAAACAGTGTATGAATCCTATGTTGTTTCCTTTAAGAAGACTAGAATGGTGAATGTGTGAAATACACAGCAGAATACACTTGAAATAGAGAAATAAACACATTTAGCAGCTTTGGAAAGCCTTACACTTCACTGAGATGTAACATTAAACTCTAAAACATAGTTGAGAGACAATGTTCCCGAGGTTTTCAGGTTCCTAACAGTGTTTAGATGGTTGTTTGTCCATGTTTCTAATGTTTATACCTGGACAAGAAGGCCAAATGTTACAAACTACAAGAAAACATCAGTAATTCTGGGAAAATGACAAAAAATTGATGAGAACTCACATAGAACATGTGTAAAACACTTCTCCAACTTACTTGTTCATGTAGAAAATGTATCTTCGATCAAGGAATCCTTCATTCCAGTTTAGAGCACATTAAACAGTGTCTGAATTCTATGTTGTTTCCTTTAAGGAGACTAGAATGTTGAATGTGTGAAATACACGGCAGAATACTCTTGAAATAGAGAAATAAACACATTTAGCAGATTTGCAAAGCCTTACACTTCACTGAGATATATCATTGAACTCTAAAATATAGTTGAGAGACAATGTTCCCGAGGTTTTCAGGTTCCTAACAGTGTTTAGGTAGTGGTTTGTCCATGTTCCCAATATTTATACCAGGACAAGGAGTACTAATGTTAGAAACTACAAGAAAACATCAGTAATTCTGGGAAAATGCCAATAAATAGATGAGAACTCACAGAGAACATGTGTAAAACACTTGCCCAACTGAGTTGTTCCTGTAGAAAACGTATTTTAGATTCAGGAATTCCTTACTTCAAGATTAGAGCACATTAAACAGTGTATGAATCCTATGTTGTTTCCTTTAAGGAGACTAGAATGGTGAATGTGTGAAATACACAGCAGAATACACTTGAAATAGAGAAATAAACACATTTATCAGCTTTGGAAAGCCTTACACTTCACTGAGATGTATCATTAAACTCTAAAACATAGTTGAGAGACAATGTTCCCGAGGTTTTCAGGTTCCCAACAGTGTTTTGGTAGTGGTTTTTCCATGTTCCCAATATTTATACCGAGACAAGGAGGCCTAATGTTAGAAATTACAAGAAAACATCAGTAATTCTGGGAGAACGACAATAAATAGATGAGAACTCGCATAGAACTTGTACAAAACACTTCCCCAACTGAGTTGTTCCTGCAGAAAAGGTATCTTAGATCCAGGAATTCCTTAATTCGAGTTTAGAGCACATTAAAAAGTGTATGTATCCTATGTTGTTTCCTTTAAGGAGACTAGAATGGTGAATGTGAGAAATACACGGTAAAATGCAATTTTAATAGAGAAATAAACACATTTAGCCGCTTTGGAAAGCCTTACACTTCACAGAGATGTATCATTAAACTCTAATACATAGTTGAGAGACAATGTTCCCGAGCTTTACAGGTTAATAACAGTGTTTAGATAGTTGTTTGTCCATGTTTCCAATGTTTATACCTGGACAAGAAGGCCAAATGTTAGAAACTACAAGAAAACATCAGTAATTCTGGGAAAATGACAATAAATTGATGAGAACTCACATAGAACATGTGTAAAACACTTGCCCAACTGAGTTGTTCCTGTAGAAAACGTTTCTAAGATCCAGGAATTCCTTAATTCAAGTTTAGAGCACATTAAACAGTGTATGAATCCTATGTTGTTTCCTTTAGGAGACTAGAATGGTGAATGTGTGAAATACACTGCAGAATACACTTGAAATAGAGAAATAAACACATTTAGCAGCTTTGGAAAGCCTTACACTTCACTGAGATGTATCATTAAACTCTAAAACATGGTTGAGAGACAATGTTCCCGAGGTTTTCAGGTTCCTAACAGTGTTTAGATGGTTGTTTGTCCATGTTTCCAATGTTTATACCTGGACAAGAAGGCCAAATGTTAGAAACTACAAGAAAACATCAGTAATTCTGGGAAAATGACAAAAAATTGATGAGAACTCACATAGAACATGTGTAAAACACTTCTCCAACTTACTTGTTCATGTAGAAAATGTATCTTCGATCAAGGAATCCTTCATTCCAGTTTAGAGCACATTAAACAGTGTCTGAATTCTATGTTGTTTCCTTTAAGGAGACTAGAATGGTGAATGTGTGAAATACACGGCAGAATACACTTGAAATAGAGAAATAAACACATTTAGCAGATTTGCAAAGCCTTACACTTCACTGAGATGTATCATTGAACTCTAAAATATAGTTGAGAGACAATGTTCCCAAGGTTTTCAGGTTCCTAACAGTGTTTAGGTAGTGGTTTGTCCATGTTCCCAATATTTATACCAGGACAACGAGTCCTAATGATAGAAACTACAAGAAACATCAGTAATTCTGGGAAAATGACAATAAATAGATGAGAACTCACATAGAACATGTGTAAAACACTTGCCCCACTGAGTTGTTCCTGTAGAAAAGGTATCTTAGATCCAGGAATTCCTTACTTCAAGATTAGAGCACATTAAACAGTGTATGAATCCTAGTTATTTCCTTTAACGAGACTAGAATGGTGAATGTGTGAAATACACAGCAGAATACACTTGAAATAGAGAAATAAACACATTTAGCAGCTTTGGAAAGCCTTACACTTCACTGAGATGTATCATTAAACTCTAAAACATAGTTGAGAGACAATGTTCCCGAGGTTTTCAGGTTCCTAACAGTGTTTAGGTAGTGGTTTGTCCATGTTCCCTACGTTTATACCTGGACAAGAAGGTCTAATGTTAGAAACTACAAGAAAACATGAGTAATTCTGGGAAAACGACAATCAATAAATGAGAACTCGCATAGAACATGTAAAAAAAAAATTCCCCAACTTAGTTGTTCTTGTAGAAAATGTTTCTTAGATCAAGGAATCCTTAATTCCAGTTTAGAGCAAATTAAACAGTGTCTGAATCCTATGTTGTTTCCTTAAGGAGACTAGAATGGTGAATGTGTGAAATACATGGCAGAATACACTTGAAATAGAGCAATAAACACATTTAGCAGCTTTGGAAAGCCTTACACTTCACTGAGATGTATCATTAAACTCTAAAACATAGTTGAGAGACAATGTTCCCGAGGTTTTCAGGTTCCCAACGTTGTTTTGGTAGTGGTTTGTCCATGTTCCCTATGTTTATACCTGGACAAGAAGGTCTAATGTTAGAAACTACAAGAAAACTTGAGTAATTCTGGGAAAACGACAATCAATAAATGAGAACTCGCATAGAACATGTACAAAACACTTCCCCAACTTAGTTGTTCATGTAGAAAATGTTTCTTAGATCAAGGAATCCTTAATTCCAGTTTAGAGCAAATTAAACAGTGTCGGAATCCTATGTTGTTTCCTTAAGGAGACTAGAATAGTGAATGTGTGAAATACACGGCAGAATACACTTGAAATAGAGAAATAAACACATTTAGCAGCCTTGGAAAGCCTTACACTTCACTGAGATGTATCATTGAACTCTAAAACATAGTTGAGAGACAATGTTCCCGAGGTTTTCAGGTTCCCAACAGTGTTTTGGTAGTGGTTTGTCCATGTTCCCAATATTTATACCAGGACAAGGAGGCCTAATGTTAGAAACTACAAGAAAACATCAGTAATTCTGGGAAAACGACAATAAATAGATGAGAAATTGCATAGAACTTGTACAAAACACTTCTTCAACTGAGTTGTTCCTGCAGAAAAGGTATCTTAGATCCAGGAATTCCTTAATTCGAGTTTACAGCACATTAAAAAGTGTATGAATCCTATGTTGTTTCCTTTAAGGAGACTAGAATGGTGAATGTGTGAAATACACTGCAGAATACACTTGAAATAGAGAAATTAACACATTTAGCAGCTTTGGAAAGCCTTACACTTCACTGAGATGTATCATTAAACTCTAAAACATAGTTGAGAGACAATGTTCCCGAGGTTTTCAGGTTCCTAACAGTGTTTAGGTAGTGGTTTGTCCATGTTCCCTATGTTTATACCTGGACAAGAATGCCAAATGTTAGAAACTACAAGAAAACATCAGTAATTCTGGGAAAATGACAACAAATAGATGAGAACTCACATAGAACATGTGTAAAACACTTGCCCAACTGAGTTGTTCCTGTAGAAAACGTATCTTAGATCCAGGAATTCCTGACTTCAAGATTAGAGCACATTAAACAGTGTATGAATCCTAGTTATTTTCTTTAACGAGACTAGAATGGTGAATGTGTGAAATACACAGCAGAATACACTTGAAATAGAGAAATAAGCACATTTAGCAGCTTTGGAAAGCCTTACACTTCACTGAGATGTATCATTAAACTCTAAAACATAGTTGAGAGACAATGTTCCCGAGGTTTTCAGGTTCCCAACAGTGTTTTGGTAGTGGTTTGTCCATGTTCCCTATGTTTATACCTGGACAAGAAGGTCTAATGTTAGAAACTACAAGAAAACATGAGTAATTCTGGGAAAACGACAATCAATAAATGAGAAATCGCATAGAACATGTACAAAACACTTCTCCAACTTAGTTGTTCATGTAGAAAATGTTTCTTAGATCAAGGAATCCTTAATTCCAGTTTAGAGCACATTAAACAGTGTCTAAATCCTATGTTGTTTCCTTAAGGAGACTAGAATGGTGAATGTGTGAAATACACGACAGAATACACTTGAGATAGAGAAAGAAACACATTTAGCAGCCTTGGAAAGCCTTACACTTCACTGAGATGTATCATTGAACTCTAAAATATAGTTGAGAGACAATGTTCCCGAGGTTTTCAGGTTCCTAACAGTGTTTAGGTAGTGGTTTGTCCATGTTCCCTATGTTTATACCTGGACAAGAATGCCTAATGTAGAAACTACAAGAAAACATCAGTAATTCTGGGAAAATGACAATAAATAGATGAGAACTCACATAGAACATGTGTAAAACACTTGCCCAAATGAGTTGTTCCTGTAGAAAACGTATCTTACATCCAGGAATTCCTTACTTCAAGATTAGAGCACATTAAACAGTGTATGAATCCTATGTTTTTTCCTTTAAGAAGACTAGAATGGTGAATGTGTGAAATACACAGCAGAATACAATTGAAATAGAGAAATAAGCACATTTAGCAGCTTTGGAAAGCCTTACACTTCACTGAGATGTATCATTAAACTCTAAAACATAGTTGAGAGACAATGTTCCCGAGGTTTTCAGGTTTCCAACAGTGTTTTGGTAGTGGTTTGTCCATGTTCCCTATGTTTATACCTGGACAAGAAGGTCTAATGTTAGAAACTACAAGAAAACATGAGTAATTCTGGGAAAACGACAATCAATAAATGAGAACTCGCATAGAACATGTGTAAAACACTTGCCCAACTGAATTGTTCCTGTAGAAAACGTATCTTAGATCCAGGAATTCCTTACTTCAAGATTAGAGCACATTAAACCGTGTATGAATCCTATGTTGTTTCCTTTAAGAAGACTAGAATGGTGAATGTGTGAAATACACAGCAGAATACACTTGAAATAGAGAAATAAGCACATTTAGCAGCTTTGGAAAGCCTTACACTTCACTGAGATGTATCATTAAACTCTAAAACATAGTTGAGAGACAATGTTCCCGAGGTTTTCAGGTTTCCAACAGTGTTTTGGTAGTGGTTTGTCCATGTTCCCTATGTTTATACCTGGACAAGAAGGTCTAATGTTAGAAACTACAAGAAAACATGAGTAATTCTGGGAAAACGACAATCAATAAATGAGAACTCGCATAGAACATGTACAAAACACTTCCCCAACTTAGTTGTTCATGTAGAAAATGTTTCTTAGATCAAGGAATCCTTAATTCCAGTTTAGAGCAAATTAAACAGTGTCTGAATCCTATGTTGTTTCCTTAAGGAGACTAGAATGGTGAATGTGTGAAATACTCGGCAGAATACACTTGAAATAGAGAAATAAACACATTTAGCAGCTTTGGAAAGCCTTACACTTCACTGAGATGTATCATTGAACTCTAAAACATAGTTGAGAGACAATGTTCCCGAGCTTTACAGGTTCATAACAGTGTTTAGATATTTGTTTGTCCATGTTCCCAATGTTTATACCTGGACAAGAAGGCCAAATGATAGAAACTACAAGAAAACATCAGTAATTCTGGGAAAATGACAATAAATAGATGAGAACTCACATACAACATGTGTAAAACACTTGTCCAACTGAGTTGTTCCTGTAGAAAACTTTTCTTAGATCCAGGAATTCCTTAATTTGAGTTTAGAGGACATTAAACAGTGTATGAATGCTATGTTGTTCCCTTTAAGGAGACTAGAATGGTGAATGTGTGAAATACACAATAGAGAAATAAACACATTTAGCCGCTTCGGAAAGCCTTACACTTCACTGAGATGTATCATTAAACTCTAAAACATAGTTGAGAGACTATGTTCCCGAGCTTTACAGGTTATTAACAGTGTTTAGATAGTTGTTTTTCCATGTTACCAATGTTTATACCTGGACAAGAAGGCCAAATGTTAGAAACCATGAGAAAACATCAGTAATTCTGAGAAAATGACAATAAATAGATGAGAACTCAAATAGAACATGTGTAAAACACTTGCCCAACTGAGTTGTTCCCGTAGAAAATGTATCTTCGATCCAAGAATTCTTTAATTTGAGTTTAGAGGGCATTAAACAGTGTATGAATCCTATGTTGTTTATTTAAAGGAGCCTAGAATGGTAAATGTGTGAAATACAAGGCAGAATACACTTCAAATAGAGAAATAAGCACATTTAGCAGCTTTGGAAAGCCTTACACTTCACTGAGATGTATCATTAAACTCTAAAACATAGTTGAGAGACAATGTTCCCGAGGTTTTCAGGTTCCTAACAGTGTTTAGGTAGTGGTTTGTCCATGTACCCAAAGTTTATACCTAGACAAGAAGGCCTAATGTTAGAAACTACAAGAAAACATGAATAATTCTGGGGAAACGACATTCAATAGAAGAAAATTCGCATAGAACATGTACAAAACAATTCTCCAACTGAGTTGTTCATGTAGAAATGATATCTTAGATCCAGGAATTCCTTAATTTGAATTTAGAGCACATTAAACAGTGTCTGAATCCTATGTTGGTTCATTAAAGGGGCCTAGAATGGTGAATGTGTGAAGTACACGGCAGAATACACTTGAAATAGAGAAATAAACACATTTAGCAACTTTGGAAATCCTTACACTTCACTGAGATGTATCATTGAACTCTAAAACATAGTTGAGAGACAATGTTACCCAGCTTTTCAGGTTCATATCAGAGTTTAGGTAGTTGTTTGTCCATGTTCCCAATGCTTATTCCTGTACAAGAAGGCCTAATGTTAGAAAATACAAGAAAACATCAGTAATTCTGGGGAAATGACAATAAATAGATGAGAACTCACATAGAACATTTGTAAAATACTTGTCCAACTGAGTTGTTCCTGTAGAAAACGTATATTAGATCCAGGAATTCCTTAATTTGTGTTTAGAGGACATTAAACAGTGTATGAATCCTATGGTGTTTCCTTTAAGGAGACTAGAATGGTGAATGTGTGACATACACGGCAGAATGCACTTTTAATAGAGAAATAAACACATTTAGCCGCTTCAGAAAGCCTTCCACTTCACTGAGATGTATCACTAAACTCTAAAACATAGTTGAGAGACAATGTTCCCAAAGCTTTACAGGTTCATAACAGTGTTTAGATAGCTGTTTGTCCATGATCCCAATGTTTATACCTGGAAAAGAAGGCCTAATGTTAGAAACTAAAAGAAAACATGAGTAATTCTGGGAAAACGACAATCAATAGATGAGAATTCGCATAGAACATGTACAAAACACTTCTCCAACTGAGGTCTTCATGTAAAAAAGTTATCTTATATCCAGGAATTCCTTAATTCGAGTTTAGAGCACATTAAACAGTGTCTGAATCCTATGTTGTTTACTCTAAGGAGACTAGAATGCTGAATGTGTGAAATACACGGCAGAATACACTTGAAATAGAGAAATAAACACATTTACCAGCTTTGGAAAGCCTTACACTAACTGAGATGTATCATTGTACTCTAAAACTTAGTTGAGAGACAATGTTACCCAGCTTTTCAGGTTCATATCACAGTTTAGGTAGTTATAAACCTGGACAAGAAGGCCAAATGTTAGAAACTACAAGAAAACATCAGTAATTCTGGGAAAACGACAATAAATAGATGAAAACTCACATAGAACATGTGTAAAACACTTGCCCAACTGAGTTGTTCCTGTAGAAAACGTATCTTAGATCCAGGAATACCTTACTTCAAGTTTAGAGCACATTAAACAGTGTTTGAATCCTATGTTGTTTCCTTTAAGGAGACTAGAATGGTGAATGTGTGAAATACACAGCAGAATACACTTGAAATAGAGAAATAAACACATTTAGCAGCTTTGGAAAGCCTTACACTTCACTGAGATGTATCATTAAACTCTAAAACATAGTTGAGAGACAATGTTCCCGAGGTTTTCATGTTCCTAACAGTGTTTAGGTAGTGTTTTGTCCGTGTTCCCAATGTTTATACCTGGACAAGATGGCCTAATGTTAGAAACTACAAGAAAACATCAGTAATTCTGGGAAAACGACAATAAATAGATGAGAACTCACATAGAAAATGTGTAAAACACTTCTCCAATTGAGTTGTTCCTGTAGAAAAGGAATCTTAGATCCAGGAATTCCTTAATTCGAGTTTAGAGCACATTAAACAGTGTATGAATCCTATGTTGTTTCCTTTAAGGAGACTAGAATGGTGAATGTGTGAAATACACGGCAGAATGCACTTTTAATAGAGAAATAAACACATTTAGCTGTTTCGGAAAGCCTTACACTTCACTGAGATGTATCATTAAACTCTAAAACATAGTTGAGAGACAA
The DNA here is from genome assembly GCA_963693515.1 of Pipistrellus nathusii. Lineage (NCBI taxonomy): Eukaryota > Metazoa > Chordata > Mammalia > Chiroptera > Vespertilionidae > Pipistrellus > Pipistrellus nathusii. Next base: position 226,437 of record CAVNZX010000056.1, read on the forward strand.
TGTTCCCGAGGTTTTCAGGTTCCTGACAGTGTTTAGGTAGTGGTTTGTCCATGTACCCAAACTTTATACCTAGACAAGAAGGCCTAATGTTAGAAACTACAAGAAAACATGAATAATTCTGGGGAAACGACATTCAATAGATGAAAATTCGCATAGAACATGTACAAAACAATTCTCCAACTGAGTTGTTCATGTAGAAATGATATCTTAGATCCAGGAATTCCTTAATTTGACTTTAGAGCACATTAAACAGTGTCTGAATCCTATGTTGGTTCATTAAAGGGGCCTAGAATGGTGAATGTGTGAAGTACACGGCAGAATACACTTGAAATAGAGAAATAAACACATTTAGCAACTTTGGAAAGCCTTACACTTCACTGAGATGTATCATTGAACTCTAAAACATAGTTGAGAGACAATGTTACCCAGCTTTTCAGGTTCATATCAGAGTTTAGGTAGTTGTTTGTCCATGTTCCCAATGCTTATTCCTGTACAAGAAGGCCTAATGTTAGAAAATACAAGAAAACATCAGTAATTCTGGGGAAATGACAATAAATAGATGAGAACTCACATAGAACATTTGTAAAATACTTGTCCAACTGAGTTGTTCCTGTAGAAAACGTATATTAGATCCAGGAATTCCTTAATTTGTGTTTAGAGGACATTAAACAGTGTATGAATCCTACGGTGTTTCCTTTAAGGAGACTAGAATGGTGAATGTGTGACATACACGGCAGAATGCACTTTTAATAGAGAAATAAACACATTTAGCCGCTTCAGAAAGCCTTCCACTTCACTGAGATGTATCACTAAACTCTAAAACATAGTTGAGAGACAATGTTCCCAAAGCTTTACAGGTTCATAACAGTGTTTAGATAGCTGTTTGTCCATGATCCCAATGTTTATACCTGGAAAAGAAGGCCTAATGTTAGAAACTAAAAGAAAACATGAGTAATTCTGGGAAAACGACAATCAATAGATGAGAATTCGCATAGAACATGTACAAAACACTTCTCCAACTGAGGTCTTCATGTAAAAAAGTTATCTTATATCCAGGAATTCCTTAATTCGAGTTTAGAGCACATTAAACAGTGTCTGAATCCTATGTTGTTTACTCTAAGGAGACTAGAATGCTGAATGTGTGAAATACACGGCAGAATACACTTGAAATAGAGAAATAAACACATTTACCAGCTTTGGAAAGCCTTACACTAACTGAGATGTATCATTGTACTCTAAAACTTAGTTGAGAGACAATGTTACCCAGCTTTTCAGGTTCATATCACAGTTTAGGTAGTTATAAACCTGGACAAGAAGGCCAAATGTTAGAAACTACAAGAAAACATCAGTAATTCTGGGAAAACGACAATAAATAGATGAAAACTCACATAGAACATGTGTAAAACACTTGCCCAACTGAGTTGTTCCTGTAGAAAACGTATCTTAGATCCAGGAATACCTTACTTCAAGTTTAGAGCACATTAAACAGTGTTTGAATCCTATGTTGTTTCCTTTAAGGAGACTAGAATGGTGAATGTGTGAAATACACAGCAGAATACACTTGAAATAGAGAAATAAACACATTTAGCAGCTTTGGAAAGCCTTACACTTCACTGAGATGTATCATTAAACTCTAAAACATAGTTGAGAGACAATGTTCCCGAGGTTTTCATGTTCCTAACAGTGTTTAGGTAGTGGTTTGTCCGTGTTCCCAATGTTTATACCTGGACAAGATGGCCTAATGTTAGAAACTACAAGAAAACATCAGTAATTCTGGGAAAACGACAATAAATAGATGAGAACTCACATAGAAAATGTGTAAAACACTTCTCCAATTGAGTTGTTCCTGTAGAAAAGGAATCTTAGATCCAGGAATTCCTTAATTCGAGTTTAGAGCACATTAAACAGTGTATGAATCCTATGTTGTTTCCTTTAAGGAGACTAGAATGGTGAATGTGTGAAATACACGGCAGAATGCACTTTTAATAGAGAAATAAACACATTTAGCTGTTTCGGAAAGCCTTACACTTCACTGAGATGTATCATTAAACTCTAAAACATAGTTGAGAGACAATGTTCCCGAGGTTTTCAGGTTCCTGACAGTGTTTAGGTAGTGGTTTGTCCATGTACCCAAACTTTATACCTAGACAAGAAGGCCTAATGTTAGAAACTACAAGAAAACATGAATAATTCTGGGGAAACGACATTCAATAGATGAAAATTCGCATAGAACATGTACAAAACAATTCTCCAACTGAGTTGTTCATGTAGAAATGATATCTTAGATCCAGGAATTCCTTAATTTGAATTTAGAGCACATTAAACAGTGTCTGAATCCTATGTTGGTTCATTAAAGGGGCCTAGAATGGTGAATGTGTGAAGTACACGGCAGAATACACTTGAAATAGAGAAATAAACACATTTAGCAACTTTGGAAAGCCTTACACTTCACTGAGATGTATCATTGAACTCTAAAACATAGTTGAGAGACAATGTTACCCAGCTTTTCAGGTTCATATCAGAGTTTAGGTAGTTGTTTGTCCATGTTCCCAATGCTTATTCCTGTACAAGAAGGCCTAATGTTAGAAAATACAAGAAAACATCAGTAATTCTGGGGAAATGACAATAAATAGATGAGAACTCACATAGAACATTTGTAAAATACTTGTCCAACTGAGTTGTTCCTGTAGAAAACGTATATTAGATCCAGGAATTCCTTAATTTGTGTTTAGAGGACATTAAACAGTGTATGAATTCTACGGTGTTTCCTTTAAGGAGACTAGAATGGTGAATGTGTGACATACACGGCAGAATGCACTTTTAATAGAGAAATAAACACATTTAGCCGCTTAGGAAAGCCTTCCACTTCACTGAGATGTATCACTAAACTCTAAAACATAGTTGAAAGACAATGTTCCCAAAGCTTTACAAGTTCATAACAGTGTTTAGATAGTTGTTTGTCCATGATCCCAATGTTTATACCTGGAAAAGAAGGCCTAATGTTAGAAACTAAAAGAAAACATGAGTAATTCTGGGAAAACGACAATCAATAGATGAGAATTCGCATAGAACATGTACAAAACACTTCTCCAACTGAGGTCTTCATGTAAAAAAGTTATCTTATATCCAGGAATTCCTTAATTCGAGTTTAGAGCACATTAAACAGTGTCTGAATCCTATGTTGTTTACTCTAAGGAGACTAGAATGCTGAATGTGTGAAATACACGGCAGAATACACTTGAAATAGAGAAATAAACACATTTACCAGCTTTGGAAAGCCTTACACTAACTGAGATGTATCATTGTACTCTAAAACTTAGTTGAGAGACAATGTTACCCAGCTTTTCAGGTTCATATCACAGTTTAGGTAGTTATAAACCTGGACAAGAAGGCCAAATGTTAGAAACTACAAGAAAACATCAGTAATTCTGGGAAAATGACAATAAATAGATGAAAACTCACATAGAACATGTGTAAAACACTTGCCCAACTGAGTTGTTCCTGTAGAAAACGTATCTTAGAGCCAGGAATACCTTACTTCAAGTTTAGAGCACATTAAACAGTGTTTGAATCCTATGTTGTTTCCTTTAAGGAGACTAGAATGGTGAATGTGTGAAATACACAGCAGAATACACTTGAAATAGAGAAATAAACACATTTAGCAGCTTTGGAAAGCCTTACACTTCACTGAGATGTATCATTAAACTTTAAAACATAGTTGAGAGACAATGTTCCCGAAGTTTTCATGTTCCTAACAGTGTTTAGGTAGTGGTTTGTCCGTGTTCCCAATGTTTATACCTGGACAAGATGGCCTAATGTTAGAAACTACAAGAAAACATCAGTAATTCTGGGAAAACGACAATAAATAGATGAGAACTCACATAGAAAATGTGTAAAACAATTCTCCAATTGAGTTGTTCCTGTAGAAAAGGAATCTTAGATCCAGGAATTCCTTAATTCGAGTTTAGAGCACATTAAACAGTGTATGAATCCTATGTTGTTTCCTTTAAGGAGACTAGAATGGTGAATGTGTGAAATACACGGCAGAATGCACTTTTAATAGAGAAATAAACACATTTAGCTGTTTCGGAAAGCCTTACACTTCACTGAGATGTATCATTAAACTCTAAAACATAGTTGAGAGACAATGTTCCCGAGGTTTTCAGGTTCCTGACAGTGTTTAGGTAGTGGTTTGTCCATGTACCCAAACTTTATACCTAGACAAGAAGGCCTAATGTTAGAAACTACAAGAAAACATGAATAATTCTGGGGAAACGACATTCAATAGATGAAAATTCGCATAGAACATGTACAAAACAATTCTCCAACTGAGTTGTTCATGTAGAAATGATATCTTAGATCCAGGAATTCCTTAATTTGAGTTTAGAGCACATTAAACAGTGTCTGAATCCTATGTTGGTTCATTAAAGGGGCCTAGAATGGTGAATGTGTGAAGTACACGGCAGAATACACTTGAAATAGAGAAATAAACACATTTAGCAACTTTGGAAAGCCTTACACTTCACTGAGATGTATCATTGAACTCTAAAACATAGTTGAGAGACAATGTTACCCAGCTTTTCAGGTTCATATCAGAGTTAAGGTAGTTGTCTGTCCATGTTCCCAATGCTTATTCCTGTACAAGAAGGCCTAATGTTAGAAAATACCAGAAAACATCAGTAATTCTGGGGAAATGACAATAAATAGATGAGAACTCACATAGAACATTTGTAAAATACTTGTCCAACTGAGTTGTTCCTGTAGAAAACGTATATTAGATCCAGGAATTCCTTAATTTGTGTTTAGAGGACATTAAACAGTGTATGAATCCTACGGTGTTTCCTTTAAGGAGACTAGAATGGTGAATGTGTGACATACTCGGCAGAATGCACTTTTAATAGAGAAATAAACACATTTATCCCCTTCGGAAAGCCTTACACTTCACTGAGATGTATCACTAAACTCTAAAAAATTTAAGAGACAAGGTTCCCAAAGCTTTACAGGTTCATAACAGTGTTTAGATAGTTGTTTGTCCATGATCCCAATGTTTATACCTGGAAAAGAAGGCCTAATGTTAGAAACTACAAGAAACCATGAGTAATTCTGGGAAAACGACAAGCAATAGATGAGAATTCGCATAGAACATGTACAAAACACTTCTCCAACTGAGGTCTTCATGTAAAAAAGGTATCTTATATCCAGGAATTCCTTAATTCGAGTTTAGAGCACAATAAACAGTGTCTGAACCTATGTTGTTTCCTCTAAGGAGACTAGAATGCTGAATGTGTGAAATACACGGCAGAATACACTTTAAATAGAGAAATAAACACATTTAGCAGCTTTGGAAAGCCTTACACTTCACTGAGATGCATCATTAAACTCTAAAACATATTTGAGACACAATGTTCCCGAGCTTTACAGGTTCATAACAGTGTTTAGATAGTTGTTTGTCCATGTTCTCAATGTTTATACCTGGACAAGAAGGCCAAATGTTAGAAACAACAAGAAAACATCAGTAATTCTGGAAAAATGACAATAAATAGATGAGAACTCACATAGAACATGTGTAAAACACTTGTCCAACTGAGGTGTTCCTGTAGAAAACGTATCTTAGACCCAGGAATTCCTCAATTTGAGTTTAGAGGACATTAAGCAGTGTATGAATCCTATGTTGTTTCCTTTAAGGAGCCTAGAATAGTGAATGTGTGAAATACACGGCAGAATGCACTTTAAATAGAGACATAAACACATTTAGATGCTTCGGAAAGCCTTACACTTCACTGAGATGTATCATTAAACTCTAAAACATAGTTGAGAGACAATGTTCCCGAGCTTTTCAGGTTCATAACAGTGCTTAGGAAGTTGTTTGTCCATGTTCCCAATGTTTATACCTGGACAAGAAGGCCAAATGTTAGAAACTACAAGAAAACATCAGCAATTCTGGGAAAATGACAATACATAGATGAAAACTCACATAGAACATGTGTAAAACACTTGTCCAACTGAGTTGTTCCTGTATAAAACGTATCATAGATCCAGGAATTCCTTAATTTGTGTTTAGAGGACCTTAAACAGTGTATGAATCCTATGTTGTTTACTTAAAGGAGCCTAGAATGGTAAATGTTTAAATACAAGGCAGAATACACTTGAAATAGAGAAATAAACACATTTAGCAGCTTTGGAAAGCCTTACACTTCACTGAGATGTATCATTAAACTCTAAAACATAGTTGAGAGCCAATGCTCCCGAGGGTTTCAGGTTCCTAACAGTGTTTAGGTAGTGGTTTGTCCAGGTTCCAATGTTTATACCTGGACAAGAAGGCCTAATGTTAGAAACTAAAAGAAAACATGAGTAATTCTGGGAAAATGACAATTCATAGATGAAAACTCACATAGAACATGTGTAAAACACTTGTCCAACTGAGTTGTTCCTGTGTAAAACGTATGTTAGATCCAGGAATTCCTTAATTTTTGTTTAGAGGACCTTAAACAGTGTATGAATCCTATGTTGTTTACTTAAAGGAGCCTAGAATGGTAAATGTGTGAAATACAAGGCAGAATACACTTGAAATAGAGAAATAAACACATTTAGCAGCTTTGGAAAGCCTTACACTTCACTGAGATATATCATTAAACTCTAAAACATAGTTGAGAGCCAATGTTCCCGAGGGTTTCAGGTTCCTAACAGTGTTTAGGTAGTGGTTTGTCCAGGTTCCCAATGTTTATACCTGGACAAGAAGGCCTAATGTGAGAAACTACAAGAAAACATGAGTAATTCTGGGAAAACGACAATCAATAGATGAGAACTCGCATAGAACATGTACAAAACACTTCTCCAACTGAGTTGTTCATGTAGAAAAGGAATCTTAGATCCAGGAATTCCTTAATTCGAGTTTAGAGCACATTAAACAGTGTATGAATCCTATGTTGTTTCCTCTAAGGAGACTAGAATGGTGAATGTGTAAAATACACGGCATAATACACTTAAAATAGATAAATAAACACATTTAGTAGCTTTGGAAAGCCTTACACTTCACTGTTATGTATCATTGAACTCTAAAACATAGTTGAGAGACAATGTTCCCGAGCTTTTCAGGTTCATAACAGTGTTTAGGAAGTTGTTTGTCCATGTTCCCAATGTTTATACCTGGACAAGAAGGCCTAATGTTAGAAACTACAAGAAAAAATGAGTAATTCTGGGAAAAGAACAATCAATATATGAGAATTCGCATAGAACATGTACAAAACGCTTCTTACTGATTTGTTCATGTAGAAAAGGTATCTTAGATCCAGGAATTCCTTAATTTGAGTAGAGGACCTTAAACAGTGTATGAATCCTATGTTGTTTACTTAAAGGAGCCTAGAATGGTAAATGTGTGAAATACAAGGCAGAATACACTTTAAATAGAGAAATAAACACATTTAGCAGCTTTGGAAAGCCTTACACTTAACTGAGATGTATCATTAAACTCTAAAACATAGTTGAGAGACAATGTTCCCGAGGTTTTGAGGTTCCTAAAAGTGTTTAGGTAGTGGTTTGTCCAGGTTCCCAATGTTTATACCTTGACAAGAAGGCCTAATGTTAGAAACTACAAGAAAACATGAGTAATTCTGGGAAAACGACAATCAATAGATGAGAATTCGCATAGAACATGTGCAAAACACTTCTCCAACTGAGGTCTTCATGTAGAAAAGTTATCTTAGATCCAGGAATTCCTTAATTCGAGTTTAGAGCACATTAAACAGTGTCTGAATCCTATGTTGTTTCCTCTAAGGAGACTAGAATGGTGAATGTGTGAAATACACGGCAGAATACACTGGAAATAGAGAAATAAACACGTTTAGCAGCTTTGGAAATCCTTACACTTCACTGAGATGTATCATTGAACTCTAAAACATAATTGAGAGACAATGTTACCCAGCTGTTTAGGTTCATATCAGAGTTTAGGTAGTTGTTTGTCCATGTTCCTAATGCTTATACCTGTACAAGAAGGCCTAATGTTAGAAACTATAAGAAAACATCAGTAATTCTGGGGAAATGACAATAAATAGATGAAAACTCACATAGAACATGTGTAAAACACTTCTCCAACTGAGTTGTTCATGTAGAAAATAATCTGAGCTCCAGGAATTCCTTAATTCGAGTTTAGAGCACATTAAACAGTGTATGAATTCCATGTTGTTTCCTCTAAGGCGCCTAGAATGGTGAATGTGTGAAATACATGGCAGAATACACTTGAAATAGAGAAACAAACACATTTAGCAGCTTTGGAAAGCCTTACACTTCACTGAGATGTATCATTGAAATCTAAAACATAGTAGAGAGACAATGTTCCCGAGGTTTTCAGGTTCCTAACAGTGTTTAGGTAATGGTTTGTCCATGTTCCCAATGTTTATAATTGGACAAGTAGACCTAATGTTTGAAACTAGAAGAAAACATGAGTAATTCTGGGAAAAGGACAATCAATAGATGAGAATTCGCATAGAACATGTACAAAACATTTCTCCAACTGAGGTCTTCATGTAAAAAACTTATCTTATATCCAGGAATTCCTTAATTCGAGTTTAGAGCACATTAAACAGTGTATGAATCCTATGAGGTTTCCTTTAAGGAGACTAGAATGGTGAATGTGTGAAATACACGGCAGAATGCACTTGAAATAGAGAAATAAACACATTTAGCAGCTTAGGAAAGCCTTACACTAACTGAGATGTATCATTGTACTCTAAAACATAGTTGTGAGACAATGTTACCCATCTTTTCAGGTTCATATCACAGTTTAGGTAGTTTTAAACCTGGACAAGAAGGCCAAATGTTAGAAACTATAAGAAAACATCAGTAATTCTGGGAAAATGACAATAAATAGATGAGAACTCACATAGAACATTTGTAAAATACTTGTCCAACTGAGTTGTTCCTATAGAAAAAGTATATTAGATCCAGGAATTCCTTAATTTGTGTTTAGAGGACATTAAAAAGTGTATGAATCCTACGGTGTTCCCTTTAAGCAGACTAGAATGGTGAATGTGTGAAATACACGGCAGAATGCACTTTTAATAGAGAAATAAATACATTTAGCCGCTTCGGAAAGCCTTACACTTCACTGAGATGTATCACTAAACTCTAAAACATAGTTGAGAGACAATGTTCCCAAAGCTTTACAGGTTCATAACAGTGTTTATATAGTTGTTTGTCCATGATCCCAATGTTTATACCTGGACAAGAAGGCCAAATGTTAGAAACTACAAGAAAACATCAGCAATTCTGGGAAAATGACAATACATAGATGAAAACTCACATAGAACATGTGTAAAACACTTGTCCAACTGAGTTGTTCCTGTATAAAACGTATCATAGATCCAGGAATTCCTTAATTTGTGTTTAGAGGACCTTAAACAGTGTATGAATCCTATGTTGTTTACTTAAAGGAGCCTAGAATGGTAAATGTTTAAATACAAGGCAGAATACACTTGAAATAGAGAAATAAACACATTTAGCAGCTTTGGAAAGCCTTACACTTCACTGAGATGTATCATTAAACTCTAAAACATAGTTGAGAGCCAATGTTCCCGAGGGTTTCAGGTTCCTAACAGTGTTTAGGTAGTGGTTTGTCCAGGTTCCAATGTTTATACCTGGACAAGAAGGCCTAATGTTAGAAACTAAAAGAAAACATGAGTAATTCTGTGAAAATGACAATACATAGATGAAAACTCACATAGAACATGTGTAAAACACTTGTCCAACTGATTTGTTCCTGTGTAAAACGTATGTTAGATCCAGGAATTCCTTAATTTGTGTTTAGAGGACCTTAAACAGTGTATGAATCCTATGTTCTTTACTTAAAGGATCCTAGAATGGTAAATGTTTGAAATACAAGGCAGAATACACTTGAAATAGAGAAATAAACGCATTTAGCAGCTTTGGAAAGCCTTACACTTCACTGAGATATATCATTAAACTCTAAAACATAGTTGAGAGCCAATGTTCCCGAGGGTTTCAGGTTCCTAACAGTGTTTAGGTAGTGGTTTGTCCAGGTTCCCAATGTTTAAACCTGGACAAGAAGGCCTAATGTGAGAAACTACAAGAAAACATGAGTAATTCTGGGAAAACGACAATCAATAGATGAGAACTCGCATAGAACATGTACAAAACACTTCTCCAACTGAGTTGTTCATGTAGAAAAGGAATCTTAGATCCAGGAATTCCTTAATTCGAGTTTAGAGCACATTAAACAGTGTATGAATCCTATGTTGTTTCCTCTAAGGAGACTAGAATGGTGAATGTGTGAAATACACGGCATAATACACTTAAAATAGATAAATAAACACATTTAGTAGCTTTGGAAAGCCTTACACTTCACTGTTATGTATCATTGAACTCTAAAACATAGTTGAGAGACAATGTTCCCGAGCTTTTCAGGTTCATAACAGTGTTTAGGAAGTTGTTTGTCCATGTTCCCAATGTTTATACCGGGACAAGAAGGCCTAATGTTAGAAACTACAAGAAAAAATGAGTAATTCTGGGAAAAGAACAATCAATATATGAGAATTCGCATAGAACATGTACAAAACACTTCTTACTGATTTGTTCATGTAGAAAAGGTATCTTAGATCCAGGAATTCCTTAATTTGAGTAGAGGACCTTAAACAGTGTATGAATCCTATGTTGTTTACTTAAAGGAGCCTAGAATGGTAAATGTGTGAAATACAAGGCAGAATACACTTGAAATAGAGAAATAAACACATTTAGCACCTTTGGAAAGCCTTACACTTCACTGAGATATATCATTAAACTCTAAAACATAGTTGAGAGCCAATGTTCCCGAGGGTTTCAGGTTCCTAACAGTGTTTAGGTAGTGGTTTGTCCAGGTTCCCAATGTTTATACCTGGACAAGAAGTCCTAATGTGAGAAACTACAAGAAAACATGAGTAATTCTGGGAAAACGACAATCAATAGATGAGAATTCGCATAGAACATGTGCAAAACACTTCTCCAACTGAGGTCTTCATGTAGAAAAGTTATCTTAGATCCAGGAATTCCTTAATTCGAGTTTAGAGCACATTAAACAGTGTCTGAATCCTATGTTGTTTCCTCTAAGGAGACTAGAATGTTGAATGTGTGAAATACACGGCAGAATACACTTAAAATAGATAAATAAACACATTTAGTAGCTTTGGAAAGCCTTACACTTCACTGTTATGTATCATTGAACTCTAAAACATAGTTGAGAGACAATGTTCCCAAGCTTTTCAGGTTCATAACAGTGTTTAGGAAGTTGTTTGTCCATGTTCCCAATGTTTATACCTGGACAAGAAGGCCTAATGTTAGAAACTACAAGAAAAAATGAGTAATTCTGGGAAAAGAACAATCAATATATGAGAATTCACATAGAACATGTACAAAACACTTCTTACTGATTTGTTCATGTAGAAAAGGTATCTTAGATCCAGGAATTCCTTAATTTGAGTAGAGGACCTTAAACAGTGTATGAATCCTATGTTGTTTACTTAAAGGAGCCTAGAATGGTAAATGTGTGAAATACAAGGCAGAATACACTTTAAATAGAGAAATAAACACATTTAGCAGCTTTGGAAAGCCTTACACTTCACTGAGATGTATCATTAAACTCTAAAACATAGTTGAGAGACAATGTTCCCGAGGTTTTGAGGTTCCTAAAAGTGTTTAGGTAGTGGTTTGTCCAGGTTCCCAATGTTTATACCTGGACAAGAAGGCCTAATGTTAGAAACTACAAGAAAACATGAGTAATTCTGGGAAAACGACAATCAATAGATGAGAATTCGCATAGAACATGTGCAAAACACTTCTCCAACTGAGGTCTTCATGTAGAAAAGTTATCTTAGATCCAGGAATTCCTTAATTCGAGTTTAGAGCACATTAAACAGTGTCTGAATCCTATGTTGTTTCCTCTAAGGAGACTAGAATGTTGAATGTGTGAAATACACGGCAGAATACACTGGAAATAGAGAAATAAACACATTTAGCAGCTTTGGAAATCCTTACACTTCACTGAGATGTATCATTGAACTCTAAAACATAATTGAGAGACAATGTTACCCAGCTTTTTAGGTTCATATCAGAGTTTAGGTAGTTGTTTGTCCATGTTCCTAATGCTTATACCTGTACAAGAAGGCCTAATGTTAGAAACTATAAGAAAACATCAGTAATTCTGGGGAAATGACAATAAATAGATGAAAACTCACATAGAACATGTGTAAAACACTTCTCCAACTGAGTTGTTCATGTAGAAAATAATCTGAGCTCCAGGAATTCCTTAATTCGAGTTTAGAGCACATTAAACAGTGTATGAATTCCATGTTGTTTCCTCTAAGGCGCCTAGAATGGTGAATGTGTGAAATACATGGCAGAATACACTTGAAATAGAGAAACAAACACATTTAGCAGCTTTGGAAAGCCTTACACTTCACTGAGATGTATCATTGAAATCTAAAACATAGTAGAGAGACAATGTTCCCGAGGTTTTCAGGTTCCTAACAGTGTTTAGGTAATGGTTTGTCCATGTTCCCAATGTTTATAATTGGACAAGTAGACCTAATGTTTGAAACTAGAAGAAAACATGAGTAATTCTGGGAAAAGGACAATCAATAGATGAGAATTCGCATAGAACATGTACAAAACATTTCTCCAACTGAGGTCTTCATGTAAAAAACTTATCTTATATCCAGGAATTCCTTAATTCGAGTTTAGAGCACATTAAACAGTGTATGAATCCTATGAGGTTTCCTTTAAGGAGACTAGAATGGTGAATGTGTGAAATACACGGCAGAATGCACTTGAAATAGAGAAATAAACACATTTAGCAGCTTAGGAAAGCCTTACACTAACTGAGATGTATCATTGTACTCTAAAACATAGTTGAGAGACAATGTTACCCATCTTTTCAGGTTCATATCACAGTTTAGGTAGTTTTAAACCTGGACAAGAAGGCCAAATGTTAGAAACTATAAGAAAACATCAGTAATTCTGGGAAAATGACAATAAATAGATGAGAACTCACATAGAACATTTGTAAAATACTTGTCCAAATGAGTTGTTCCTATAGAAAAAAATTATATTAGATCCAGGAATTCCTTAATTTGTGTTTAGAGGACATTAAAAAGTGTATGAATCCTACGGTGTTCCCTTTAAGCAGACTAGAATGGTGAATGTGTGAAATACACGGCAGAATGCACTTTTAATAGAGAAATAAATACATTTAGCCGCTTTGGAAAGCCTTACACTTCACTTAGATGTATCACTAAACTCTAAAACATAGTTGAGAGACAATGTTCCCAAAGCTTTACAGGTTCATAACAGTGTTTATATAGTTGTTTGTCCATGATCCCAATGTTTATACCTGGACAAGAAGGCCAAATGTTAGAAACTACAAGAAAACATCAGCAATTCTGGGAAAATGACAATACATAGATGAAAACTCACATAGAACATGTGTAAAACACTTGTCCAACTGAGTTGTTCCTGTATAAAACGTATCATAGATCCAGGAATTCCTTAATTTGTGTTTAGAGGACCTTAAACAGTGTATGAATCCTATGTTGTTTACTTAAAGGAGCCTAGAATGGTAAATGTTTGAAATACAAGGCAGAATACACTTGAAATAGAGAAATAAACACATTTAGCAGCTTTGGAAAGCCTTACACTTCACTGAGATATATCATTAAACTCTAAAACATAGTTGAGAGCCAATGTTCCCGAGGGTTTCAGGTTCCTAACAGTGTTTAGGTAGTGGTTTGTCCAGGTTCCCAATGTTTATACCTGGACAAGAAGGCCTAATGTGAGAAACTACAAGAAAACATGAGTAATTCTGGGAAAACGACAATCAATAGATGAGAACTCGCATAGAACATGTACAAAACACTTCTCCAACTGAGTTGTTCATGTAGAAAAGGAATCTTAGATCCAGGAATTCCTTAATTCGAGTTTAGAGCACATTAAACAGTGTATGAATCCTATGTTGTTTCCTCTAAGGAGACTAGAATGGTGAATGTGTGAAATACACGGCATAATACACTTAAAATAGATAAATAAACACATTTAGTAGCTTTGGAAAGCCTTACACTTCACTGTTATGTATCATTGAACTCTAAAACATAGTTGAGAGACAATGTTCCCGAGCTTTTCAGGTTCATAACAGTGTTTAGGAAGTTGTTTGTCCATGTTCCCAATGTTTATACCTGGACAAGAAGGCCTAATGTTAGAAACTACAAGAAAAAATGAGTAATTCTGGGAAAAGAACAATCAATATATGAGAATTCACATAGAACATGTACAAAACACTTCTTACTGATTTGTTCATGTAGAAAAGGTATCTTAGATCCAGGAATTCCTTAATTTGAGTAGAGGACCTTAAACAGTGTATGAATCCTATGTTGTTTACTTAAAGGAGCCTAGAATGGTAAATGTGTGAAATACAAGGCAGAATACACTTTAAATAGAGAAATAAACACATTTAGCAGCTTTGGAAAGCCTTACACTTCACTGAGATGTATCATTAAACTCTAAAACATAGTTGAGAGACAATGTTCCCGAGGTTTTGAGGTTCCTAAAAGTGTTTAGGTAGTGGTTTGTCCAGGTTCCCAATGTTTATACCTGGACAAGAAGGCCTAATGTTAGAAACTACAAGAAAACATGAGTAATTCTGGGAAAACGACAATCAATAGATGAGAATTCGCATAGAACATGTGCAAAACACTTCTCCAACTGAGGTCTTCATGTAGAAAAGTTATCTTAGATCCAGGAATTCCTTAATTCGAGTTTAGAGCACATTAAACAGTGTCTGAATCCTATGTTGTTTCCTCTAAGGAGACTAGAATGTTGAATGTGTGAAATACACGGCAGAATACACTGGAAATAGAGAAATAAACACATTTAGCAGCTTTGGAAATCCTTACACTTCACTGAGATGTATCATTGAACTCTAAAACATAATTGAGAGACAATGTTACCCAGCTTTTTAGGTTCATATCAGAGTTTAGGTAGTTGTTTGTCCATGTTCCTAATGCTTATACCTGTACAAGAAGGCCTAATGTTAGAAACTATAAGAAAACATCAGTAATTCTGGGGAAATGACAATAAATAGATGAAAACTCACATAGAACATGTGTAAAACACTTCTCCAACTGAGTTGTTCATGTAGAAAATAATCTGAGCTCCAGGAATTCCTTAATTCGAGTTTAGAGCACATTAAACAGTGTATGAATTCCATGTTGTTTCCTCTAAGGCGCCTAGAATGGTGAATGTGTGAAATACATGGCAGAATACACTTGAAATAGAGAAACAAACACATTTAGCAGCTTTGGAAAGCCTTACACTTCACTGAGATGTATCATTGAAATCTAAAACATAGTAGAGAGACAATGTTCCCGAGGTTTTCAGGTTCCTAACAGTGTTTAGGTAATGGTTTGTCCATGTTCCCAATGTTTATAATTGGACAAGTAGACCTAATGTTTGAAACTAGAAGAAAACATGAGTAATTCTGGGAAAAGGACAATCAATAGATGAGAATTCGCATAGAACATGTACAAAACATTTCTCCAACTGAGGTCTTCATGTAAAAAACTTATCTTATATCCAGGAATTCCTTAATTCGAGTTTAGAGCACATTAAACAGTGTATGAATCCTATGAGGTTTCCTTTAAGGAGACTAGAATGGTGAATGTGTGAAATACACGGCAGAATGCACTTGAAATAGAGAAATAAACACATTTAGCAGCTTAGGAAAGCCTTACACTAACTGAGATGTATCATTGTACTCTAAAACATAGTTGAGAGACAATGTTACCCATCTTTTCAGGTTCATATCACAGTTTAGGTAGTTTTAAACCTGGACAAGAAGGCCAAATGTTAGAAACTATAAGAAAACATCAGTAATTCTGGGAAAATGACAATAAATAGATGAGAACTCACATAGAACATTTGTAAAATACTTGTCCAAATGAGTTGTTCCTATAGAAAAAAATTATATTAGATCCAGGAATTCCTTAATTTGTGTTTAGAGGACATTAAAAAGTGTATGAATCCTACGGTGTTCCCTTTAAGCAGACTAGAATGGTGAATGTGTGAAATACACGGCAGAATGCACTTTTAATAGAGAAATAAATACATTTAGCCGCTTCGGAAAGCCTTACACTTCACTTAGATGTATCACTAAACTCTAAAACATAGTTGAGAGACAATGTTCCCAAAGCTTTACAGGTTCATAACAGTGTTTATATAGTTGTTTGTCCATGATCCCAATGTTTATACCTGGACAAGAAGGCCAAATGTTAGAAACTACAAGAAAACATCAGCAATTCTGGGAAAATGACAATACATAGATGAAAACTCACATAGAACATGTGTAAAACACTTGTCCAACTGAGTTGTTCCTGTATAAAACGTATCATAGATCCAGGAATTCCTTAATTTGTGTTTAGAGGACCTTAAACAGTGTATGAATCCTATGTTGTTTACTTAAAGGAGCCTAGAATGGTAAATGTTTGAAATACAAGGCAGAATACACTTGAAATAGAGAAATAAACACATTTAGCAGCTTTGGAAAGCCTTACACTTCACTGAGATATATCATTAAACTCTAAAACATAGTTGAGAGCCAATGTTCCCGAGGGTTTCAGGTTCCTAACAGTGTTTAGGTAGTGGTTTGTCCAGGTTCCCAATGTTTATACCTGGACAAGAAGGCCTAATGTGAGAAACTACAAGAAAACATGAGTAATTCTGGGAAAACGACAATCAATAGATGAGAACTCGCATAGAACATGTACAAAACACTTCTCCAACTGAGTTGTTCATGTAGAAAAGGAATCTTAGATCCAGGAATTCCTTAATTCGAGTTTAGAGCACATTAAACAGTGTATGAATCCTATGTTGTTTCCTCTAAGGAGACTAGAATGGTGAATGTGTGAAATACACGGCATAATACACTTAAAATAGATAAATAAACACATTTAGTAGCTTTGGAAAGCCTTACACTTCACTGTTATGTATCATTGAACTCTAAAACATAGTTGAGAGACAATGTTCCCGAGCTTTTCAGGTTCATAACAGTGTTTAGGAAGTTGTTTGTCCATGTTCCCAATGTTTATACCGGGACAAGAAGGCCTAATGTTAGAAACTACAAGAAAAAATGAGTAATTCTGGGAAAAGAACAATCAATATATGAGAATTCGCATAGAACATGTACAAAACACTTCTTACTGATTTGTTCATGTAGAAAAGGTATCTTAGATCCAGGAATTCCTTAATTTGAGTAGAGGACCTTAAACAGTGTATGAATCCTATGTTGTTTACTTAAAGGAGCCTAGGATGGTAAATGTGTGAAATACAAGGCAGAATACACTTGAAATAGAGAAATAAACACATTTAGCAGCTTTGGAAAGCCTTACACTTCACTGAGATGTATCATTAAACTCTAAAACATAGTTGAGAGACAATGTTCCCGAGGTTTTGAGGTTCCTAAAAGTGTTTAGGTAGTGGTTTGTCCAGGTTCCCAATGTTTATACCTGGACAAGAAGGCCTAATGTTAGAAACTACAAGAAAACATGAGTAATTCTGGGAAAACGACAATCAATAGATGAGAATTCGCATAGAACATGTGCAAAACACTTCTCCAACTGAGGTCTTCATGTAGAAAAGTTATCTTAGATCCAGGAATTCCTTAATTCGAGTTTAGAGCACATTAAACAGTGTCTGAATCCTATGTTGTTTCCTCTAAGGAGACTAGAATGTTGAATGTGTGAAATACACGGCAGAATACACTGGAAATAGAGAAATAAACACATTTAGCAGCTTTGGAAATCCTTACACTTCACTGAGATGTATCATTGAACTCTAAAACATAATTGAGAGACAATGTTACCCAGCTGTTTAGGTTCATATCAGAGTTTAGGTAGTTGTTTGTCCATGTTCCTAATGCTTATACCTGTACAAGAAGGCCTAATGTTAGAAACTATAAGAAAACATCAGTAATTCTGGGGAAATGACAATAAATAGATGAAAACTCACATAGAACATGTGTAAAACACTTCTCCAACTGAGTTGTTCATGTAGAAAATAATCTGAGCTCCAGGAATTCCTTAATTCGAGTTTAGAGCACATTAAACAGTGTATGAATTCCATGTTGTTTCCTCTAAGGCGCCTAGAATGGTGAATGTGTGAAATACATGGCAGAATACACTTGAAATAGAGAAACAAACACATTTAGCAGCTTTGGAAAGCCTTACACTTCACTGAGATGTATCATTGAAATCTAAAACATAGTAGAGAGACAATGTTCCCGAGGTTTTCAGGTTCCTAACAGTGTTTAGGTAATGGTTTGTCCATGTTCCCAATGTTTATAATTGGACAAGTAGACCTAATGTTTGAAACTAGAAGAAAACATGAGTAATTCTGGGAAAAGGACAATCAATAGATGAGAATTCGCATAGAACATGTACAAAACATTTCTCCAACTGAGGTCTTCATGTAAAAAACTTATCTTATATCCAGGAATTCCTTAATTCGAGTTTAGAGCACATTAAACAGTGTATGAATCCTATGAGGTTTCCTTTAAGGAGACTAGAATGGTGAATGTGTGAAATACACGGCAGAATGCACTTGAAATAGAGAAATAAACACATTTAGCAGCTTAGGAAAGCCTTACACTAACTGAGATGTATCATTGTACTCTAAAACATAGTTGAGAGACAATGTTACCCATCTTTTCAGGTTCATATCACAGTTTAGGTAGTTTTAAACCTGGACAAGAAGGCCAAATGTTAGAAACTATAAGAAAACATCAGTAATTCTGGGAAAATGACAATAAATAGATGAGAACTCACATAGAACATTTGTAAAATACTTGTCCAAATGAGTTGTTCCTATAGAAAAAAATTATATTAGATCCAGGAATTCCTTAATTTGTGTTTAGAGGACATTAAAAAGTGTATGAATCCTACGGTGTTCCCTTTAAGCAGACTAGAATGGTGAATGTGTGAAATACACGGCAGAATGCACTTTTAATAGAGAAATAAATACATTTAGCCGCTTCGGAAAGCCTTACACTTCACTTAGATGTATCACTAAACTCTAAAACATAGTTGAGAGACAATGTTCCCAAAGCTTTACAGGTTCATAACAGTGTTTATATAGTTGTTTGTCCATGATCCCAATGTTTATACCTGGACAAGAAGGCCAAATGTTAGAAACTACAAGAAAACATCAGCAATTCTGGGAAAATGACAATACATAGATGAAAACTCACATAGAACATGTGTAAAACACTTGTCCAACTGAGTTGTTCCTGTATAAAACGTATCATAGATCCAGGAATTCCTTAATTTGTGTTTAGAGGACCTTAAACAGTGTATGAATCCTATGTTGTTTACTTAAAGGAGCCTAGAATGGTAAATGTGTGAAATACAAGGCAGAATACACTTGAAATAGAGAAATAAACACATTTAGCAGCTTTGGAAAGCCTTACACTTCACTGAGATATATCATTAAACTCTAAAACATAGTTGAGAGCCAATGTTCCCGAGGGTTTCAGGTTCCTAACAGTGTTTAGGTAGTGGTTTGTCCAGGTTCCCAATGTTTATACCTGGACAAGAAGGCCTAATGTGAGAAACTACAAGAAAACATGAGTAATTCTGGGAAAACGACAATCAATAGATGAGAACTCGCATAGAACATGTACAAAACACTTCTCCAACTGAGTTGTTCATGTAGAAAAGGAATCTTAGATCCAGGAATTCCTTAATTCGAGTTTAGAGCACATTAAACAGTGTATGAATCCTATGTTGTTTCCTCTAAGGAGACTAGAATGGTGAATGTGTGAAATACACGGCATAATACACTTAAAATAGATAAATAAACACATTTAGTAGCTTTGGAAAGCCTTACACTTCACTGTTATGTATCATTGAACTCTAAAACATAGTTGAGAGACAATGTTCCCAAGCTTTTCAGGTTCATAACAGTGTTTAGGAAGTTGTTTGTCCATGTTCCCAATGTTTATACCTGGACAAGAAGGCCTAATGTTAGAAACTACAAGAAAAAATGAGTAATTCTGGGAAAAGAACAATCAATATATGAGAATTCGCATAGAACATGTACAAAACACTTCTTACTGATTTGTTCATGTAGAAAAGGTATCTTAGATCCAGGAATTCCTTAATTTGAGTAGAGGACCTTAAACAGTGTATGAATCCTATGTTGTTTACTTAAAGGAGCCTAGAATGGTAAATGTGTGAAATACAAGGCAGAATACACTTTAAATAGAGAAATAAACACATTTAGCAGCTTTGGAAAGCCTTACACTTCACTGAGATGTATCATTAAACTCTAAAACATAGTTGAGAGACAATGTTCCCGAGGTTTTGAGGTTCCTAAAAGTGTTTAGGTAGTGGTTTGTCCAGGTTCCCAATGTTTATACCTGGACAAGAAGGCCTAATGTTAGAAACTACAAGAAAACATGAGTAATTCTGGGAAAACGACAATCAATAGATGAGAATTCGCATAGAACATGTGCAAAACACTTCTCCAACTGAGGTCTTCATGTAGAAAAGTTATCTTAGATCCAGGAATTCCTTAATTCGAGTTTAGAGCACATTAAACAGTGTCTGAATCCTATGTTGTTTCCTCTAAGGAGACTAGAATGTTGAATGTGTGAAATACACGGCAGAATACACTGGAAATAGAGAAATAAACACATTTAGCAGCTTTGGAAATCCTTACACTTCACTGAGATGTATCATTGAACTCTAAAACATAATTGAGAGACAATGTTACCCAGCTGTTTAGGTTCATATCAGAGTTTAGGTAGTTGTTTGTCCATGTTCCTAATGCTTATACCTGTACAAGAAGGCCTAATGTTAGAAACTATAAGAAAACATCAGTAATTCTGGGGAAATGACAATAAATAGATGAAAACTCACATAGAACATGTGTAAAACACTTCTCCAACTGAGTTGTTCATGTAGAAAATAATCTGAGCTCCAGGAATTCCTTAATTCGAGTTTAGAGCACATTAAACAGTGTATGAATTCCATGTTGTTTCCTCTAAGGCGCCTAGAATGGTGAATGTGTGAAATACATGGCAGAATACACTTGAAATAGAGAAACAAACACATTTAGCAGCTTTGGAAAGCCTTACACTTCACTGAGATGTATCATTGAAATCTAAAACATAGTAGAGAGACAATGTTCCCGAGGTTTTCAGGTTCCTAACAGTGTTTAGGTAATGGTTTGTCCATGTTCCCAATGTTTATAATTGGACAAGTAGACCTAATGTTTGAAACTAGAAGAAAACATGAGTAATTCTGG
Source organism: Pipistrellus nathusii (assembly GCA_963693515.1). Taxonomy (NCBI): domain Eukaryota; kingdom Metazoa; phylum Chordata; class Mammalia; order Chiroptera; family Vespertilionidae; genus Pipistrellus; species Pipistrellus nathusii. Next base: position 247,773 of record CAVNZX010000056.1, read on the forward strand.
GAAAAGGACAATCAATAGATGAGAATTCGCATAGAACATGTACAAAACATTTCTCCAACTGAGGTCTTCATGTAAAAAACTTATCTTATATCCAGGAATTCCTTAATTCGAGTTTAGAGCACATTAAACAGTGTATGAATCCTATGAGGTTTCCTTTAAGGAGACTAGAATGGTGAATGTGTGAAATACACGGCAGAATGCACTTGAAATAGAGAAATAAACACATTTAGCAGCTTAGGAAAGCCTTACACTAACTGAGATGTATCATTGTACTCTAAAACATAGTTGAGAGACAATGTTACCCATCTTTTCAGGTTCATATCACAGTTTAGGTAGTTTTAAACCTGGACAAGAAGGCCAAATGTTAGAAACTATAAGAAAACATCAGTAATTCTGGGAAAATGACAATAAATAGATGAGAACTCACATAGAACATTTGTAAAATACTTGTCCAAATGAGTTGTTCCTATAGAAAAAAATTATATTAGATCCAGGAATTCCTTAATTTGTGTTTAGAGGACATTAAAAAGTGTATGAATCCTACGGTGTTCCCTTTAAGCAGACTAGAATGGTGAATGTGTGAAATACACGGCAGAATGCACTTTTAATAGAGAAATAAATACATTTAGCCGCTTCGGAAAGCCTTACACTTCACTTAGATGTATCACTAAACTCTAAAACATAGTTGAGAGACAATGTTCCCAAAGCTTTACAGGTTCATAACAGTGTTTATATAGTTGTTTGTCCATGATCCCAATGTTTATACCTGGACAAGAAGGCCAAATGTTAGAAACTACAAGAAAACATCAGCAATTCTGGGAAAATGACAATACATAGATGAAAACTCACATAGAACATGTGTAAAACACTTGTCCAACTGAGTTGTTCCTGTATAAAACGTATCATAGATCCAGGAATTCCTTAATTTGTGTTTAGAGGACCTTAAACAGTGTATGAATCCTATGTTGTTTACTTAAAGGAGCCTAGAATGGTAAATGTTTAAATACAAGGCAGAATACACTTGAAATAGAGAAATAAACACATTTAGCAGCTTTGGAAAGCCTTACACTTCACTGAGATGTATCATTAAACTCTAAAACATAGTTGAGAGCCAATGTTCCCGAGGGTTTCAGGTTCCTAACAGTGTTTAGGTAGTGGTTTGTCCAGGTTCCAATGTTTATACCTGGACAAGAAGGCCTAATGTTAGAAACTAAAAGAAAACATGAGTAATTCTGGGAAAATGACAATACATAGATGAAAACTCACATAGAACATGTGTAAAACACTTGTCCAACTGAGTTGTTCCTGTGTAAAACGTATGTTAGATCCAGGAATTCCTTAATTTGTGTTTAGAGGACCTTAAACAGTGTATGAATCCTATGTTCTTTACTTAAAGGATCCTAGAATGGTAAATGTTTGAAATACAAGGCAGAATACACTTGAAATAGAGAAATAAACACATTTAGCAGCTTTGGAAAGCCTTACACTTCACTGAGATATATCATTAAACTCTAAAACATAGTTGAAAGCCAATGTTCCCGAGGGTTTCAGGTTCCTAACAGTGTTTAGGTAGTGGTTTGTCCAGGTTCCCAATGTTTATACCTGGACAAGAAGGCCTAATGTGAGAAACTACAAGAAAACATGAGTAATTCTGGGAAAACGACAATCAATAGATGAGAACTCGCATAGAACATGTACAAAACACTTCTCCAACTGAGTTGTTCATGTAGAAAAGGAATCTTAGATCCAGGAATTCCTTAATTCGAGTTTAGAGCACATTAAACAGTGTATGAATCCTATGTTGTTTCCTCTAAGGAGACTAGAATGGTGAATGTGTGAAATACACGGCATAATACACTTAAAATAGATAAATAAACACATTTAGTAGCTTTGGAAAGCCTTACACTTCACTGTTATGTATCATTGAACTCTAAAACATAGTTGAGAGACAATGTTCCCGAGCTTTTCAGGTTCATAACAGTGTTTAGGAAGTTGTTTGTCCATGTTCCCAATGTTTATACCTGGACAAGAAGGCCTAATGTTAGAAACTACAAGAAAAAATGAGTAATTCTGGGAAAAGAACAATCAATATATGAGAATTCGCATAGAACATGTACAAAACACTTCTTACTGATTTGTCCATGTAGAAAAGGTATCTTAGATCCAGGAATTCCTTAATTTGAGTAGAGGACCTTAAACAGTGTATGAATCCTATGTTGTTTACTTAAAGGAGCCTAGAATGGTAAATGTGTGAAATACAAGGCAGAATACACTTTAAATAGAGAAATAAACACATTTAGCAGCTTTGGAAAGCCTTACACTTCACTGAGATGTATCATTAAACTCTAAAACATAGTTGAGAGACAATGTTCCCGAGGTTTTGAGGTTCCTAAAAGTGTTTAGGTAGTGGTTTGTCCAGGTTCCCAATGTTTATACCTGGACAAGAAGGCCTAATGTTAGAAACTACAAGAAAACATGAGTAATTCTGGGAAAACGACAATCAATAGATGAGAATTCGCATAGAACATGTGCAAAACACTTCTCCAACTGAGGTCTTCATGTAGAAAAGTTATCTTAGATCCAGGAATTCCTTAATTCGAGTTTAGAGCACATTAAACAGTGTCTGAATCCTATGTTGTTTCCTCTAAGGAGACTAGAATGGTGAATGTGTGAAATACACGGCAGAATACACTGGAAATAGAGAAATAAACACGTTTAGCAGCTTTGGAAATCCTTACACTTCACTGAGATGTATCATTGAACTCTAAAACATAATTGAGAGACAATGTTACCCAGCTGTTTAGGTTCATATCAGAGTTTAGGTAGTTGTTTGTCCATGTTCCTAATGCTTATACCTGTACAAGAAGGCCTAATGTTAGAAACTATAAGAAAACATCAGTAATTCTGGGGAAATGACAATAAATAGATGAAAACTCACATAGAACATGTGTAAAACACTTCTCCAACTGAGTTGTTCATGTAGAAAATAATCTGAGCTCCAGGAATTCCTTAATTCGAGTTTAGAGCACATTAAACAGTGTATGAATTCCATGTTGTTTCCTCTAAGGCGCCTAGAATGGTGAATGTGTGAAATACATGGCAGAATACACTTGAAATAGAGAAACAAACACATTTAGCAGCTTTGGAAAGCCTTACACTTCACTGAGATGTATCATTGAAATCTAAAACATAGTAGAGAGACAATGTTCCCGAGGTTTTCAGGTTCCTAACAGTGTTTAGGTAATGGTTTGTCCATGTTCCCAATGTTTATAATTGGACAAGTAGACCTAATGTTTGAAACTAGAAGAAAACATGAGTAATTCTGGGAAAAGGACAATCAATAGATGAGAATTCGCATAGAACATGTACAAAACATTTCTCCAACTGAGGTCTTCATGTAAAAAACTTATCTTATATCCAGGAATTCCTTAATTCGAGTTTAGAGCACATTAAACAGTGTATGAATCCTATGAGGTTTCCTTTAAGGAGACTACAATGGTGAATGTGTGAAATACACGGCAGAATGCACTTGAAATAGAGAAATAAACACATTTTGCAGCTTAGGAAAAGCCTTACACTAACTGAGATGTATCATTGTACTCTAAAACATAGTTGAGAGACAATGTTACCCATCTTTTCAGGTTCATATCACAGTTTAGGTAGTTGTAAACCTGGACAAGAAGGCCAAATGTTAGAAACTATAAGAAAACATCAGTAATTCTGGGAAAATGACAATAAATAGATGAGAACTCACATAGAACATTTGTAAAATACTTGTCCAACTGAGTTGTTCCTATAGAAAAAGTATATTAGATCCAGGAATTCCTTAATTTGTGTTTAGAGGACATTAAAAAGTGTATGAATCCTACGGTGTTCCCTTTAAGCAGACTAGAATGGTGAATGTGTGAAATACACGGCAGAATGCACTTTTAATAGAGAAATAAATACATTTAGCCGCTTCGGAAAGCCTTACACTTCACTGAGATGTATCACTAAACTCTAAAACATAGTTGAGAGACAATGTTCCCAAAGCTTTACAGGTTCATAACAGTGTTTATATAGTGTTTGTCCATGATCCCAATGTTTATACCTGGACAAGAAGGCCAAATGTTAGAAACTACAAGAAAACATCAGCAATTCTGGGAAAATGACAATACATAGATGAAAACTCACATAGAACATGTGTAAAACACTTGTCCAACTGAGTTGTTCCTGTATAAAACGTATCATAGATCCAGGAATTCCTTAATTTGTGTTTAGAGGACCTTAAACAGTGTATGAATCCTATGTTGTTTACTTAAAGGAGCCTAGAATGGTAAATGTTTAAATACAAGGCAGAATACACTTGAAATAGAGAAATAAACACATTTAGCAGCTTTGGAAAGCCTTACACTTCACTGAGATGTATCATTAAACTCTAAAACATAGTTGAGAGCCAATGTTCCCGAGGGTTTCAGGTTCCTAACAGTGTTTAGGTAGTGGTTTGTCCAGGTTCCAATGTTTATACCTGGACAAGAAGGCCTAATGTTAGAAACTAAAAAGAAAACATGAGTAATTCTGGGAAAATGACAATACATAGATGAAAACTCACATAGAACATGTGTAAAACACTTGTCCAACTGAGTTGTTCCTGTGTAAAACGTATGTTAGATCCAGGAATTCCTTAATTTGTGTTTAGAGGACCTTAAACAGTGTATGAATCCTATGTTCTTTACTTAAAGGATCCTAGAATGGTAAATGTTTGAAATACAAGGCAGAATACACTTGAAATAGAGAAATAAACACATTTAGCAGCTTTGGAAAGCCTTACACTTCACTGAGATATATCATTAAACTCTAAAACATAGTTGAGAGCCATGTTCCCGAGGGTTTCAGGTTCCTAACAGTGTTTAGGTAGTGGTTTGTCCAGGTTCCCAATGTTTATACCTGGACAAGAAGGCCTAATGTGAGAAACTACAAGAAAACATGAGTAATTCTGGGAAAACGACAATCAATAGATGAGAACTCGCATAGAACATGTACAAAACACTTCTCCAACTGAGTTGTTCATGTAGAAAAGGAATCTTAGATCCAGGAATTCCTTAATTCGAGTTTAGAGCACATTAAACAGTGTATGAATCCTATGTTGTTTCCTCTAAGGAGACTAGAATGGTGAATGTGTGAAATACACGGCATAATACACTTAAAATAGATAAATAAACACATTTAGTAGCTTTGGAAAGCCTTACACTTCACTGTTATGTATCATTGAACTCTAAAACATAGTTGAGAGACAATGTTCCCGAGCTTTTCAGGTTCATAACAGTGTTTAGGAAGTTGTTTGTCATGTTCCCAATGTTTATACCTGGACAAGAAGGCCTAATGTTAGAAACTACAAGAAAAAATGAGTAATTCTGGGAAAAGAACAATCAATATATGAGAATTCGCATAGAACATGTACAAAACACTTCTTACTGATTCATGTAGAAAAGGTATCTTAGATCCAGGAATTCCTTAATTTGAGTAGAGGACCTTAAACAGTGTATGAATCCTATGTTGTTTACTTAAAGGAGCCTAGAATGGTAAATGTGTGAAAAAACAAGGCAGAATACACTTTAAATAGGAGAAATAAACACATTTAGCAGCTTTGGAAAGCCTTACACTTCACTGAGATGTATCATTAAACTCTAAAACATAGTTGAGAGACAATGTTCCCGAGGTTTTGAGGTTCCTAAAAGTGTTTAGGTAGTGGTTTGTCCAGGTTCCCAATGTTTATACCTGGACAAGAAGGCCTAATGTTAGAAACTACAAGAAAACATGAGTAATTATGGGAAAACGACAATCAATAGATGAGAATTCGCATAGAACATGTGCAAAACACTTCTCCAACTGAGGTCTTCATGTAGAAAAGTTATCTTAGATCCAGGAATTCCTTAATTCGAGTTTAGAGCACATTAAACAGTGTCTGAATCCTATGTTGTTTCCTCTAAGGAGACTAGAATGGTGAATGTGTGAAATACACGGCAGAATACACTGGAAATAGAGAAATAAACACGTTTAGCAGCTTTGGAAATCCTTACACTTCACTGAGATGTATCATTGAACTCTAAAACATAATTGAGAGACAATGTTACCCAGCTGTTTAGGTTCATATCAGAGTTTAGGTAGTTGTTTGTCCATGTTCCTAATGCTTATACCTGTACAAGAAGGCCTAATGTTAGAAACTATAAGAAAACATCAGTAATTCTGGGGAAATGACAATAAATAGATGAAAACTCACATAGAACATGTGTAAAACACTTCTCCAACTGAGTTGTTCATGTAGAAAATAATCTGAGCCTCCAGGAATTCCTTAATTCGAGTTTAGAGCACATTAAACAGTGTATGAATTCCATGTTGTTTCCTCTAAGGCGCCTAGAATGGTGAATGTGTGAAATACATGGCAGAATACACTTGAAATAGAGAAACAAACACATTTAGCAGCTTTGGAAAGCCTTACACTTCACTGAGATGTATCATTGAAATCTAAAACATAGTAGAGAGACAATGTTCCCGAGGTTTTCAGGTTCCTAACAGTGTTTAGGTAATGGTTTGTCCATGTTCCCAATGTTTATAATTGGACAAGTAGACCTAATGTTTGAAACTAGAAGAAAACATGAGTAATTCTGGGAAAAGGACAATCAATAGATGAGAATTCGCATAGAACATGTACAAAACATTTCTCCAACTGAGGTCTTCATGTAAAAAACTTATCTTATATCCAGGAATTCCTTAATTCGAGTTTAGAGCACATTAAACAGTGTATGAATCCTATGAGGTTTCCTTTAAGGAGACTAGAATGGTGAATGTGTGAAATACACGGCAGAATGCACTTGAAATAGAGAAATAAACACATTTAGCAGCTTAGGAAAGCCTTACACTAACTGAGATGTATCATTGTACTCTAAAAACATAGTTGAGAGACAATGTTACCCATCTTTTCAGGTTCATATCACAGTTTAGGTAGTTTTAAACCTGGACAAGAAGGCCAAATGTTAGAAACTATAAGAAAACATCAGTAATTCTGGAAAAATGACAATAAATAGATGAGAACTCACATAGAACATTTGTAAAATACTTGTCCAAATGAGTTGTTCCTATAGAAAAAAATTATATTAGATCCAGGAATTCCTTAATTTGTGTTTAGAGGACATTAAAAAGTGTATGAATCCTACGGTGTTCCCTTTAAGCAGACTAGAATGGTGAATGT
>CAVNZX010000057.1:0-220948 GCA_963693515.1 Pipistrellus nathusii
GTAGTTGAGAAACAATGTTCCCGAGTTTTCCAGCTTCATAACCGTGTTTAGGTAGTTGTTTGTAGATGTTCCCAATGTTTATACCTGGTCAAGAAGGCCTAATGTTAGAAACTACAAGAAAACATCAGTAACTCTGGCAAAATGACAATAAATACATGAGAACTAGCATAGAACATGTATAAAACACTTCTCCAACTGAGTTTTTGTGTAGAAAAGGTTATCTTAGATCCAGGAATTACAGAATCGAGTTTAGAGCACATTTAACAGTGTGTGAATCCTACGTTGTTAATTGAAGGAGCCTAGAATGGTAAATGTGTGAAATACAAAGCAGAATACACTTGAAATGGAAGAATAAACACATTAACCAGCTAAGAAAGCCTAACACTTCCATAACATAGTTGAGAGAAAATCAATGTTCCTAAGCTTTTCAGGTTCATTACAGTGTTTAGATAGTTGTTTGTTCATGTTCCCAATGTTTATACCTGAACAAGAAGGCCTAATGTTAGAAACTATAAGAAAACATCAGGAACTCTGGCAAAATGACAATAAATACATGAGAACTAGCATAGAACATGTATAAAAACACTTCTCCAACTGAGTTGTTCATGTAGAAAAGGTATCTTAGATCCAGGAATTCCAGAATTCGAGTTTAGAGCACATTAAACAGTGTATGAATCCTACGTTGTTTACTTGAAGGAGCCTAGAATGGTAAATGAGTGAAATACAAGGCAGAATACACTTGAAATAGAGGAATAAACACATTAACCAGCTTTGGAAAGCCTTACACTTCACGGAAATGTATCATTAAACTCTATAACGTAGTTGAGAAACAATGTTCCCGAGTTTTCCAGGTTCATAACCGTGTTTAGGTAGTTGTTTGTAGATGTTCCCAATGTTTATACCTGGTCAAGAAGGCCTAATGTTAGAAACTACAAGAAAACATCAGTAACTCTGGCAAAATGACAATAAATACATGAGAACTAGCATAGAACATGTATAAAACACTTCTCCAACTGAGTTGTTCATGTAGAAAAGGTATCTTAGATCCAGGAATTCCAGAATTTGAGTTTAGAGCACATTAAACAGTGTATGAATCCTACGTTGTTAACTTGAAGGAGCCTAGAATGGTAAATGAGTGAAATACAAGGCAGAATACACTTGAAATAGAGGAATAAACACATTAACCAGCTTTGGAAAGCCTTACACTTCACGGAAATGTATCATTAAACTCTATAACGTAGTTGAGAAACAATGTTCCCGAGTTTTCCAGCTTCATAACCCGTGTTTAGGTAGTTGTTTGTAGATGTTCCCAATGTTTATACCTGGTCAAGAAGGCCTAATGTTAGAAACTACAAGAAAACATCAGTAACTCTGGCAAAATGACAATAAATACATGAAAACTAGCATAGAACATGTATAAAACACTTCTCCAACTGAGTTGTTCGTGTAGAAAAGGTATCTTAGATCCAGGAATTACAGAATTCGAGTTTAGAGCACATTTAACAGTGTGTGAATCCTACGTTGTTAATTGAAGGAGCCTAGAATGGTAAATGTGTGAAATACAAAGCAGAATACACTTGAAATGGAAGAATAAACACATTAACCAGCTTGGAAAGCCTAACACTTCCATAACATAGTTGAGAGAAAAATCAATGTTCCTAAGCTTTTCAGGTTCATTACAGTGTTTAGATAGTTGTTTGTTCATGTTCCCAATGTTTATACCTGAACAAGAAGGCCTAATGTTAGAAACTACAAGAAAACATCAGGAACTCTGGCAAAATGACAAGAAATACCTGAGAACTAGCATAGAACATGTATAAAACACTTCTCCAACTGAGTTGTTCGTGTAGAAAAGGTATCTTAGATCCAGGAATTACAGAATTCGAGTTTAGAGCACATTTAACAGTGTGTGAATCCTACGTTGTTAATTGAAGGAGCCTAGAATGGTAAATGAGTGAAATACAAGGCAGAATACACTTGAAATAGAGGAATCAACACATTAACCAGCTTTGGAAACCCTTACACTTCACGGAAATGTATCATTAAACTCTATAACGTAGTTGAGAAACAATGTTCCCGAGTTTTCCAGCTTCATAACCGTGTTTAGGTAGTTGTTTGTAGATGTTCCCAATGTTTATACCTGGTCAAGAAGGCCTAATGTTAGAAACTACAAGAAAACATCAGTAACTCTGGCAAAATGACAATAAATACATGAGAACTAGCATAGAACATGTATAAAACACTTCTCCAACTGAGTTGTTCATGTAGAAAAGGTATCTTAGATCCAGGAATTCCAGAATTTGAGTTTAGAGCACATTAAACAGTGTATGAATCCTACGTTGTTAACTTGAAGGAGCCTAGAATGGTAAATGAGTGAAATACAAGGCAGAATACACTTGAAATAGAGGAATAAACACATTAACCAGCTTTGGAAAGCCTTACACTTCACGGAAATGTATCATTAAACTCTATAACGTAGTTGAGAAACAATGTTCCCGAGTTTTCCAGCTTCATAACCGTGTTTAGGTAGTTGTTTGTAGATGTTCCCAATGTTTATACCTGGTCAAGAAGGCCTAATGTTAGAAACTACAAGAAAACATCAGTAACTCTGGCAAAATGACAATAAATACATGAAAAACTAGCATAGAACATGTATAAAACACTTCTCCAACTGAGTTGTTCGTGTAGAAAAGGTATCTTAGATCCAGGAATTACAGAATTCGAGTTTAGAGCACATTTAACAGTGTGTGAATCCTACGTTGTTAATTGAAGGAGCCTAGAATGGTAAATGTGTGAAATACAAAGCAGAATACACTTGAAATGGAAGAATAAACACATTAACCAGCTTGGAAAGCCTAACACTTCCATAACATAGTTGAGAGAAAATCAATGTTCCTAAGCTTTTCAGGTTCATTACAGTGTTTAGATAGTTGTTTGTTCATGTTCCCAATGTTTATACCTGAACAAGAAGGCCTAAAGTTAGAAACTACAAGAAAACATCAGGAACTCTGGCAAAATGACAAGAAATACCTGAGAACTAGCATAGAACATGTATAAAACACTTCTCCAACTGAGTTGTTCGTGTAGAAAAGGTATCTTAGATCCAGGAATTACAGAATTCGAGTTTAGAGCACATTTAACAGTGTGTGAATCCTACGTTGTTAATTGAAGGAGCCTAGAATGGTAAATGAGTGAAATACAAGGCAGAATACACTTGAAATAGAGGAATCAACACATTAACCAGCTTTGGAAACCCTTACACTTCACGGAAATGTATCATTAAACTCTATAACGTAGTTGAGAAACAATGTTCCCGAGTTTTCCCAGCTTCATAACCGTGTTTAGGTAGTTGTTTGTAGATGTTCCCAATGTTTATACCTGGTCAAGAAGGCCTAATGTTAGAAACTACAAGAAAACATCAGTAACTCTGGCAAAATGACAATAAATACATGAAAACTAGCATAGAATATGTATAAAACACTTCTCCAACTGAGTTGTTCGTGTAGAAAAGGTATCTTAGATCCAGGAATTACAGAATTCGAGTTTAGAGCACATTTAACAGTGTGTGAATCCTACGTTGTTAACTTGAAGGAGCCTAGAATGGTAAATGTGTGAAATACAAAGCAGAATACACTTGAAATGGAAGAATAAACACATTAACCAGCTAGGAAAGCCTAACACTTCCATAACATAGTTGAGAGACAATCAATGTTCCTAAGCTTTTCAGGTTCATTACAGTGTTTAGATAGTTGTTTGTTCATGTTCCCATGTTTATACCTGAACAAGAAGGCCTAATGTTAGAAACTACAAGAAAACATCAGAAACTCTGGCAAAATGACAATAAATACATGAGAACTAGCATAAAACATGTATAAAACACTTCTCCAACTGAGTTGTTCGTGTAGAAAAGGTATCTTAGATCCAGGAATTACAGAATTCGAGTTTAGAGCACATTTAACAGTGTGTGAATCCTACGTTGTTAATTGAAGGAGCCTAGAATGGTAAATGAGTGAAATACAAGGCAGAATACACTTGAAATAGAGGAATCAACACATTAACCAGCTTTGGAAACCCTTACACTTCACGGAAATGTATCATTAAACTCTATAACGTAGTTGAGAAACAATGTTCCCGAGTTTTCCAGCTTCATAACCGTGTTTAGGTAGTTGTTTGTAGATGTTCCCAATGTTTATACCTGGTCAAGAAGGCCTAATGTTAGAAACTACAAGAAAACATCAGTAACTCTGGCAAAATGACAATAAATACATGAGAACTAGCATAGAACATGTATAAAACACTTCTCCAACTGAGTTGTTCATGTAGAAAAGGTATCTTAGATCCAGGAATTCCAGAATTTGAGTTTAGAGCACATTAAACAGTGTATGAATCCTACGTTGTTAACTTGAAGGAGCCTAGAATGGTAAATGAGTGAAATACAAGGCAGAATACACTTGAAATAGAGGAATAAACACATTAACCAGCTTTGGAAAGCCTTACACTTCACGGAAATGTAATCATTAAACTCTATAACGTAGTTGAGAAACAATGTTCCCGAGTTTTCCAGCTTCATAACCGTGTTTAGGTAGTTGTTTGTAGATGTTCCCAATGTTTATACCTGGTCAAGAAGGCCTAATGTTAGAAACTACAAGAAAACATCAGTAACTCTGGCAAAATGACAATAAATACATGAAAACTAGCATAGAACATGTATAAAACACTTCTCCAACTGAGTTGTTCGTGTAGAAAAGGTATCTTAGATCCAGGAATTACAGAATTCGAGTTTAGAGCACATTTAACAGTGTGTGAATCCTACGTTGTTAATTGAAGGAGCCTAGAATGGTAAATGTGTGAAATACAAAGCAGAATACACTTGAAATGGAAGAATAAACACATTAACCAGCTTGGAAAGCCTAACACTTCCATAACATAGTTGAGAGAAAATCAATGTTCCTAAGCTTTTCAGGTTCATTACAGTGTTTAGATAGTTGTTTGTTCATGTTCCCAATGTTTATACCTGAACAAGAAGGCCTAATGTTAGAAACTACAAGAAAACATCAGGAACTCTGGCAAAATGACAAGAAATACCTGAGAACTAGCATAGAACATGTATAAAACACTTCTCCAACTGAGTTGTTCGTGTAGAAAAGGTATCTTAGATCCAGGAATTACAGAATTCGAGTTTAGAGCACATTTAACAGTGTGTGAATCCTACGTTGTTAATTGAAGGAGCCTAGAATGGTAAATGAGTGAAATACAAGGCAGAATACACTTGAAATAGAGGAATCAACACATTAACCAGCTTTGGAAACCCTTACACTTCACGGAAATGTATCATTAAACTCTATAACGTAGTTGAGAAACAATGTTCCCGAGTTTTCCAGCTTCATAACCGTGTTTAGGTAGTTGTTTGTAGATGTTCCCAATGTTTATACCTGGTCCAAGAAGGCCTAATGTTAGAAACTACAAGAAAACATCAGTAACTCTGGCAAAATGACAATAAATACATGAAAACTAGCATAGAATATGTATAAAACACTTCTCCAACTGAGTTGTTCGTGTAGAAAAGGTATCTTAGATCCAGGAATTACAGAATTCGAGTTTAGAGCACATTTAACAGTGTGTGAATCCTACGTTGTTAACTTGAAGGAGCCTAGAATGGTAAATGTGTGAAATACAAAGCAGAATACACTTGAAATGGAAGAATAAACACATTAACCCAGCTAGGAAAGCCTAACACTTCCATAACATAGTTGAGAGACAATCAATGTTCCTAAGCTTTTCAGGTTCATTACAGTGTTTAGATAGTTGTTTGTTCATGTTCCCAATGTTTATACCTGAACAAGAAGGCCTAATGTTAGAAACTACAAGAAAACATCAGAAACTCTGGCAAAATGACAATAAATACATGAGAACTAGCATAAAACATGTATAAAACACTTCTCCAACTGAGTTGTTCGTGTAGAAAAGGTATCTTAGATCCAGGAATTACAGAATTCGAGTTTAGAGCACATTTAACAGTGTGTGAATCCTACGTTGTTAATTGAAGGAGCCTAGAATGGTAAATGAGTGAAATACAAGGCAGAATACACTTGAAATAGAGGAATAAACACATTAACCAGCTTTGGAAAGCCTTACACTTCACGGAAATGTATCATTAAACTCTACAACGTAGTTGAGAAACAATGTTCCCGAGTTTTCCAGGTTTATAACCGTGTTTAGGTAGTTGTTTGTAGATGTTCCCAATGTTTATACCTGGTCAAGAAGGGCTAATGTTAGAAACTACAAGAGAACATCAGTAATTCTGGCAAAATGACAATAAATACATGAAAACTAGCATAGAACATGTATAAAACACTTCTCCAACTGAGTTGTTCGTGTAGAAAAGGTATCTTAGATCCAGGAATTACAGAATTCGAGTTTAGAGCACATTTAACAGTGTGTGAATCCTACGTTGTTAATTGAAGGAGCCTAGAATGGTAAATGTGTGAAATACAAAGCAGAATACACTTGAAATGGAAGAATAAACACATTAACCAGCTAAGAAAGCCTAACACTTCCATAACATAGTTGAGAGAAAATCAATGTTCCTAAGCTTTTCAGGTTCATTACAGTGTTTAGATAGTTGTTTGTTCATGTTCCCAATGTTTATACCTGAACAAGAAGGCCTAATGTTAGAAACTACAAGAAAACATCAGGAACTCTGGCAAAATGACAATAAATACATGAGAACTAGCATAGAACATGTATAAAACACTTCTCCAACTGAGTTGTTCATGTAGAAAAGGTATCTTAGATCCAGGAATTCCAGAATTCGAGTTTAGAGCACATTAAACAGTGTATGAATCCTACGTTGTTAACTTGAAGGAGCCTAGAATGGTAAATGAGTGAAATACAAGGCAGAATACACTTGAAATAGAGGAATAAACACATTAACCAGCTTTGGAAAGCCTTACACTTCACGGAAATGTATCATTAAAACTCTATAACGTAGTTGAGAAACAATGTTCCCGAGTTTTCCAGGTTCATAACCGTGTTTAGGTAGTTGTTTGTAGATGTTCCCAATGTTTATACCTGGTCAAGAAGGCCTAATGTTAGAAACTACAAGAAAACATCAGTAACTCTGGCAAAATGTCAATAAATACATGAGAACTAGCATAGAACATGTATAAAACACTCCTCCAACTGAGTTGTTCATGTAGAAAAGGTATCTTAGATCCAGGAATTCCAGAATTCGAGTTTAGAGCACATTAAACAGTGTATGAATCCTACGTTGTTAACTTGAAGGAGCCTAGAATGGTAAATGAGTGAAATACAAGGCAGAATACACTTGAAATAGAGGAATAAACACATTAACCAGCTTTGGAAAGCCTTACACTTCACGGAAATGTATCATTAAACTCTATAACGTAGTTGAGAAACAATGTTCCCGAGTTTTCCAGCTTCATAACCGTGTTTAGGTAGTTGTTTGTAGATGTTCCCAATGTTTATACCTGGTCAAGAAGGCCTAATGTTAGAAACTACAAGAAAACATCAGTAACTCTGGCAAAATGACAATAAATACATGAGAACTAGCATAGAACATGTATAAAACACTTCTCCAACTGAGTTGTTCATGTAGAAAAGGTATCTTAGATCCAGGAATTACAGAATTCGAGTTTAGAGCACATTTAACAGTGTGGGAATCCTAGGTTGTTAATTTGAAGGAGCCTAGAATGGTAAATGTGTGAAATACAAAGCAGAATACACTTGAAATGGAAGAATAAACACATTAACCAGCTAGGAAAGCCTAACACTCCCATAACATAGTTGAGAGACAATCAATGTTCCTAAGCTTTTCAGGTTCATTACAGTGTTTAGATAGTTGTTTGTTCATGTTCCCAATGTTTATACCTGACCAAGAAGGCCTAATGTTAGAAACTACAAGAAAACATCAGGAACTCTGGCAAAATGACAATAAATACATGAGAACTAGCATAAAACATGTATAAAACACTTCTCCAACTGAGTTGTTCATGTAGTAAAGGTATCTTAGATCCAGGAATTCCAGAATTCGAGTTTACAGCACATTAAACAGTGTATGAATCCTACGTTGTTAACTTGAAGGAGCCTAGAATGGTAAATGAGTGAAATGCAAGGCAGAATACACTTGAAATAGAGGAATAAACACATTAACCAGCTTTGGAAAGCCTTTACACTTCACGGAAATGTATCATTAAACTCTATAACGTAGTTGAGAAACAATGTTCCCGAGTTTTCCAGCTTCATAACCGTGTTTAGGTAGTTGTTTGTAGATGTTCCCAATGTTTATACCTGGTCAAGAAGGCCTAATGTTAGAAACTACAAGAAAACATCAGTAACTCTGGCAAAATGACAATAAATACATGAGAACTAGCATAGAACATGTATAAAACACTTCTCCAACTGAGTTTTTGTGTAGAAAAGGTATCTTAGATCCAGGAATTACAGAATTCGAGTTTAGAGCACATTTAACAGTGTGTGAATCCTACGTTGTTAATTGAAGGAGCCTAGAATGGTAAATGTGTGAAATACAAAGCAGAATACACTTGAAATGGAAGAATAAACACATTAACCAGCTAAGAAAGCCTAACACTTCCATAACATAGTTGAGAGAAAATCAATGTTCCTAAGCTTTTCAGGTTCATTACAGTGTTTAGATAGTTGTTTGTTCATGTTCCCAATGTTTATACCTGAACAAGAAGGCCTAATGTTAGAAACTATAAGAAAACATCAGGAACTCTGGCAAAATGACAATAAATACATGAGAACTAGCATAGAACATGTATAAAACACTTCTCCAACTGAGTTGTTCATGTAGAAAAGGTATCTTAGATCCAGGAATTCCAGAATTCGAGTTTAGAGCACATTAAACAGTGTATGAATCCTACGTTGTTTACTTGAAGGAGCCTAGAATGGTAAATGAGTGAAATACAAGGCAGAATACACTTGAAATAGAGGAATAAACACATTAACCAGCTTTGGAAAGCCTTACACTTCACGGAAATGTATCATTAAACTCTATAACGTAGTTGAGAAACAATGTTCCCGGGTTTTCCAGGTTCATAACCGTGTTTAGGTAGTTGTTTGTAGATGTTCCCAATGTTTATACCTGGTCAAGAAGGCCTAATGTTAGAAACTACAAGAAAACATCAGTAACTCTGGCAAAATGACAATAAATACATGAGAACTAGCATAGAACATGTATGAAACACTTCTCCAACTGAGTTGTTCATGTAGAAAAGGTATCTTAGATCCAGGAATTCCAGAATTTGAGTTTAGAGCACATTAAACAGTGTATGAATCCTACGTTGTTAACTTGAAGGAGCCTAGAATGGTAAATGAGTGAAATACAAGGCAGAATACACTTGAAATAGAGGAATAAACACATTAACCAGCTTTGGAAAGCCTTACACTTCACGGAAATGTATCATTAAACTCTATAACGTAGTTGAGAAACAATGTTCCCGAGTTTTCCAGCTTCATAACCGTGTTTAGGTAGTTGTTTGTAGATGTTCCCAATGTTTATACCTGGTCAAGAAGGCCTAATGTTAGAAACTACAAGAAAACATCAGTAACTCTGGCAAAATGACAATAAATACATGAAAACTAGCATAGAACATGTATAAAACACTTCTCCAACTGAGTTGTTCGTGTAGAAAAGGTATCTTAGATCCAGGAATTACAGAATTCGAGTTTAGAGCACATTTAACAGTGTGTGAATCCTACGTTGTTAATTGAAGGAGCCTAGAATGGTAAATGTGTGAAATACAAAGCAGAATACACTTGAAATGGAAGAATAAACACATTAACCAGCTTGGAAAGCCTAACACTTCCATAACATAGTTGAGAGAAAATCAATGTTCCTAAGCTTTTCAGGTTCATTACAGTGTTTAGATAGTTGTTTGTTCATGTTCCCAATGTTTATACCTGAACAAGAAGGCCTAATGTTAGAAACTACAAGAAAACATCAGGAACTCTGGCAAAATGACAAGAAATACATGAGAACTAGCATAGAACATGTATAAAACACTTCTCCAACTGAGTTGTTCGTGTAGAAAAGGTATCTTAGATCCAGGAATTACAGAATTCGAGTTTAGAGCACATTTAACAGTGTGTGAATCCTACGTTGTTAATTGAAGGAGCCTAGAATGGTAAATGAGTGAAATACAAGGCAGAATACACTTGAAATAGAGGAATCAACACATTAACCAGCTTTGGAAAGCCTTACACTTCACGGAAATGTATCATTAAACTCTATAACGTAGTTGAGAAACAATGTTCCCGAGTTTTCCAGCTTCATAACCGTGTTTAGGTAGTTGTTTGTAGATGTTCCCAATGTTTATACCTGGTCAAGAAGGCCTAATGTTAGAAACTACAAGAAAACATCAGTAACTCTGGCAAAATGACAATAAATACATGAAAACTAGCATAGAATATGTATAAAACACTTCTCCAACTGAGTTGTTCGTGTAGAAAAGGTATCTTAGATCCAGGAATTACAGAATTCGAGTTTAGAGCACATTTAATAGTGTGTGAATCCTACGTTGTTAACTTGAAGGAGCCTAGAATGGTAAATGTGTGAAATACAAAGCAGAATACACTTGAAATGGAAGAATAAACACATTAACCAGCTAGGAAAGCCTAACACTTCCATAACATAGTTGAGAGACAATCAATGTTCCTAAGCTTTTCAGGTTCATTACAGTGTTTAGATAGTTGTTTGTTCATGTTCCCAATGTTTATACCTGAACAAGAAGGCCTAATGTTAGAAACTACAAGAAAACATCAGAAACTCTGGCAAAATGACAATAAATACATGAGAACTAGCATAAAACATGTATAAAACACTTCTCCAACTGAGTTGTTCATGTAGAAAAGGTATCTTAGATCCAGGAATTCCAGAATTCGAGTTTACAGCACATTAAACAGTGTATGAATCCTACGTTGTTAACTTGAAGGAGCCTAGAATGGTAAATGAGTGAAATGCAAGGCAGAATACACTTGAAATAGAGGAATAAACACATTAACCAGCTTTGGAAAGCCTTACACTTCACGGAAATATATCTTTAAACACTATAACGTAGTTGAGAGACAATGTTCCCGAGTTTTCCAGCTTCATAACCCTGTTTAGGTAGTTGTTTGTAGATGTTCCCAATGTTTATACCTGGTCAAGAAGGCCTAATGTTAGAAACTACAAGAAAACATCAGTAATTCTGGCAAAATGACAATAAATACATGAGAACTAGCATAGAACATGTATAAAACACATCTCCAACTGAGTTTTTGTGTAGAAAAGGTATCTTAGATCCAGGAATTACAGAATTCGAGTTTAGAGCACATTTAACAGTGTGTGAATCCTACGTTGTTAATTGAAGGAGCCTAGAATGGTAAATGTGTGAAATACAAAGCAGAATACACTTGAAATGGAAGAATAAACACATTAACCAGCTAAGAAAGCCTAACACTTCCATAACATAGTTGAGAGAAAATCAATGTTCCTAAGCTTTTCAGGTTCATTACAGTGTTTAGATAGTTGTTTGTTCATGTTCCCAATGTTTATACCTGAACAAGAAGGCCTAATGTTAGAAACTATAAGAAAAATCAGGAACTCTGGCAAAATGACAATAAATACATGAGAACTAGCATAGAACATGTATAAAACACTTCTCCAACTGAGTTGTTCATGTAGAAAAGGTATCTTAGATCCAGGAATTCCAGAATTCGAGTTTAGAGCACATTAAACAGTGTATGAATCCTACGTTGTTTACTTGAAGGAGCCTAGAATGGTAAATGAGTGAAATACAAGGCAGAATACACTTGAAATAGAGGAATAAACACATTAACCAGCTTTGGAAAGCCTTACACTTCACGGAAATGTATCATTAAACTCTATAACGTAGTTGAGAAACAATGTTCCCGAGTTTTCCAGGTTCATAACCGTGTTTAGGTAGTTGTTTGTAGATGTTCCCAATGTTTATACCTGGTCAAGAAGGCCTAATGTTAGAAACTACAAGAAAACATCAGTAACTCTGGCAAAATGACAATAAATACATGAGAACTAGCATAGAACATGTATAAAACACTTCTCCAACTGAGTTGTTCATGTAGAAAAGGTATCTTAGATCCAGGAATTCCAGAATTCGAGTTTAGAGCACATTAAACAGTGTATGAATCCTACGTTGTTAACTTGAAGGAGCCTAGAATGGTAAATGAGTGAAATACAAGGCAGAATACACTTGAAATAGAGGAATAAACACATTAACCAGCTTTGGAAAGCCTTACACTTCACGGAAATGTATCATTAAACTCTATAACGTAGTTGAGAAACAATGTTCCCGAGTTTTCCAGCTTCATAACCGTGTTTAGGTAGTTCTTTGTAGATGTTCCCAATGTTTATACCTGGTCAAGAAGGCCTAATGTTAGAAACTACAAGAAAACATCAGTAACTCTGGCAAAATGACAATAAATACATGAAAACTAGCATAGAACATGTATAAAACACTTCTCCAACTGAGTTGTTCGTGTAGAAAAGGTATCTTAGATCCAGGAATTACAGAATTCGAGTTTAGAGCACATTTAACAGTGTGTGAATCCTACGTTGTTAACTTGAAGGAGCCTAGAATGGTAAATGTGTGAAATACAAAGCAGAATACACTTGAAATGGAAGAATAAACACATTAACCAGCTAGGAAAGCCTAACACTTCCATAACATAGTTGAGAGACAATCAATGTTCCTAAGCTTTTCAGGTTCATTACAGTGTTTAGATAGTTGTTTGTTCATGTTCCCAATGTTTATACCTGAACAAGAAGGCCTAATGTTAGAAACTACAAGAAAACATCAGAAACTCTGGCAAAATGACAATAAATACATGAGAACTAGCATAAAACATGTATAAAACACTTCTCCAACTGAGTTGTTCATGTAGAAAAGGTATCTTAGATCCAGGAATTCCAGAATTCGAGTTTACAGCACATTAAACAGTGTATGAATCCTACGTTGTTAACTTGAAGGAGCCTAGAATGGTAAATGAGTGAAATGCAAGGCAGAATACACTTGAAATAGAGGAATAAACACATTAACCAGCTTTGGAAAGCCTTACACTTCACGGAAATATATCATTAAACTCTATAACGTAGTTGAGAGACAATGTTCCCGAGTTTTCCAGCTTCATAACCGTGTTTAGGTAGTTGTTTGTAGATGTTCCCAATGTTTATACCTGGTCAAGAAGGGCTAATGTTAGAAACTACAAGAGAACATCAGTAATTCTGGCAAAATGACAATAAATACATGAAAACTAGCATAGAACATGTATAAAACACTTCTCCAACTGAGTTTTTGTGTAGAAAAGGTATCTTAGATCCAGGAATTACAGAATTCGAGTTTAGAGCACATTTAACAGTGTGTGAATCCTACGTTGTTAATTGAAGGAGCCTAGAATGGTAAATGTGTGAAATACAAAGCAGAATACACTTGAAATGGAAGAATAAACACATTAACCAGCTAAGAAAGCCTAACACTTCCATAACATAGTTGAGAGAAAATCAATGTTCCTAAGCTTTTCAGGTTCATTACAGTGTTTAGATAGTTGTTTGTTCATGTTCCCAATGTTTATACCTGAACAAGAAGGCCTAATGTTAGAAACTATAAGAAAACATCAGGAACTCTGGCAAAATGACAATAAATACATGAGAACTAGCATAGAACATGTATAAAACACTTCTCCAACTGAGTTGTTCATGTAGAAAAGGTATCTTAGATCCAGGAATTACAGAATTCGAGTTTAGAGCACATTTAACAGTGTGGGAATCCTAGGTTGTTAATTTGAAGGAGCCTAGAATGGTAAATGTGTGAAATACAAAGCAGAATACACTTGAAATGGAAGAATAAACACATTAACCAGCTAGGAAAGCCTAACACTCCCATAACATAGTTGAGAGACAATCAATGTTCCTAAGCTTTTCAGGTTCATTACAGTGTTTAGATAGTTGTTTGTTCATGTTCCCAATGTTTATACCTGAACAAGAAGGCCTAATGTTAGAAACTACAAGAAAACATCAGGAACTCTGGCAAAATGACAATAAATACATGAGAACTAGCATAAAACATGTATAAAACACTTCTCCAACTGAGTTGTTCATGTAGTAAAGGTATCTTAGATCCAGGAATTCCAGAATTCGAGTTTACAGCACATTAAACAGTGTATGAATCCTACGTTGTTAACTTGAAGGAGCCTAGAATGGTAAATGAGTGAAATGCAAGGCAGAATACACTTGAAATAGAGGAATAAACACATTAACCAGCTTTGGAAAGCCTTACACTTCACGGAAATGTATCATTAAACTCTATAACGTAGTTGAGAAACAATGTTCCCGAGTTTTCCAGCTTCATAACCGTGTTTAGGTAGTTGTTTGTAGATGTTCCCAATGTTTATACCTGGTCAAGAAGGCCTAATGTTAGAAACTACAAGAAAACATCAGTAACTCTGGCAAAATGACAATAAATACATGAGAACTAGCATAGAACATGTATAAAACACTTCTCCAACTGAGTTTTTGTGTAGAAAAGGTATCTTAGATCCAGGAATTACAGAATTCGAGTTTAGAGCACATTTAACAGTGTGTGAATCCTACGTTGTTAATTGAAGGAGCCTAGAATGGTAAATGTGTGAAATACAAAGCAGAATACACTTGAAATGGAAGAATAAACACATTAACCAGCTAAGAAAGCCTAACACTTCCATAACATAGTTGAGAGAAAATCAATGTTCCTAAGCTTTTCAGGTTCATTACAGTGTTTAGATAGTTGTTTGTTCATGTTCCCAATGTTTATACCTGAACAAGAAGGCCTAATGTTAGAAACTATAAGAAAACATCAGGAACTCTGGCAAAATGACAATAAATACATGAGAACTAGCATAGAACATGTATAAAACACTTCTCCAACTGAGTTGTTCATGTAGAAAAGGTATCTTAGATCCAGGAATTCCAGAATTCGAGTTTAGAGCACATTAAACAGTGTATGAATCCTACGTTGTTTACTTGAAGGAGCCTAGAATGGTAAATGAGTGAAATACAAGGCAGAATACACTTGAAATAGAGGAATAAACACATTAACCAGCTTTGGAAAGCCTTACACTTCACGGAAATGTATCATTAAACTCTATAACGTAGTTGAGAAACAATGTTCCCGAGTTTTCCAGGTTCATAACCGTGTTTAGGTAGTTGTTTGTAGATGTTCCCAATGTTTATACCTGGTCAAGAAGGCCTAATGTTAGAAACTACAAGAAAACATCAGTAACTCTGGCAAAATGACAATAAATACATGAGAACTAGCATAGAACATGTATAAAACACTTCTCCAACTGAGTTGTTCATGTAGAAAAGGTATCTTAGATCCAGGAATTCCAGAATTTGAGTTTAGAGCACATTAAACAGTGTATGAATCCTACGTTGTTAACTTGAAGGAGCCTAGAATGGTAAATGAGTGAAATACAAGGCAGAATACACTTGAAATAGAGGAATAAACACATTAACCAGCTTTGGAAAGCCTTACACTTCACGGAAATGTATCATTAAACTCTATAACGTAGTTGAGAAACAATGTTCCCGAGTTTTCCAGCTTCATAACCGTGTTTAGGTAGTTGTTTGTAGATGTTCCCAATGTTTATACCTGGTCAAGAAGGCCTAATGTTAGAAACTACAAGAAAACATCAGTAACTCTGGCAAAATGACAATAAATACATGAAAACTAGCATAGAACATGTATAAAACACTTCTCCAACTGAGTTGTTCGTGTAGAAAAGGTATCTTAGATCCAGGAATTACAGAATTCGAGTTTAGAGCACATTTAACAGTGTGTGAATCCTACGTTGTTAATTGAAGGAGCCTAGAATGGTAAATGTGTGAAATACAAAGCAGAATACACTTGAAATGGAAGAATAAACACATTAACCAGCTTGGAAAGCCTAACACTTCCATAACATAGTTGAGAGAAAATCAATGTTCCTAAGCTTTTCAGGTTCATTACAGTGTTTAGATAGTTGTTTGTTCATGTTCCCAATGTTTATACCTGAACAAGAAGGCCTAATGTTAGAAACTACAAGAAAACATCAGGAACTCTGGCAAAATGACAAGAAATACATGAGAACTAGCATAGAACATGTATAAAACACTTCTCCAACTGAGTTGTTCGTGTAGAAAAGGTATCTTAGATCCAGGAATTACAGAATTCGAGTTTAGAGCACATTTAACAGTGTGTGAATCCTACGTTGTTAATTGAAGGAGCCTAGAATGGTAAATGAGTGAAATACAAGGCAGAATACACTTGAAATAGAGGAATCAACACATTAACCAGCTTTGGAAAGCCTTACACTTCACGGAAATGTATCATTAAACTCTATAACGTAGTTGAGAAACAATGTTCCCGAGTTTTCCAGCTTCATAACCGTGTTTAGGTAGTTGTTTGTAGATGTTCCCAATGTTTATACCTGGTCAAGAAGGCCTAATGTTAGAAACTACAAGAAAACATCAGTAACTCTGGCAAAATGACAATAAATACATGAAAACTAGCATAGAATATGTATAAAACACTTCTCCAACTGAGTTGTTCGTGTAGAAAAGGTATCTTAGATCCAGGAATTACAGAATTCGAGTTTAGAGCACATTTAACAGTGTGTGAATCCTACGTTGTTAACTTGAAGGAGCCTAGAATGGTAAATGTGTGAAATACAAAGCAGAATACACTTGAAATGGAAGAATAAACACATTAACCAGCTAGGAAAGCCTAACACTTCCATAACATAGTTGAGAGACAATCAATGTTCCTAAGCTTTTCAGGTTCATTACAGTGTTTAGATAGTTGTTTGTTCATGTTCCCAATGTTTATACCTGAACAAGAAGGCCTAATGTTAGAAACTACAAGAAAACATCAGAAACTCTGGCAAAATGACAATAAATACATGAGAACTAGCATAAAACATGTATAAAACACTTCTCCAACTGAGTTGTTCATGTAGAAAAGGTATCTTAGATCCAGGAATTCCAGAATTCGAGTTTACAGCACATTAAACAGTGTATGAATCCTACGTTGTTAACTTGAAGGAGCCTAGAATGGTAAATGAGTGAAATGCAAGGCAGAATACACTTGAAATAGAGGAATAAACACATTAACCAGCTTTGGAAAGCCTTACACTTCACGGAAATATATCTTTAAACACTATAACGTAGTTGAGAGACAATGTTCCCGAGTTTTCCAGCTTCATAACCCTGTTTAGGTAGTTGTTTGTAGATGTTCCCAATGTTTATACCTGGTCAAGAAGGCCTAATGTTAGAAACTACAAGAAAACATCAGTAATTCTGGCAAAATGACAATAAATACATGAGAACTAGCATAGAACATGTATAAAACACATCTCCAACTGAGTTTTTGTGTAGAAAAGGTATCTTAGATCCAGGAATTACAGAATTCGAGTTTAGAGCACATTTAACAGTGTGTGAATCCTACGTTGTTAATTGAAGGAGCCTAGAATGGTAAATGTGTGAAATACAAAGCAGAATACACTTGAAATGGAAGAATAAACACATTAACCAGCTAAGAAAGCCTAACACTTCCATAACATAGTTGAGAGAAAATCAATGTTCCTAAGCTTTTCAGGTTCATTACAGTGTTTAGATAGTTGTTTGTTCATGTTCCCAATGTTTATACCTGAACAAGAAGGCCTAATGTTAGAAACTATAAGAAAAATCAGGAACTCTGGCAAAATGACAATAAATACATGAGAACTAGCATAGAACATGTATAAAACACTTCTCCAACTGAGTTGTTCATGTAGAAAAGGTATCTTAGATCCAGGAATTCCAGAATTCGAGTTTAGAGCACATTAAACAGTGTATGAATCCTACGTTGTTTACTTGAAGGAGCCTAGAATGGTAAATGAGTGAAATACAAGGCAGAATACACTTGAAATAGAGGAATAAACACATTAACCAGCTTTGGAAAGCCTTATACTTCACGGAAATGTATCATTAAACTCTATAACGTAGTTGAGAAACAATGTTCCCGAGTTTTCCAGGTTCATAACCGTGTTTAGGTAGTTGTTTGTAGATGTTCCCAATGTTTATACCTGGTCAAGAAGGCCTAATGTTAGAAACTACAAGAAAACATCAGTAACTCTGGCAAAATGACAATAAATACATGAGAACTAGCATAGAACATGTATAAAACACTTCTCCAACTGAGTTGTTCATGTAGAAAAGGTATCTTAGATCCAGGAATTCCAGAATTCGAGTTTAGAGCACATTAAACAGTGTATGAATCCTACGTTGTTAACTTGAAGGAGCCTAGAATGGTAAATGAGTGAAATACAAGGCAGAATACACTTGAAATAGAGGAATAAACACATTAACCAGCTTTGGAAAGCCTTACACTTCACGGAAATGTATCATTAAACTCTATAACGTAGTTGAGAAACAATGTTCCCGAGTTTTCCAGCTTCATAACCGTGTTTAGGTAGTTGTTTGTAGATGTTCCCAATGTTTATACCTGGTCAAGAAGGCCTAATGTTAGAAACTACAAGAAAACATCAGTAACTCTGGCAAAATGACAATAAATACATGAAAACTAGCATAGAACATGTATAAAACACTTCTCCAACTGAGTTGTTCGTGTAGAAAAGGTATCTTAGATCCAGGAATTACAGAATTCGAGTTTAGAGCACATTTAACAGTGTGTGAATCCTACGTTGTTAACTTGAAGGAGCCTAGAATGGTAAATGTGTGAAATACAAAGCAGAATACACTTGAAATGGAAGAATAAACACATTAACCAGCTAGGAAAGCCTAACACTTCCATAACATAGTTGAGAGACAATCAATGTTCCTAAGCTTTTCAGGTTCATTACAGTGTTTAGATAGTTGTTTGTTCATGTTCCCAATGTTTATACCTGAACAAGAAGGCCTAATGTTAGAAACTACAAGAAAACATCAGAAACTCTGGCAAAATTACAATAAATACATGAGAACTAGCATAAAACATGTATAAAACACTTCTCCAACTGAGTTGTTCATGTAGAAAAGGTATCTTAGATCGAGGAATTCCAGAATTCGAGTTTACAGCACATTAAACAGTGTATGAATCCTACGTTGTTAACTTGAAGGAGCCTAGAATGGTAAATGAGTGAAATGCAAGGCAGAATACACTTGAAATAGAGGAATAAACACATTAACCAGCTTTGGAAAGCCTTACACTTCACGGAAATATATCTTTAAACACTATAACGTAGTTGAGAGACAATGTTCCCGAGTTTTCCAGCTTCATAACCCTGTTTAGGTAGTTGTTTGTAGATGTTCCCAATGTTTATACCTGGTCAAGAAGGCCTAATGTTAGAAACTACAAGAAAACATCAGTAATTCTGGCAAAATGACAATAAATACATGAGAACTAGCATAGAACATGTATAAAACACATCTCCAACTGAGTTTTTGTGTAGAAAAGGTATCTTAGATCCAGGAATTACAGAATTCGAGTTTAGAGCACATTTAACAGTGTGTGAATCCTACGTTGTTAATTGAAGGAGCCTAGAATGGTAAATGTGTGAAATACAAAGCAGAATACACTTGAAATGGAAGAATAAACACATTAACCAGCTAAGAAAGCCTAACACTTCCATAACAGAGTTGAGAGACAATCAATGTTCCTAAGCTTTTCAGGTTCATTACAGTGTTTAGATAGTTGTTTGTTCATGTTCCCAATGTTTATACCTGAACAAGAAGGCCTAATGTTAGAAACTACAAGAAAACATCAGGAACTCTGGCAAAATGACAATAAATACATGAGAACTAGCATAGAACATGTATAAAACACTTCTCCAACTGAGTTGTTCGTGTAGAAAAGGTATCTTAGATCCAGGAATTACAGAATTCGAGTTTAGAGCACATTTAACAGTGTGTGAATCCTACGTTGTTAATTGAAGGAGCCTAGAATGGTAAATGAGTGAAATACAAGGCAGAATACACTTGAAATAGAGGAATAAACACATTAACCAGCTTTGGAAAGCCTTACACTTCACGGAAATGTATCATTAAACTCTACAACGTAGTTGAGAAACAATGTTCCCGAGTTTTCCAGGTTCATAACCGTGTTTAGGTAGTTGTTTGTAGATGTTCCCAATGTTTATACCTGGTCAAGAAGGGCTAATGTTAGAAACTACAAGAGAACATCAGTAATTCTGACAAAATGACAATAAATACATGAAAACTAGCATAGAACATGTATAAAACACTTCTCCAACTGAGTTGTTCGTGTAGAAAAGGTATCTTAGATCCAGGAATTACAGAATTCGAGTTTAGAGCACATTTAACAGTGTGTGAATCCTACGTTGTTAATTGAAGGAGCCTAGAATGGTAAATGTGTGAAATACAAAGCAGAATACACTTGAAATGGAAGAATAAACACATTAACCAGCTAAGAAAGCCTAACACTTCCATAACATAGTTGAGAGAAAATCAATGTTCCTAAGCTTTTCAGGTTCATTACAGTGTTTAGATAGTTGTTTGTTCATGTTCCCAATGTTTATACCTGAACAAGAAGGCCTAATGTTAGAAACTACAAGAAAACATCAGGAACTCTGGCAAAATGACAATAAATACATGAGAACTAGCATAGAACATGTATAAAACACTTCTCCAACTGAGTTGTTCATGTAGAAAAGGTATCTTAGATCCAGGAATTCCAGAATTCGAGTTTAGAGCACATTAAACAGTGTATGAATCCTACGTTGTTAACTTGAAGGAGCCTAGAATGGTAAATGAGTGAAATACAAGGCAGAATACACTTGAAATAGAGGAATAAACACATTAACCAGCTTTGGAAAGCCTTACACTTCACGGAAATGTATCATTAAACTCTATAACGTAGTTGAGAAACAATGTTCCCGAGTTTTCCAGGTTCATAACCGTGTTTAGGTAGTTGTTTGTAGATGTTCCCAATGTTTATACCTGGACAAGAAGGCCTAATGTTAGAAACTACAAGAAAACATCAGTAACTCTGGCAAAATGTCAATAAATACATGAGAACTAGCATAGAACATGTATAAAACACTCCTCCAACTGAGTTGTTCATGTAGAAAAGGTATCTTAGATCCAGGAATTCCAGAATTCGAGTTTAGAGCACATTAAACAGTGTATGAATCCTACGTTGTTAACTTGAAGGAGCCTAGAATGGTAAATGAGTGAAATACAAGGCAGAATACACTTGAAATAGAGGAATAAACACATTAACCAGCTTTGGAAAGCCTTACACTTCACGGAAATGTATCATTAAACTCTATAACGTAGTTGAGAAACAATGTTCCCGAGTTTTCCAGCTTCATAACCGTGTTTAGGTAGTTGTTTGTAGATGTTCCCAATGTTTATACCTGGTCAAGAAGGCCTAATGTTAGAAACTACAAGAAAACATCAGTAACTCTGGCAAAATGACAATAAATACATGAGAACTAGCATAGAACATGTATAAAACACTTCTCCAACTGAGTTGTTCATGTAGAAAAGGTATCTTAGATCCAGGAATTACAGAATTCGAGTTTAGAGCACATTTAACAGTGTGGGAATCCTAGGTTGTTAATTTGAAGGAGCCTAGAATGGTAAATGTGTGAAATACAAAGCAGAATACACTTGAAATGGAAGAATAAACACATTAACCAGCTAGGAAAGCCTAACACTCCCATAACATAGTTGAGAGACAATCAATGTTCCTAAGCTTTTCAGGTTCATTACAGTGTTTAGATAGTTGTTTGTTCATGTTCCCAATGTTTATACCTGAACAAGAAGGCCTAATGTTAGAAACTACAAGAAAACATCAGGAACTCTGGCAAAATGACAATAAATACATGAGAACTAGCATAAAACATGTATAAAACACTTCTCCAACTGAGTTGTTCATGTAGTAAAGGTATCTTAGATCCAGGAATTCCAGAATTCGAGTTTACAGCACATTAAACAGTGTATGAATCCTACGTTGTTAACTTGAAGGAGCCTAGAATGGTAAATGAGTGAAATGCAAGGCAGAATACACTTGAAATAGAGGAATAAACACATTAACCAGCTTTGGAAAGCCTTACACTTCACGGAAATGTATCATTAAACTCTATAACGTAGTTGAGAAACAATGTTCCCGAGTTTTCCAGCTTCATAACCGTGTTTAGGTAGTTGTTTGTAGATGTTCCCAATGTTTATACCTGGTCAAGAAGGCCTAATGTTAGAAACTACAAGAAAACATCAGTAACTCTGGCAAAATGACAATAAATACATGAGAACTAGCATAGAACATGTATAAAACACTTCTCCAACTGAGTTGTTCATGTAGAAAAGGTATCTTAGATCCAGGAATTACAGAATTCGAGTTTAGAGCACATTTAACAGTGTGGGAATCCTAGGTTGTTAACTTGAAGGAGCCTAGAATGGTAAATGTGTGAAATACAAAGCAGAATACACTTGAAATGGAAGAATAAACACATTAACCAGCTAGGAAAGCCTAACACTTCCATAACATAGTTGAGAGACAAGCAATGTTCCTAAGCTTTTCAGGTTCATTACAGTGTTTAGATAGTTGTTTGTTCATGTTCCCAATGTTTATACCTGAACAAGAAGGCCTAATGTTAGAAACTATAAGAAAACATCAGGAACTCTGGCAAAATGACAATAAATACATGAGAACTAGCATAGAACATGTATAAAACACTTCTCCAACTGAGTTGTTCATGTAGAAAAGGTATCTTAGATCCAGGAATTCCAGAATTCGAGTTTAGAGCACATTAAACAGTGTATGAATCCTACGTTGTTTACTTGAAGGAGCCTAGAATGGTAAATGAGTGAAATACAAGGCAGAATACACTTGAAATAGAGGAATAAACACATTAACCAGCTTTGGAAAGCCTTACACTTCACGGAAATGTATCATTAAACTCTATAACGTAGTTGAGAAACAATGTTCCCGAGTTTTCCAGGTTCATAACCGTGTTTAGGTAGTTGTTTGTAGATGTTCCCAATGTTTATACCTGGTCAAGAAGGCCTAATGTTAGAAACTACAAGAAAACATCAGTAACTCTGGCAAAATGACAATAAATACATGAGAACTAGCATAGAACATGTATAAAACACTTCTCCAACTGAGTTGTTCATGTAGAAAAGGTATCTTAGATCCAGGAATTCCAGAATTCGAGTTTAGAGCACATTAAACAGTGTATGAATCCTACGTTGTTAACTTGAAGGAGCCTAGAATGGTAAATGAGTGAAATACAAGGCAGAATACACTTGAAATAGAGGAATAAACACATTAACCAGCTTTGGAAAGCCTTACACTTCACGGAAATGTATCATTAAACTCTATAACGTAGTTGAGAAACAATGTTCCCGAGTTTTCCAGCTTCATAACCGTGTTTAGGTAGTTGTTTGTAGATGTTCCCAATGTTTATACCTGGTCAAGAAGGCCTAATGTTAGAAACTACAAGAAAACATCAGTAACTCTGGCAAAATGACAATAAATACATGAGAACTAGCATAGAACATGTATAAAACACTTCTCCAACTGAGTTGTTCATGTAGAAAAGGTATCTTAGATCCAGGAATTACAGAATTCGAGTTTAGAGCACATTTAACAGTGTGGGAATCCTAGGTTGTTAACTTGAAGGAGCCTAGAATGGTAAATGTGTGAAATACAAAGCAGAATACACTTGAAATGGAAGAATAAACACATTAACCAGCTAGGAAAGCCTAACACTTCCATAACATAGTTGAGAGACAATCAATGTTCCTAAGCTTTTCAGGTTCATTACAGTGTTTAGATAGTTGTTTGTTCATGTTCCCAATGTTTATACCTGAACAAGAAGGCCTAATGTTAGAAACTACAAGAAAACATCAGGAACTCTGGCAAAATGACAATAAATACATGAGAACTAGCATAGAACATGTATAAAACACTTCTCCAACTGAGTTGTTCGTGTAGAAAAGGTATCTTAGATCCAGGAATTCCAAAATTCGAGTTTAGAGCACATTAAACAGTGTATGAATCCTACGTTGTTAACTTGAAGGAGCCTAGAATGGTAAATGAGTGAAATGCAAGGCAGAATACACTTGAAATAGAGGAATAAACACATTAACCAGCTTTGGAAAGCCTTACACTTCACGGAAATGTATCATTAAACTCTATAACGTAGTTGAGAAACAATGTTCCCGAGTTTTCCAGCTTCATAACCGTGTTTAGGTAGTTGTTTGTAGATGTTCCCAATGTTTATACCTGGTCAAGAAGGCCTAATGTTAGAAACTACAAGAAAACATCAGTAATTCTGGCAAAATGACAATAAATACATGAGAACTAGCATAGAACATGTATAAAACACATCTCCAACTGAGTTTTTGTGTAGAAAAGGTATTTTAGATCCAGGAATTAAAGAATTCGAGTTTAGAGCACATTTAACAGTGTGTGAATCCTACATTGTTAACTTGAAGGAGCCTAGAATGGTAAATGTGTGAAATACAAAGCAGAATACAGTTGAAATGGAAGAATAAACACATTAACCAGCTTGGAAAGCCTAACACTTCCATAACAGAGTTGAGAGACAATCAATGTTCCTAAGCTTTTCAGGTTCATTACAGTGTTTAGATAGTTGTTTGTTCATGTTCCCAATGTTTATACCTGAACAAGAAGGCCTAATGTTAGAAACTACAAGAAAACATCAGGAACTCTGGCAAAATGACAATAAATACATGAGAACTAGCATAGAACATGTATAAAACACTTCTCCAACTGAGTTGTTCGTGTAGAAAAGGTATCTTAGATCCAGGAATTACAGAATTCGAGTTTAGAGCACATTTAACAGTGTGTGAATCCTACGTTGTTAATTGAAGGAGCCTAGAATGGTAAATGAGTGAAATACAAGGCAGAATACACTTGAAATAGAGGAATAAACACATTAACCAGCTTTGGAAAGCCTTACACTTCACGGAAATGTATCATTAAACTCTACAACGTAGTTGAGAAACAATGTTCCCGAGTTTTCCAGGTTCATAACCGTGTTTAGGTAGTTGTTTGTAGATGTTCCCAATGTTTATACCTGGTCAAGAAGGGCTAATGTTAGAAACTACAAGAGAACATCAGTAATTCTGGCAAAATGACAATAAATACATGAAAACTAGCATAGAACATGTATAAAACACTTCTCCAACTGAGTTGTTCGTGTAGAAAAGGTATCTTAGATCCAGGAATTCCAGAATTCGAGTTTAGAGCACATTTAACAGTGTGTGAATCCTACGTTGTTAATTGAAGGAGCCTAGAATGGTAAATGTGTGAAATACAAAGCAGAATACACTTGAAATGGAAGAATAAACACATTAACCAGCTAAGAAAGCCTAACACTTCCATAACATAGTTGAGAGAAAATCAATGTTCCTAAGCTTTTCAGGTTCATTACAGTGTTTAGATAGTTGTTTGTTCATGTTCCCAATGTTTATACCTGAACAAGAAGGCCTAATGTTAGAAACTACAAGAAAACATCAGGAACTCTGGCAAAATGACAATAAATACATGAGAACTAGCATAGAACATGTATAAAACACTTCTCCAACTGAGTTGTTCATGTAGAAAAGGTATCTTAGATCCAGGAATTCCAGAATTCGAGTTTAGAGCACATTAAACAGTCTATGAATCCTACGTTGTTAACTTGAAGGAGCCTAGAATGGTAAATGAGTGAAATACAAGGCAGAATACTCTTGAAATAGAGGAATAAACACATTAACCAGCTTTGGAAAGCCTTACACTTCACGGAAATGTATCATTAAACTCTATAACGTAGTTGAGAAACAATGTTCCCGAGTTTTCCAGGTTCATAACCGTGTTTAGGTAGTTGTTTGTAGATGTTCCCAATGTTTATACCTGGTCAAGAAGGCCTAATGTTAGAAACTACAAGAAAACATCAGTAACTCTGGCAAAATGTCAATAAATACATGAGAACTAGCATAGAACATGTATAAAACACTCCTCCAACTGAGTTGTTCATGTAGAAAAGGTATCTTAGATCCAGGAATTCCAGAATTCGAGTTTAGAGCACATTAAACAGTGTATGAATCCTACGTTGTTAACTTGAA
Source organism: Pipistrellus nathusii (assembly GCA_963693515.1). Taxonomy (NCBI): domain Eukaryota; kingdom Metazoa; phylum Chordata; class Mammalia; order Chiroptera; family Vespertilionidae; genus Pipistrellus; species Pipistrellus nathusii. Next base: position 26,156 of record CAVNZX010000057.1, read on the forward strand.
GGAGCCTAGAATGGTAAATGAGTGAAATACAAGGCAGAATACACTTGAAATAGAGGAATAAACACATTAACCAGCTTTGGAAAGCCTTACACTTCACGGAAATGTATCATTAAACTCTATAACGTAGTTGAGAAACAATGTTCCCGAGTTTTCCAGCTTCATAACCGTGTTTAGGTAGTTGTTTGTAGATGTTCCCAATGTTTATACCTGGTCAAGAAGGCCTAATGTTAGAAACTACAAGAAAACATCAGTAACTCTGGCAAAATGACAATAAATACATGAGAACTAGCATAGAACATGTATAAAACACTTCTCCAACTGAGTTGTTCATGTAGAAAAGGTATCTTAGATCCAGGAATTACAGAATTCGAGTTTAGAGCACATTTAACAGTGTGGGAATCCTAGGTTGTTAATTTGAAGGAGCCTAGAATGGTAAATGTGTGAAATACAAAGCAGAATACACTTGAAATGGAAGAATAAACACATTAACCAGCTAGGAAAGCCTAACACTCCCATAACATAGTTGAGAGACAATCAATGTTCCTAAGCTTTTCAGGTTCATTACAGTGTTTAGATAGTTGTTTGTTCATGTTCCCAATGTTTATACCTGAACAAGAAGGCCTAATGTTAGAAACTACAAGAAAACATCAGGAACTCTGGCAAAATGACAATAAATACATGAGAACTAGCATAAAACATGTATAAAACACTTCTCCAACTGAGTTGTTCATGTAGTAAAGGTATCTTAGATCCAGGAATTCCAGAATTCGAGTTTACAGCACATTAAACAGTGTATGAATCCTACGTTGTTAACTTGAAGGAGCCTAGAATGGTAAATGAGTGAAATGCAAGGCAGAATACACTGGAAATAGAGGAATAAACACATTAACCAGCTTTGGAAAGCCTTACACTTCACGGAAATGTATCATTAAACTCTATAACGTAGTTGAGAAACAATGTTCCCGAGTTTTCCAGCTTCATAACCGTGTTTAGGTAGTTGTTTGTAGATGTTCCCAATGTTTATACCTGGTCAAGAAGGCCTAATGTTAGAAACTACAAGAAAACATCAGTAACTCTGGCAAAATGACAATAAATACATGAGAACTAGCATAGAACATGTATAAAACACTTCTCCAACTGAGTTGTTCATGTAGAAAAGGTATCTTAGATCCAGGAATTACAGAATTCGAGTTTAGAGCACATTTAACAGTGTGGGAATCCTAGGTTGTTAACTTGAAGGAGCCTAGAATGGTAAATGTGTGAAATACAAAGCAGAATACACTTGAAATGGAAGAATAAACACATTAACCAGCTAGGAAAGCCTAACACTTCCATAACATAGTTGAGAGACAAGCAATGTTCCTAAGCTTTTCAGGTTCATTACAGTGTTTAGATAGTTGTTTGTTCATGTTCCCAATGTTTATACCTGAACAAGAAGGCCTAATGTTAGAAACTACAAGAAAACATCAGAAACTCTGGCAAAATGACAATAAATACATGAGAACTAGCATAAAACATGTATAAAACACTTCTCCAACTGAGTTGTTCATGTAGAAAAGGTATCTTAGATCCAGGAATTCCAGAATTCGAGTTTACAGCACATTAAACAGTGTATGAATCCTACGTTGTTAACTTGAAGGAGCCTAGAATGGTAAATGAGTGAAATGCAAGGCAGAATACACTTGAAATAGAGGAATAAACACATTAACCAGATAGGAAAGCCTAACATTTCCATAACATAGTTGAGAGACAATCAATGTTCCTAAGCTTTTCAGGTTCATTACAGTGTTTAGATAGTTGTTTGTTCATGTTCCCAATGTTTATACCTGAACAAGAGCCTAATGTTAGAAACTACAAGAAAACATCAGTAACTCTGGCAAAATGACAATAAATACATGAGAACTAGAATAGAACATGTATAAAACACTTCTCCAACTGAGTTGTTCATGTAGAAAAGGTATCTTAGATCCAGGAATTCCAGAATTCGAGTTTAGAGCACATTAAACAGTGTATGAATCCTACGTTGTTAACTTGAAGGAGCCTAGAATGGTAAATGAGTGAAATACAAGGCAGAATACACTTGAAATAGAGGAATAAACACATTAACCTGCTTTGGAAAGCCTTACACTTCACGGAAATGTATCCTTAAACTCTATAACCTAGGTTAGAGACAATGTTCCCGAGTTTTCCAGGTTCATAACCGTGTTTAGGTAGTTGTTTGTAGATGTTCCCAATGTTTATACCTGGTCAAGAAGGCCTAATGTTAGAAACTACAAGAAAACATCAGTAACTCTGGCAAAATGACAATAAATACATGAGAACTAGCATAGAACATGTATAAAACACTTCTCCAACTGAGCTGTTGGTGTAGAAAAGGTATCTTAGATCCAGGAATTACAGAATTCGAGTTTAGAGCACATTAAACAGTGTATGAATCCTACGTTGTTAACTTGAAGGAGCCTAGAATGGTAAATGAGTGAAATACAAGGCAGAATACACTTGAAATGGAAGAATAAACACATTAACCAGCTTGGAAAGCCTAACAATTCCATAACATAGTTGAGAGACAATCAATGTTCCTAAGCTTTTCAGGTTCATTACAGTGTTTAGATAGTTGTTTGTTCATGTTCCCAATGTTTATACCTGAACAAGAAGCCTAATGTTAGAAACTACAAGAAAACATCAGTAACTCTGGCAAAATGACAATAAATACATGAGAACTAGAATAGAACATGTATAAAACACTTCTCCAACTGAGTTGTTCATGTAGAAAAGGTATCTTAGATCCAGGAATTCCAGAATTCGAGTTTAGAGCACATTAAACAGTGTATGAATCCTACGTTGTTAACTTGAAGGAGCCTAGAATGGTAAATGAGTGAAATACAAGGCAGAATACACTTGAAATAGAGGAATAAACACATTAACCTGCTTTGGAAAGCCTTACACTTCACGGAAATGTATCCTTAAACTCTATAACCTAGGTTAGAGACAATGTTCCCGAGTTTTCCAGGTTCATAACCGTGTTTAGGTAGTTGTTTGTAGATGTTCCCAATGTTTATACCTGGTCAAGAAGGCCTAATGTTAGAAACTACAAGAAAACATCAGTAACTCTGGCAAAATGACAATAAATACATGAGAACTAGCATAGAACATGTATAAAACACTTCTCCAACTGAGCTGTTGGTGTAGAAAAGGTATCTTAGATCCAGGAATTACAGAATTCGAGTTTAGAGCACATTTAACAGTGTGTGAATCCTACGTTGTTAACTTGAAGGAGCCTAGAATGGTAAATGTGTGAAATACAAAGCAGAATACACTTGAAATGGAAGAATAAACACATTAACCAGCTTGGAAAGCCTAACACTTCCATAACATAGTTGAGAGACAATCAATGTTCCTAAGCTTTTCAGGTTCATTACAGTGTTTAGATAGTTGTTTGTTCATGTTCCCAATGTTTATACCTGAACAAGAAGCCTAATCTTAGAAATTACAAGAAAACATCAGTAACTCTGGCAAAATGACAATAAATACATGAGAACTAGCATAGAACATGTATAAAAAACTTCTCCAACTGAGTTGTTCGTGTAGAAAAGGTATCTTAGATCCAGGAATTCCAGAATTCGAGTTTAGAGCACATTAAACAGTGTATTAATCCTATGTTGTTAACTTGAAGGAGCCTAGAATGGTAAATGAGTGAAATACAAGGCAGAATACACTTGAAATAGAGGAATAAACACATTAAACTGCTTTGGAAAGCCTTACACTTCACGGAAATGTATCATTAAACTCTATAACGTAGTTGAGAGACAATGTTCCCGAGTTTTCCAGGTTCATAACCGTTTTTAGGTAGTTGTTTGTAGATGTTCCCAATGTTTATACCTGGTCAAGAAGGCCTAATGTTAGAAACTACAAGAAAACATCAGTAACTCTGGCAAAATGACAATAAATACATGACAACTAGCATAGAACATGTATAAAACACTTCTACAACTGAGCTGTTGGTGTAGAAATGGTATCTTAGATCCAGGAATTACAGAATTCGAGTTTAGAGCACATTTAACAGTGTGTGAATCCTACGTTGTTAACTTGAATGAGCCTAGAATGGTAAATGTGTGAAATACAAAGCAGAATACACTTGAAATGGAAGAATAAACACATTAACCAGCTTGGAAAGCCTAACACTTCCATAACATAATTGAGAGACAATCAATGTTCCTAAGCTTTTCAGGTTCATTACACTGTTTAGATAGTTGTTTGTTCATGTTCCCAATGTTTATACCTGAACAAGAAGCCTAATGTTAGAAACTACAAGAAAACATCAGTAACTCTGGCAAAATGACAATAAATCCATGAGAACTAGCATAGAACATGTATAAAAAACTTCTCCAACTGAGTTGTTCGTGTAGAAAAGGTATCTTAGATCCAGGAATTCCAGAATTCGAGTTTAGAGCACATTAAACAGTGTATGAATCCTACGTTGTTAACTTGAAGGAGCCTAGAATGGTAAATGAGTGAAATACAAGGCAGAATACACTTGAAATAGAGGAATAAACACATTAACCTGCTTTGGAAAGCCTTACACTTCACGGAAATGTATCATTAAACTCTATAACGTAGTTGAGAGACAATGTTCCCGAGTTTTCCAGGTTCATAACCGTGTTTAGGTAGTTGTTTGTAGATGTTCCCAATGTTTATACCTGGTCAAGAAGGCCTAATGTTAGAAACTACAAGAAAACATCAGTAACTCTGGCAAAATGACAATAAATACATGAGAACTAGCATAGAACATGTATAAAACACTTCTACAACTGAGTTGTTGGTGTAGAAAAGGTATCTTAGATCCAGAAATTACAGAATTCGAGTTTAGAGCACATTTAACAGTGTGTGAAATCTACGTTGTTAACTTGAAGGAGCCTAGAATGGTAAACGTGTGAAATACAAAGCAGAATACACTTGAAATGGAAGAATAAACACATTAACCAGCTTGGAAAGCCTAACACTTCCATAACATAGTTGAGAGACAATCAATGTTCCTAAGCTTTTCAGTTCCATTACAGTGTTTAGATAGTTGTTTGTTCATATTCCCGATGTTTATACCTGAACAAGAAGCCTAATGTTAGAAACTACAAGAAAACATCAGTAACTCTGGCAAAATGACAATAAATCCATGAGAACTAGCATAGAACATGTATAAAACACTTCTCCAACTGAGTTGTTCCTGTAGAAAAGGTATCTTAGATCCAGGAATTCCAGAATTCGAGTTTAGAGCACGTTAAACAGTGTATGAATCCTACGTTGTTAACTTGAAGGAGCCTAGAATGGTAAATGAGTGAAATACAAGGCCGAATACACTTGCAATAGAGGAAGAAACACATTAACCTGCTTTGGAAAGCCTTACACTTCACGGAAATGTATCATTAAACTCTATAACGTAGTTGAGAGACAATGTTCCCGAGTTTTCCAGGTTCATAACCGTGTTTAGGTAGTTGTTTGTAGATGTTCCCAATGTTTATACCTGGTCAAGAAGGCCTAATGTTAGAAACTACAAGAAAACATCAGTAACTCTGGCAAAATGACAATAAATACATGAGAACTAGCATAGAACATGTATAAAACACTTCTCCAACTGATTTGTTGGTGTAGAAAAGGTATCTTAGATCCAGAAATTACAGAATTCGAGTTTGAGCACATTTAACAGTGTGTGAATCCTACGTTGTTAACTTGAAGGAGCCTAGAATGGTAAATGTGTGAAATACAAAGCAGAATACACTTGAAATGGAAGAATAAACACATTAACCAGCTTGGAAAGCCTAACACTTCCATAACATAGTTGAGAGACAATCAATGTTCCTAAGCTTTTCAGGTTCATTACAGTGTTTAGATAGTAGTTTGTTCATGTTCCCAATGTTTATACCTGAACAAGAAGGCCTAATCTTAGAAACTACAAGAAAACATCAGTAACTCTGGCAAAATTACAATAAATACATGAGAACTAGCATAGAACATGTATAAAACACTTCTACAACTGAGTTGTTGGTGTAGAAAAGGTATCTTAGATCCAGGAATTACAGAATTTGAGTTTAGAGCACATTTAACAGTGTGTGAATCCTACGTTGTTAACTTGAAGAAGCCTAGAATGGTAAATGTGTGAAATACAAAGCAGAATACACTTGAAATGGAAGAATAAACACATTAACCTGCTTTGGAAAGCCTTACACTTCACGGAAATGTATCACTAAACTCTATAACGTAGTTGAGAGACAATGTTCCAGAGTTTTCCAGGTTCACAACCGTGTTTAGGTAGTTGTTTGTAGATGTTCCCAATGTTTATACCTGGTCAAGAAGGCCTAATGTTAGAAACTACAAGAAAACATCAGTAACTCTGGCAAAATGACAATAAATACATGAGAACTAGCATAGAACATGTATAAAACACTTCTCCAACTGAGCTGTTGGTGTAGAAAAGGTATCTTAGATCCAGGAATTACAGAATTCGAGTTTAGAGCACATTTAACAGTGTGTGAATCCTACGTTGTTAACTTGAAGGAGGCTAGAATGGTAAATGTGTGAAATACAAAGCAGAATACACTTGAAATGGAAGAATAAACACATTAACCAGCTTGGAAAGCCTAACACTTCCATAACATAGTTGAGAGACAATCAATGTTCCTAAGCTTTTCAGGTTCATTACAGTGTTTAGATAGTTGTTTGTTCATGTTCCCAATGTTTATACCTGAACAAGAACCCTAATCTTAGAAATTACAAGAAAACATCAGTAACTTTGGCAAAATGACAATAAATACATGAGAACTAGCATAGAACATGTATAAAAAACTTCTCCAACTGAGTTGTTCGTGTAGAAAAGGTATCTTAGATCCAGGAATTCCAGAATTCGAGTTTAGAGCACATTAAACAGTGTATGAATCCTACGTTGTTAACTTGAAGGAGCCTAGAATGGTAAATGTGTGAAATACAAAGCAGAATACACTTGATATTGAAGAATAAACACATTAACCAGCTTGGAAAGCCTAACACTTCCATAACATAGTTGAGAGACAATCAATGTTCCTCAGCTTTTCAGGGTCATTACAGTGTTTAGATAGTTGTTTGTTCATGTTCCCAATGTTTATACCTGAACAAGAAGGCCTAATCTTAGAAACTACAAGAAAACATCAGTAACTCTGGCAAAATGACAGTAAATACATGAGAACTAGCATAGAACATGTATAAAAAACTTCTCCAACTGAGTTGTTCGTGTAGAAAAGGTATCTTAGATCCAGGAATTCCAGAATTCGAGTTTAGAGCACATTAAACAGTGTATGAATCCTACGTTGTTAACTTGAAGGAGACTAGAATGGTAAATGTGTGAAATACAAAGCAGAATACACTTGATATTGAAGAATAAACACATTAACCAGCTTGGAAAGCCTAACACTTCCATAACATAGTTGAGAGACAATCAATGTTCCTAAGCTTTTCAGGTTCATTACAGTGTTTAGATAGTTGTTTGTTCATGTTCCCAATGTTTATACCTGAACAAGAACCCTAATCTTAGAAATTACAAGAAAACATCAGTAACTCTGGCAAAATGACAATAAATACAGGAGAACTAGCATAGAACATGTATAAAAAACTTCTCCAACTGAGTTGTTCGTGTAGAAAAGTTATCTTAGATCCCGGAATTCCAGAATTCGAGTTTAGAGCACATTAAACAGTGTATGAATCCTACGTTGTTAACTTGAAGGAGCCTAGAATGGTAAATGAGTGAAATACAAGGCAGAATACACTTGAAATAGAGGAATAAACACATTAACCTGCTTTGGATAGCCTTACACTTCACGGAAGTGTATCATTAAACTCTATAACGTAGTTGAGAGACAATGTTCCCGAGTTTTCCAGGTTCATAACCGTGTTTAGGTAGTTGTTTGTAGATGTTCCCAATGTTTATACCTGGTAAAGAAGGCCTAATGTTAGAATCTACAAGAAAACATCAGTAACTCTGGCAAAATGACAATAAATACATGAGAACTAGCATAGAACATGTATAAAACACTTCTCCAACTGAGTTGTTGGTGTAGAAAAGGTATCTTAGATCCAGGAATTACAGAATTCAAGTTTAGAGCACATTTAACCGTGTGTGAATCCTACGTTGTTAACTTGAAGGAGCCTAGAATGGTAAATGTGTGAAATACAAAGCAGAATACACTTGAAATGGAAGAATAAACACATTAACCAGCTTGGAAAGCCTAACACTTCCATAACATAGTTGAGAGACAATCAATGTTCCTAAGCTTTTCAGGGTCATTACAGTGTTTAGATAGCTGTTTGTTCATGTTCCCAATGTTTATACCTGAACAAAAAGCCTAATCTTAGAAACTACAAGAAAACATCAGTAACTCTGGCAAAATGACAATAAATACATGAGAACTAGCATAGAACATGTATAAAAAACTTCTCCAACTGAGCTGTTCGTGTAGAAAAGGTATCTTAGATCCAGGAATTCCAGAATTCGAGTTTAGAGCACATTAAACAGTGTATGAATCCTACGTTGTTAACTTGAAGGAGCCTAGAATGGTAAATGAGTGAAATACAAGGCAGAATACACTTGAAATGGAAGAATAAACACATTAACCAGCTTGGAAAGCCTAACAATTCCATAACATAGTTGAGAGACAATCAATGTTCCTAAGCTTTTCAGGTTCATTACAGTGTTTAGATAGTTGTTTGTTCATGTTCCCAATGTTTATACCTGAACAAGAAGCCTAATGTTAGAAACTACAAGAAAACATCAGTAACTCTGGCAAAATGACAATAAATACATGAGAACTAGAATAGAACATGTATAAAACACTTCTCCAACTGAGTTGTTCATGTAGAAAAGGTATCTTAGATCCAGGAATTCCAGAATTCGAGTTTAGAGCACATTAAACAGTGTATGAATCCTACGTTGTTAACTTGAAGGAGCCTAGAATGGTAAATGAGTGAAATACAAGGCAGAATACACTTGAAATAGAGGAATAAACACATTAACCTGCTTTGGAAAGCCTTACACTTCACGGAAATGTATCCTTAAACTCTATAACCTAGGTTAGAGACAATGTTCCCGAGTTTTCCAGGTTCATAACCGTGTTTAGGTAGTTGTTTGTAGATGTTCCCAATGTTTATACCTGGTCAAGAAGGCCTAATGTTAGAAACTACAAGAAAACATCAGTAACTCTGGCAAAATGACAATAAATAAATGACAACTAGCATAGAACATGTATAAAACACTTCTACAACTGAGCTGTTGGTGTAGAAAAGGTATCTTAGATCCAGGAATTACAGAATTCGAGTTTAGAGCACATTTAACAGTGTGTGAATCCTACGTTGTTAACTTGAAGGAGCCTAGAATGGTAAATGTGTGAAATACAAAGCAGAATACACTTGAAATGGAAGAATAAACACATTAACCAGCTTGGAAAGCCTAACACTTCCATAACATAGTTGAGAGACAATCAATGTTCCTAAGCTTTTCAGGTTCATTACAGTGTTTAGATAGTTGTTTGTTCATGTTCCCAATGTTTATACCTGAACAAGAAGCCTAATCTTAGAAATTACAAGAAAACATCAGTAACTCTGGCAAAATGACAATAAATACATGAGAACTAGCATAGAACATGTATAAAAAACTTCTCCAACTGAGTTGTTCGTGTAGAAAAGGTATCTTAGATCCAGGAATTCCAGAATTCGAGTTTAGAGCACATTAAACAGTGTATGAATCCTATGTTGTTAACTTGAAGGAGCCTAGAATGGTAAATGAGTGAAATACAAGGCAGAATACACTTGAAATAGAGGAATAAACACATTAAACTGCTTTGGAAAGCCTTACACTTCACGGAAATGTATCATTAAACTCTATAACGTAGTTGAGAGACAATGTTCCCGAGTTTTCCAGGTTCATAACCGTTTTTAGGTAGTTGTTTGTAGATGTTCCCAATGTTTATACCTGGTCAAGAAGGCCTAATGTTAGAAACTACAAGAAAACATCAGTAACTCTGGCAAAATGACAATAAATACATGACAACTAGCATAGAACATGTATAAAACACTTCTACAACTGAGCTGTTGGTGTAGAAATGGTATCTTAGATCCAGGAATTACAGAATTCGAGTTTAGAGCACATTTAACAGTGTGTGAATCCTACGTTGTTAACTTGAATGAGCCTAGAATGGTAAATGTGTGAAATACAAAGCAGAATACACTTGAAATGGAAGAATAAACACATTAACCAGCTTGGAAAGCCTAACACTTCCATAACATAATTGAGAGACAATCAATGTTCCTAAGCTTTTCAGGTTCATTACAGTGTTTAGATAGTTGTTTGTTCATGTTCCCAATGTGTATACCTGAACAAGAAGCCTAATGTTAGAAACTACAAGAAAACATCAGTAACTCTGGCAAAATGACAATAAATCCATGAGAACTAGCATAGAACATGTATAAAAAACTTCTCCAACTGAGTTGTTCGTGTAGAAAAGGTATCTTAGATCCAGGAATTCCAGAATTCGAGTTTAGAGCACATTAAACAGTGTATGAATCCTACGTTGTTAACTTGAAGGAGCCTAGAATGGTAAATGAGTGAAATACAAGGCAGAATACACTTGAAATAGAGGAATAAACACATTAACCTGCTTTGGAAAGCCTTACACTTCACGGAAATGTATCATTAAACTCTATAACGTAGTTGAGAGACAATGTTCCCGAGTTTTCCAGGTTCATAACCGTGTTTAGGTAGTTGTTTGTAGATGTTCCCAATGTTTATACCTGGTCAAGAAGGCCTAATGTTAGAAACTACAAGAAAACATCAGTAACTCTGGCAAAATGACAATAAATACATGAGAACTAGCATAGAACATGTATAAAACACTTCTACAACTGAGTTGTTGGTGTAGAAAAGGTATCTTAGATCCAGAAATTACAGAATTCGAGTTTAGAGCACATTTAACAGTGTGTGAAATCTACGTTGTTAACTTGAAGGAGCCTAGAATGGTAAACGTGTGAAATACAAAGCAGAATACACTTGAAATGGAAGAATAAACACATTAACCAGCTTGGAAAGCCTAACACTTCCATAACATAGTTGAGAGACAATCAATGTTCCTAAGCTTTTCAGTTCCATTACAGTGTTTAGATAGTTGTTTGTTCATATTCCCGATGTTTATACCTGAACAAGAAGCCTAATGTTAGAAACTACAAGAAAACATCAGTAACTCTGGCAAAATGACAATAAATACATGAGAACTAGCATATAACATGTATAAAACACTTCTCCAACTGAGTTGTTCCTGTAGAAAAGGTATCTTAGATCCAGGAATTCCAGAATTCGAGTTTAGAGCACGTTAAACAGTGTATGAATCCTACGTTGTTAACTTGAAGGAGCCTAGAATGGTAAATGAGTGAAATACAAGGCCGAATACACTTGCAATAGAGGAAGAAACACATTAACCTGCTTTGGAAAGCCTTACACTTCACGGAAATGTATCATTAAACTCTATAACGTAGTTGAGAGACAATGTTCCCGAGTTTTCCAGGTTCATAACCGTGTTTAGGTAGTTGTTTGTAGATGTTCCCAATGTTTATACCTGGTCAAGAAGGCCTAATGTTAGAAACTACAAGAAAACATCAGTAACTCTGGCAAAATGACAATAAATACATGAGAACTAGCATAGAACATGTATAAAACACTTCTCCAACTGAGTTGTTGGTGTAGAAAAGGTATCTTAGATCCAGAAATTACAGAATTCGAGTTTGAGCACATTTAACAGTGTGTGAATCCTACGTTGTTAACTTGAAGGAGCCTAGAATGGTAAATGTGTGAAATACAAAGCAGAATACACTTGAAATGGAAGAATAAACACATTAACCAGCTTGGAAAGCCTAACACTTCCATAACATAGTTGAGAGACCATCAATGTTCCTAAGCTTTTCAGGTTCATTACAGTGTTTAGATAGTTGTTTGTTCATGTTCCCAATGTTTATACCTGAACAAGAAGGCCTAATCTTAGAAACTACAAGAAAACATCAGTAACTCTGGCAAAATGACAATAAATACATGAGAACTAGCATAGAACATGTATAAAACACTTCTCCAACTGAGTTGTTCGTGTAGAAAAGGTATCTTAGATCCAGGAATTCCAGAATTCGAATTTAGAGCACATTAAACAGTGTATGAATCCTACGTTGTTAACTTGAAGGAGCCTAGAATGGTAAATGAGTGAAATACAAGGCAGAATACAGTTGAAATAGAGGAATAAACACATTAACCTGCTTTGGAAAGCCTTACACTTCACGGAAATGTATCATTAAACTCTATAACGTAGTTGAGAGACAATGTTCCCGAGTTTTCCAGGTTCATAACCGTGTTTAGGTAGTTGTTTGTAGATGTTCCCAATGTTTATACCTGGTCAAGAAGGCCTAATGTTAGAAACTACAAGAAAACATCAGTAACTCTGGCAAAATTACAATAAATACATGAGAACTAGCATAGAACATGTATAAAACACTTCTACAACTGAGTTGTTGGTGTAGAAAAGGTATCTTAGATCCAGGAATTACAGAATTTGAGTTTAGAGCACATTTAACAGTGTGTGAATCCTACGTTGTTAACTTGAAGAAGCCTAGAATGGTAAATGTGTGAAATACAAAGCAGAATACACTTGAAATGGAAGAATAAACACATTAACCTGCTTTGGAAAGCCTTACACTTCACGGAAATGTATCACTAAACTCTATAACGTAGTTGAGAGACAATGTTCCCGAGTTTTCCAGGTTCACAACCGTGTTTAGGTAGTTGTTTGTAGATGTTCCCAATGTTTATACCTGGTCAAGAAGGCCTAATGTTAGAAACTACAAGAAAACATCAGTAACTCTGGCAAAATGACAATAAATACATGAGAACTAGCATAGAACATGTATAAAACACTTCTCCAACTGAGCTGTTGGTGTAGAAAAGGTATCTTAGATCCAGGAATTACAGAATTCGAGTTTAGAGCACATTTAACAGTGTGTGAATCCTACGTTGTTAACTTGAAGGAGCCTAGAATGGTAAATGTGTGAAATACAAAGCAGAATACACTTGAAATGGAAGAATAAACACATTAACCAGCTTGGAAAGCCTAACACTTCCATAACATAGTTGAGAGACAATCAATGTTCCTAAGCTTTTCAGGTTCATTACAGTGTTTAGATAGTTGTTTGTAGATGTTCCCAATGTTTATACCTGGTCAAGAAGGCCTAATGTTAGAAACTACAAGAAAACATCAGTAACTCTGGCAAAATGACAATAAATACATGAGAACTAGCATAGAACATGTATAAAACACTTCTCCAACTGAGTTGTTGGTGTAGAAAAGGTATCTTAGATCCAGAAATTACAGAATTCGAGTTTGAGCACATTTAACAGTGTGTGAATCCTACGTTGTTAACTTGAAGGAGCCTAGAATGGTAAATGTGTGAAATACAAAGCAGAATACACTTGAAATGGAAGAATAAACACATTAACCAGCTTGGAAAGCCTAACACTTCCATAACATAGTTGAGAGACAATCAATGTTCCTAAGCTTTTCAGGTTCATTACAGTGTTTAGATAGTTGTTTGTAGATGTTCCCAATGTTTATACCTGGTCAAGAAGGCCTAATGTTAGAAACTACAAGAAAACATCAGTAACTCTGGCAAAATGACAATAAATACATGAGAACTAGCATAGAACATGTATAAAACACTTCTCCAACTGAGTTGTTGGTGTAGAAAAGGTATCTTAGATCCAGAAATTACAGAATTCGAGTTTGAGCACATTTAACAGTGTGTGAATCCTACGTTGTTAACTTGAAGGAGCCTAGAATGGTAAATGTGTGAAATACAAAGCAGAATACACTTGAAATGGAAGAATAAACACATTAACCAGCTTGGAAAGCCTAACACTTCCATAACATAGTTGAGAGACCATCAATGTTCCTAAGCTTTTCAGGTTCATTACAGTGTTTAGATAGTTGTTTGTTCATGTTCCCAATGTTTATACCTGAACAAGAAGGCCTAATCTTAGAAACTACAAGAAAACATCAGTAACTCTGGCAAAATGACAATAAATACATGAGAACTAGCATAGAACATGTATAAAACACTTCTCCAACTGAGTTGTTCGTGTAGAAAAGGTATCTTAGATCCAGGAATTCCAGAATTCGAATTTAGAGCACATTAAACAGTGTATGAATCCTACGTTGTTAACTTGAAGGAGCCTAGAATGGTAAATGAGTGAAATACAAGGCAGAATACAGTTGAAATAGAGGAATAAACACATTAACCTGCTTTGGAAAGCCTTACACTTCACGGAAATGTATCATTAAACTCTATAACGTAGTTGAGAGACAATGTTCCCGAGTTTTCCAGGTTCATAACCGTGTTTAGGTAGTTGTTTGTAGATGTTCCCAATGTTTATACCTGGTCAAGAAGGCCTAATGTTAGAAACTACAAGAAAACATCAGTAACTCTGGCAAAATTACAATAAATACATGAGAACTAGCATAGAACATGTATAAAACACTTCTACAACTGAGTTGTTGGTGTAGAAAAGGTATCTTAGATCCAGGAATTACAGAATTTGAGTTTAGAGCACATTTAACAGTGTGTGAATCCTACGTTGTTAACTTGAAGAAGCCTAGAATGGTAAATGTGTGAAATACAAAGCAGAATACACTTGAAATGGAAGAATAAACACATTAACCTGCTTTGGAAAGCCTTACACTTCATGGAAATGTATCACTAAACTCTATAACGTAGTTGAGAGACAATGTTCCCGAGTTTTCCAGGTTCACAACCGTGTTTAGGTAGTTGTTTGTAGATGTTCCCAATGTTTATACCTGGTCAAGAAGGCCTAATGTTAGAAACTACAAGAAAACATCAGTAACTCTGGCAAAATGACAATAAATACATGAGAACTAGCATAGAACATGTATAAAACACTTCTCCAACTGAGCTGTTGGTGTAGAAAAGGTATCTTAGATCCAGGAATTACAGAATTCGAGTTTAGAGCACATTTAACAGTGTGTGAATCCTACGTTGTTAACTTGAAGGAGCCTAGAATGGTAAATGTGTGAAATACAAAGCAGAATACACTTGAAATGGAAGAATAAACACATTAACCAGCTTGGAAAGCCTAACACTTCCATAACATAGTTGAGAGACAATCAATGTTCCTAAGCTTTTCAGGTTCATTACAGTGTTTAGATAGTTGTTTGTTCATGTTCCCAATGTTTATACCTGAACAAGAACCCTAATCTTAGAAATTACAAGAAAACATCAGTAACTTTGGCAAAATGACAATAAATACATGAGAACTAGCATAGAACATGTATAAAAAACTTCTCCAACTGAGTTGTTCGTGTAGAAAAGGTATCTTAGATCCAGGAATTCCAGAATTCGAGTTTAGAGCACATTAAACAGTGTATGAATCCTACGTTGTTAACTTGAAGGAGCCTAGAATGGTAAATGTGTGAAATACAAAGCAGAATACACTTGATATTGAAGAATAAACACATTAACCAGCTTGGAAAGCCTAACACTTCCATAACATAGTTGAGAGACAATCAATGTTCCTCAGCTTTTCAGGGTCATTACAGTGTTTAGATAGTTGTTTGTTCATGTTCCCAATGTTTATACCTGAACAAGAAGGCCTAATCTTAGAAACTACAAGAAAACATCAGTAACTCTGGCAAAATGACAGTAAATACATGAGAACTAGCATAGAACATGTATAAAAAACTTCTCCAACTGAGTTGTTCGTGTAGAAAAGGTATCTTAGATCCAGGAATTCCAGAATTCGAGTTTAGAGCACATTAAACAGTGTATGAATCCTACGTTGTTAACTTGAAGGAGACTAGAATGGTAAATGTGTGAAATACAAAGCAGAATACACTTGATATTGAAGAATAAACACATTAACCAGCTTGGAAAGCCTAACACTTCCATAACATAGTTGAGAGACAATCAATGTTCCTAAGCTTTTCAGGTTCATTACAGTGTTTAGATAGTTGTTTGTTCATGTTCCCAATGTTTATACCTGAACAAGAACCCTAATCTTAGAAATTACAAGAAAACATCAGTAACTCTGGCAAAATGACAATAAATACAGGAGAACTAGCATAGAACATGTATAAAAAACTTCTCCAACTGAGTTGTTCGTGTAGAAAAGTTATCTTAGATCCCGGAATTCCAGAATTCGAGTTTAGAGCACATTAAACAGTGTATGAATCCTACGTTGTTAACTTGAAGGAGCCTAGAATGGTAAATGAGTGAAATACAAGGCAGAATACACTTGAAATAGAGGAATAAACACATTAACCTGCTTTGGATAGCCTTACACTTCACGGAAGTGTATCATTAAACTCTATAACGTAGTTGAGAGACAATGTTCCCGAGTTTTCCAGGTTCATAACCGTGTTTAGGTAGTTGTTTGTAGATGTTCCCAATGTTTATACCTGGTAAAGAAGGCCTAATGTTAGAATCTACAAGAAAACATCAGTAACTCTGGCAAAATGACAATAAATACATGAGAACTAGCATAGAACATGTATAAAACACTTCTCCAACTGAGTTGTTGGTGTAGAAAAGGTATCTTAGATCCAGGAATTACAGAATTCAAGTTTAGAGCACATTTAACCGTGTGTGAATCCTACGTTGTTAACTTGAAGGAGCCTAGAATGGTAAATGTGTGAAATACAAAGCAGAATACACTTGAAATGGAAGAATAAACACATTAACCAGCTTGGAAAGCCTAACACTTCCATAACATAGTTGAGAGACAATCAATGTTCCTAAGCTTTTCAGGGTCATTACAGTGTTTAGATAGTTGTTTGTTCATGTTCCCAATGTTTATACCTGAACAAGAAGGCCTAATCTTAGAAACTACAAGAAAACATCAGTAACTCTGGCAAAATGACAATAAATACATGAGAACTAGCATAGAACATGTATAAAACACTTCTCCAACTGAGTTGTTCGTGTAGAAAAGGTATCTTCGATCCAGGAATTCCAGAATTCGAGTTTAAAGCACATTAAACAGTGTATGAATCCTACGTTGTTAACTTGAAGGAGCCTAGAATGGTAAATGTGTGAAATACAAAGCAGAATACACTTGAAATGGAAGAATAAACACATTAACCAGCTTGGAAAGCCTAACACTTCCATAACATAGTTGAGAGACAATCAATGTTCCTAAGCTTTTCAGGGTCATTACAGTGTTTAGATAGTTGTTTGTTCATGTTCCCAATGTTTATACCTGAACAAAAAGCCTAATCTTAGAAACTACAAGAAAACATCAGTAACTCTGGCAAAATGACAATAAATACATGAGAACTAGCATAGAACATGTATAAAAAACTTCTCCAACTGAGCTGTTCGTGTAGAAAAGGTATCTTAGATCCAGGAATTCCAGAATTCGAGTTTAGAGCACATTAAACAGTGTATGAATCCTACGTTGTTAACTTGAAGGAGCCTAGAATGGTAAATGAGTGAAATACAAGGCAGAATACACTTGAAATGGAAGAATAAACACATTAACCAGCTTGGAAAGCCTAACAATTCCATAACATAGTTGAGAGACAATCAATGTTCCTAAGCTTTTCAGGTTCATTACAGTGTTTAGATAGTTGTTTGTTCATGTTCCCAATGTTTATACCTGAACAAGAAGCCTAATGTTAGAAACTACAAGAAAACATCAGTAACTCTGGCAAAATGACAATAAATACATGAGAACTAGAATAGAACATGTATAAAACACTTCTCCAACTGAGTTGTTCATGTAGAAAAGGTATCTTAGATCCAGGAATTCCAGAATTCGAGTTTAGAGCACATTAAACAGTGTATGAATCCTACGTTGTTAACTTGAAGGAGCCTAGAATGGTAAATGAGTGTAATACAAGGCAGAATACACTTGAAATAGAGGAATAAACACATTAACCTGCTTTGGAAAGCCTTACACTTCACGGAAATGTATCCTTAAACTCTATAACCTAGGTTAGAGACAATGTTCCCGAGTTTTCCAGGTTCATAACCGTGTTTAGGTAGTTGTTTGTAGATGTTCCCAATGTTTATACCTGGTCAAGAAGGCCTAATGTTAGAAACTACAAGAAAACATCAGTAACTCTGGCAAAATGACAATAAATACATGACAACTAGCATAGAACATGTATAAAACACTTCTACAACTGAGCTGTTGGTGTAGAAAAGGTATCTTAGATCCAGGAATTACAGAATTCGAGTTTAGAGCACATTTAACAGTGTGTGAATCCTACGTTGTTAACTTGAAGGAGCCTAGAATGGTAAATGTGTGAAATACAAAGCAGAATACACTTGAAATGGAAGAATAAACACATTAACCAGCTTGGAAAGCCTAACACTTCCATAACATAGTTGAGAGACAATCAATGTTCCTAAGCTTTTCAGGTTCATTACAGTGTTTAGATAGTTGTTTGTTCATGTTCCCAATGTTTATACCTGAACAAGAAGCCTAATCTTAGAAATTACAAGAAAACATCAGTAACTCTGGCAAAATGACAATAAATACATGAGAACTAGCATAGAACATGTATAAAAAACTTCTCCAACTGAGTTGTTCGTGTAGAAAAGGTATCTTAGATCCAGGAATTCCAGAATTCGAGTTTAGAGCACATTAAACAGTGTATGAATCCTACGTTGTTAACTTGAAGGAGTCCAGAATGGTAAATGAGTGAAATACAAGGCAGAATACACTTGAAATAGAGGAATAAACACATTAACCTGCTCTGGAAAGCCTTACACTTCAGGGAAATGTATTATTAAACTCTATAACGTAGTTGAGAGACAATGTTCCCGAGTTTTCCACGTTCATAACCGTGTTTAGGTAGTTGTTTGTAGATGTTCCCAATGTTTATATCTGGTCAAGAAGGCCTAATGTTAGAAACTACAAGAAAACATCAGTAACTCTGGCAAAATGACAATAAATACATGAGAACTAGCATAGAACATGTATAAAACACTTCTCCAAATGAGTTGTTCGTGTAGAAAAGGTATCTTAGATTCAGGAATTCCAGAATTCGAGTTTAGAGCACATTAAACAGTGTATGAATCCTACGTTGTTAACTTGAAGGAGCCTAGAATGGTAAATGAGAGAAATACAAGGCAGAATACACTTGAAATAAAGGAATAAACACATTAACCTGCTTTGGAAAGCCTTACACTTCAGGGAAATGTATTATTAAACTCTATAACGTAGTTGACAGACAGTGTTCCCGAGTTTTCCAGGTTCATAACCGTGTTTAGGTAGTTGTTTGTAGATGTTCCCAATGTTTATACCTGGTCAAGAAGGCCTAATGTTAGAAACTACAAGAAAACATCAGTAACTCTGGCAAAATGACAATATATACATGAGAACTAGCATAGAACATGTATAACACACTTCTCCAACTGAGTTGCTGGTGTAGAAAAGGTATCTTAGATCCAGGAATTCCAGAATTCGAGATTAGAGCACATTTAACAGTGTGTGAATCCTACATTGTTAACTTGAAGGAGCCTAGAATGGTAAATGTGTGAAATACAAAGCAGAATACACTTGAAATAGAGAAGTAAACCCCTTTCGCATCTTTAGAAAGCTAACAATTCTATAACATAGTTGAGAGACAAATAATGTTCCTAAGCTTTTCAGGTTCATTACAGTGTTTAGATAGTTGTTTGTTCATGTTCCCAATGTTTATACGTGAACAAGAAGGCCTAATCTTAGAAACTACAAGAAAACATCAGTAACTCTGGCAAAATGACAAAAAGTACATGAGAACTAGCATAGAACATGTATAAAACACTTCTCCAACTGAGTTGTTGGTGTAGAAAAGGTATCTTAGATCCAGGAATTACAGAATTCGAGTTTAGAGCACATTTAACAGTGTGTGAATCCTACGTTGTTAACTTGAAGGAGCCTAGAATGGTAAATGAGTGAAATACAAGGCAGAATACACTTGAAATAGTGGAATAAACACATTAACCTTCTTTGGAAAGCCTTACACTTCACGGAAAATATCATTAAACTCTATAACGTAGTTGAGAGACAATGTTCCCGAGTTTTCCAGGTTTATAACCGTGTTTAGGTAGTTGTTTGTAGATGTTCCCAATGTTTATACCTGGTCAAGAAGGCCTAATGTTAGAAACTACAAGAAAACATCAGTAGCTCTGGCAAAATGACAATAAATACATGAGAACTAGCATAGAACATGTATAAAACACTTCTCCAACTGAGTTGTTGGTGTAGAAAAGATATCTTAGATCCAGGAATTACAGAATTTGAGTTTAGAGCACATTTAACAGTGTGTGAATCCTACGTTGTTAACTTGAAGGAGCCTAGAATGGTAAATGTGTGAAATACAAAGCAGAATACACTTGAAATGGAAGAATAAACACATTAACCAGCTTGGAAAGCCTAACACTTCCATAACATAGTTGAGAGACAATCAATGTTCCTAAGCTTTTCAGGTTCATTACAGTGTTTAGATAGTTGTTTGTTCATGTTCCCAATGTTTATACCTGAACAAGAAGGCCTAATCTTAGAAACTACAAGAAAACATCAGTAACTCTGGCAAAATGACAATAAATACATGAGAACTAGCATAGAACATGTATAAAACACTTCTCCAACTGTTTTGTTAGTGTAGAAAAGATACGTTAGATCCAGAAATTCCAGAATTCGAGTTTAGAGTATATTAAACAGTGTATGAATCCTACGTTGTTATCTTAAAGGAGCCTAGCATGGTAAAAGTGTGAAATACAAGGCAGACTACACTTGAAATGGAGAAATAAACCCCTTTCGCATCTTTGGAAAGACTAAGAATTCTATAACATAGTTGAGAGACAAAAAATGTTCCTAAGCTTCTCAGGTTCATTACAGTGTTTAGAAAGTTGTTTGTTCATGTTCCCAATGTTTATACCTGAACAAGAAGGCCTAATGTTAGAAACTACAAGAAAACATCAGTAACTCTGGCAAAATGACAATAAATACATGAGAACTAGCATAGAACATGTATAAAACACTTCTCCAAATGAGTTGTTGGTGTAGAAAAGGTATCTTAGATCCAGGAATTACAGAATTCGAGTTTAGAGCACATTTAACAGTGTGTGAATCCTACGTTGTTATCTTGAAGGAGCCTAGAATGGTAAATGTGTGAAATACAAAGAAGAATACACTTGAAATGGAAGAATAAACACATTAACCAGCTTAGAAAGCCTAACACTTCCATAACATAGTTGAGAGACAATCAATGTTCCTGAGTTTTCCAGGTTCATAACCGTGTTTAGGTAGTTGTTTGTAGATGTTCCCAATGTTTATACCTGGTCAAGAAGGCCTAATCTTAGAAACTACAAGAAAACATCAGTAACTCTGGCAAAATGACAATAAATACATGAGAACTAGCATAGAACATGTATAAAACACTTCTCCAACTGAGTTGTTGGTGTAGAAAAGGTATCTTAGATCCAGGAATTACAGAATTCGAGTTTAGAGCGCATTTAACAGTATGTGAATCCTACGTTGTTAACTTGAAGGAGCCTAGAATGGTAAATGTGTGAAACACAAAGCAGAATACACTTGAAATGGAAGAATGAACACATTAACCAGCTTGTAAAGCCTAACACTTCCATAACATAGTTGAGAGACAATAAATGTTCCTAAGCTTTTCAGGTTCATTACAATGTTTAGATAGTTGTTTGTTCATGTTCCCAATGTTTATACCTGAACAAGAAGGCCTAATCTTAGAAACTACAAGAAAACATCAGTAACTCAGTCAAAATGACAATAAATACATGAGAACGAGCATGGAACATGTCTAAAACACTTCTCCAACTGTGTTGTTAGTGTAGAAAAGATACGTTAGATCCAGAAATTCCAGAATTCGAGTTTAGAGCATATTAAACAGTGTATGAATCCTACGTTGTTATCTTAAAGGAGCCTAGAATGGTAAAAGTGTGAAATACAAGACAGAGTACACTTGAAATAGAGAAATAAACCCCTTTCGCATCTATGGAAAGACTACCAATTCTATAACATAGTTGAGAGACAAAAAATGTTCCTAAGCTTTTCAGGTTCATTACAGTGTTTAGATAGTTGTTTGTTCATGTTCCCAATGTTTATACCTGAACAAGAAGGCCTAATCTTAGAAACTACAAGAAAACATCAGTAACTCTGGCAAAATGACAATAAATACATGAGAACCAGCATAGAACATGTATAAAACACTTCTACAACTGAGTTGTTGGTGTGGAAAAGGTATCTTAGATCCAGGAATTACAGAATTCAAGTTTAGAGCACATTAAACAGTGTATGAATCCTACGTTGTTAACTTGAAGGAGCCTTGAATGTTAAATGAGTGAAATACAAGGCAGAATACACTTGAAATAGAGGAATAAACACATTAACCTGCTTTGGAAAGCCTTACACTTCAGGGAAATGTATCATTAAACTCTATAACGTAGTTGAGAAACAATGTTCCCGAGTTTTCCACGTTCATAACCGTGTTTAGGTAGTTGTTTGTAGATGTTCCCAATGTTTATACCTGGTCAAGAAGGCCTAATGTTAGAAACTACAAGAAAACATCAGTAACTCTGGCAAAATGACAATAAATACATGAGAACTAGCATAGAACATGTATAAAACACTTCTCCAACTGAGTTGTTGGTGTAGAAAAGGTATCTTAGATCCAGGAATTCCAGAATTCGAGTTTAGAGCACATTTAACAGTGTGTGAATCCTACGTTGTTAACTTGAAGGAGCCTAGAATGGTAAATGTGTGAAATACAAAGCAGAATACACTTGAAATGGAAGAATAAACACATTAACCAGCTTGGAAAGCCTAACACTTCCATAACATAGTTGAGAGACAATCAATGTTCCTAAGCTTTTCAGGTTCATTACAATGTTTAGATAGTTGTTTGTTCATGTTCCCAATGTTTATACCTGAACAAGAAGGCCTAATCTTAGAAACTACAAGAAAACATCAGTAACTCTGGCAAAATGACAATAAATACATGAGAACTAGCATAGAACATGTATAAAACACTTCTCCAACTGAGTTGTTCATGTAGAAAAGGTATCTTAGATCCAGGAATTCCAGAATTCAAGTTTAGAGCACATTAAACAGTGTATGAATCCTACGTTGTTAACTTGAAGGAGCCTAGAATGGTAAATGAGTGAAATACAAGGCAGAATACACTTGAAATAGAGGAATAAACACATTAACCTGCTTTGGAAAGCCTTACACTTCAGGGAAATGTATCATTAAACTCTATAACGTAGTTGAGAGACAATGTTCCCGAGTTTTCCACGTTCATAACCGTGTTTAGGTAGTTGTTTGTAGATGTTCCCAATGTTTATACCTGGTCAAGAAGGCCTAATGTTAGAAACTACAAGAAAACATCAGTAACTCTGGCAAAATGACAATAAATACATGAGAACTAGCATAGAACATGTATAAAACACTTCTCCAACTGAGTTGTTGGTGTAGAAAAGGTATCTTAGATCCAGGAATTCCAGAATTCGAGTTTAGAGCACATTTAACAGTGTGTGAATCCTACGTTGTTAACTTGAAGGAGCCTAGAATGGTAAATGTGTGAAATACAAAGCAGAATACACTTGAAATGGAAGAATAAGCACATTAACCAGCTTGGAAAGCCTAACACTTCCATAACATAGTTGAGAGACAATCAATGTTCCTAAGCTTTTCAGGTTCATTACAATGTTTAGATAGTTGTTTGTTCATGTTCCCAATGTTTATACCTGAACAAGAAGGCCTAATCTTAGAAACTACAAGAAAACATCAGTAACTCTGGCAAAATGACAATAAATACATGAGAACCAGCATAGAACATGTATAAAACACTTCTCCAACTGAGTTGTTCGTGTAGAAAAGGTATCTTAGATCGAGGAATTACAGAATTCGAGTTTAGAGCACATTTAACAGTGTGTGAATCCTACGTTGTTAACTTGAAGGAGCCTAGAATGGTAAATGTGTGAAATACAAAGCAGAATACACTTGAAATGGAAGAATAAACACATTAACCAGCTTGGAAAGCCTAACACTTCCATAACATAGTTGAGAGACAATCAATGTTCCTAAGCTTTTCAGGTTCATTACAGTGTTTAGATAGTTGTTTGTTCATGTTCCCAATGTTTATACCTGAACAAGAAGGCCTAATCTTAGAAACTACAAGAAAACATCAGTAACTCTGGCAAAATGACAATAAATACATGAGAACTAGCATAGAACATGTATAAAACACTTCTCCAACTGAGTTGTTCATGTAGAAAAGGTATCTTAGATCCAGGAATTCCAGAATTCAAGTTTAGAGCACATTAAACAGTGTATGAATCCTACGTTGTTAACTTGAAGGAGCCTAGAATGGTAAATGAGTGAAATACAAGGCAGAATACACTTGAAATAGAGGAATAAACACATTAACCTGCTTTGGAAACCTTACACTTCAGTGAAATGTATCATTAAACTCTATAACGTAGTTGAGAGACAATGTTCCCCAGTATTCCACGTTCATAACCGTGTTTAGGTAGTTGTTTGTAGATGTTCCCAATGTTTATACCTGGTCAAGAAGGCCTAATGTTAGAAACTACAAGAAAACATCAGTAACTCTGGCAAAATGACAATAAATACATGAGAACTAGCATAGAACATGTATAAAACACTTCTCCAACTGAGTTGTTCGTGTAGAAAAGGTATCTTAGATCCAGGAATTCCAGAATTCGAGTTTAGAGCACATTTAACAGTGTGTGAATCCTAGGTTGTTAACTTGAAGGAGCCTAGAATGGTAAATTTGTGAAACACAAAGCAGAATACACTTGAAATGGAAAATGAACACATTAACCAGCTTGTAAAGCCTAACACTGCCATAACATAGTTGAGAGACAATCAATGTTCCTAAGCTTTTCAGGTTCATTACAATGTTTAGATAGTTGTTTGTTCATGTTCCCAATGTTTATACCTGAACAAGAAGGCCTAATCTTAGAAAATACAAGAAAACATCAGTAACTCTGGCAAAATGACAATAAATACATGAGAACTAGCATAGAACATGTATAAAACACTTCTCCAACTGAGTTGTTCGTGTAGAAAAGTTATCTTAGATCCAGGAATTACAGAATTCGAATTTAGAGCACATTTAGCAGTGTGTGAATCCTACGTTGTTAACTTGAAGGAGCCTAGAATGGTAAATGAGTGAAATACAAGGCAGAATACACTTGAAATAGAGGAATAAACACATTAACCTGCTTTGGAAAGCCTTACACTTAAGGGAAATGTATCATTAAACTCTATAACGTAGTTGAGAGACAATGTTCCCGAGTTTTCCACGTTCATAACCGTGTTTAGGTAGTTGTTTGTAGATGTTCCCAATGTTTATACCTGGTCAAGAAGGCCTAATGTTAGAAACTACAAGAAAACATCAGTAACTCTGGCAAAATGACAATAAATACATGAGAACTAGCATAGAACATGTATAAAACACTTCTCCAACTGAGTTGTTCGTGTAGAAAAGGTATCTTAGATCCAGGAATTACAGAATTCGAGTTTAGAGCACATTTAACAGTGTGTGAATCCTACGTTGTTAACTTGAAGGAGCCTAGAATGGTAAATGTGTGAAATACAAAGCAGAATACACTTGAAATGGAAGAATAAACACATTAACCAGCTTGGAAAGCCTAACACTTCCATAACATAGTTGAGAGACAATCAATGTTCCTAAGCTTTTCAGGTTCATTACAGTGTTTAGATAGTTGTTTGTTCATGTTCCCAATGTTTATACCTGAACAAGAAGGCCTAATCTTAGAAACTACAAGAAAACATCAGTAACTCTGGCAAAATGACAATAAATACATGAGAACTAGCATAGAACATGTATAAAACACTTCTCCAACTGAGTTGTTCATGTAGAAAAGGTATCTTAGATCCAGGAATTCCAGAATTCAAGTTTAGAGCACATTAAACAGTGTATGAATCCTACGTTGTTAACTTGAAGGAGCCTAGAATGGTAAATGAGTGAAATACAAGGCAGAATACACTTGAAATAGAGGAATAACACATTAACCTGCTTTGGAAACCTTACACTTCAGTGAAATGTATCATTAAACTCTATAACGTAGTTGAGAGACAATGTTCCCCAGTATTCCACGTTCATAACCGTGTTTAGGTAGTTGTTTGTAGATGTTCCCAATGTTTATACCTGGTCAAGAAGGCCTAATGTTAGAAACTACAAGAAAATATCAGTAACTCTGGCAAAATGACAATAAATACATGAGAACTAGCATAGAACATGTATAAAACACTTCTCCAACTGAGTTGTTCGTGTAGAAAAGGTATCTTAGATCCAGGAATTCCAGAATTCGAGTTTAGAGCACATTTAACAGTGTGTGAATCCTAGGTTGTTAACTTGAAGGAGCCTAGAATGGTAAATTTGTGAAACACAAAGCAGAATACACTTGAAATGGAAAATGAACACATTAACCAGCTTGTAAAGCCTAACACTGCCATAACATAGTTGAGAGACAATCAATGTTCCTAAGCTTTTCAGGTTCATTACAATGTTTAGATAGTTGTTTGTTCATGTTCCCAATGTTTATACCTGAACAAGAAGGCCTAATCTTAGAAAATACAAGAAAACATCAGTAACTCTGGCAAAATGACAATAAATACATGAGAACTAGCATAGAACATGTATAAAACACTTCTCCAACTGAGTTGTTCGTGTAGAAAAGTTATCTTAGATCCAGGAATTACAGAATTCGAATTTAGAGCACATTTAGCAGTGTGTGAATCCTACGTTGTTAACTTGAAGGAGCCTAGAATGGTAAATGAGTGAAATACAAGGCAGAATACACTTGAAATAGAGGAATAAACACATTAACCTGCTTTGGAAAGCCTTACACTTAAGGGAAATGTATCATTAAACTCTATAACGTAGTTGAGAGACAATGTTCCCGAGTTTTCCACGTTCATAACCGTGTTTAGGTAGTTGTTTGTAGATGTTCCCAATGTTTATACCTGGTCAAGAAGGCCTAATGTTAGAAACTACAAGAAAACATCAGTAACTCTGGCAAAATGACAATAAATACATGAGAACTAGCATAGAACATGTATAAAACACTTCTCCAACTGAGTTGTTCGTGTAGAAAAGGTATCTTAGATCCAGGAATTACAGAATTCGAGTTTAGAGCACATTTAACAGTGTGTGAATCCTACGTTGTTAACTTGAAGGAGTCTAGAATGGTAAATGTGTGAAACACAAAGCAGAATACACTTGAAATGGAAGAATGAACACATTAACCAGCTTGTAAAGCCTAACACTTCCATAACATAGTTGAGAGACAATCAATGTTCCTAAGCTTTTCAGGTTCATTACAATGTTTAGATAGTTGTTTGTTCATGTTCCCAATGTTTATACCTGAACAAGAAGGCCTAATGTTAGAAACTACAAGAAAACATCAGTAACTCTGGCAAAATGACAATAAATACATGAGAACTAGCATAGAACATGTCTAAAACACTTCTCCAACTGTGTTGTTAGTGTAGAAAAGATACATTAGATCTAGAAATTCCAGAATTCGAGTTTAGAGCATATTAAACAGTGTGTGAATCCTACGTTGTTAACTTGAAGGAGCCTAGAATGGTAAATGTGTGAAACACAAAGCAGAATACACTTGAAATGGAAGAATGAACACATTAACTAGCTTGTAAAGCCTAACACTTCCATAACATAGTTGAGAGACAATCAATGTTCCTAAGCTTTTCAGGTTCATTACAATGTTTAGATAGTTGTTTGTTCATGTTCCCAATGTTTATACCTGAACAAGAAGGCCTAATGTTAGAAACTACAAGAAAACATCAGTAACTCTGGCAAAATGACAATAAATACATGAGAACTAGCATAGAACATGTATAAAACACTTCTCCAACTGAGTTGTTCGTGTAGAAAAGGTATCTTAGATCCAGGAATTACAGAATTCGAGTTTAGAGCACATTTAACAGTGTGTGAATCCTACGTTGTTAACTTGAAGGAGCCTAGAATGGTAAATGTGTGAAACACAAAGCAGAATACACTTGAAATGGAAGAATGAACACATTAACCAGCTTGTAAAGCCTAACACTTCCATAACATAGTTGAGAGACAATCAATGTTCCTAAGCTTTTCAGGTTCATTACAGTGTTTAGATAGTTGTTTGTTCATGTTCCCAATGTTTATACCTGAATAAGAAGGCCTAATCTTAGAAACTACAAGAAAACATCAGTAACTCTGGCAAAATGACAATAAATACATGAGAACTAGCATAGAACATGTCTAAAACACTTCTCCAACTGTGTTGTTAGTGTAGAAAAGATACATTAGATCTAGAAATTCCAGAATTCGAGTTTAGAGCATATTAAACAGTGTGTGAATCCTACGTTGTTAACTTGAAGGAGCCTAGAATGGTAAATGTGTGAAACACAAAGCAGAATACACTTGAAATGGAAGAATGAACACATTAACTAGCTTGTAAAGCCTAACACTTCCATAACATAGTTGAGAGACAATCAATGTTCCTAAGCTTTTCAGGTTCATTACAATGTTTAGATAGTTGTTTGTTCATGTTCCCAATGTTTATACCTGAACAAGAAGGCCTAATCTTAGAAACTACAAGAAAACATCAGTAACTCTGGCAAAATGACAATAAATACATGAGAACTAGCATAGAACATGTATAAAACACTTCTCCAACTGAGTTGTTCGTGTAGAAAAGGTATCTTAGATCCAGGAATTACAGAATTCGAGTTTAGAGCACATTTAACAGTGTGTGAATCCTACGTTGTTAACTTGAAGGAGCCTAGAATGGTAAATGTGTGAAACACAAAGCAGAATACACTTGAAATGGAAGAATGAACACATTAACCAGCTTGTAAAGCCTAACACTTCCATAACATAGTTGAGAGACAATCAATGTTCCTAAGCTTTTCAGGTTCATTACAGTGTTTAGATAGTTGTTTGTTCATGTTCCCAATGTTTATACCTGAATAAGAAGGCCTAATCTTAGAAACTACAAGAAAACATCAGTAACTCTGGCAAAATGACAATAAATACATGAGAACTAGCATAGAACATGTCTAAAACACTTCTCCAACTGTGTTGTTAGTGTAGAAAAGATACATTAGATCTAGAAATTCCAGAATTCGAGTTTAGAGCATATTAAACAGTGTGTGAATCCTACGTTGTTAACTTGAAGGAGCCTAGAATGGTAAATGTGTGAAACACAAAGCAGAATACACTTGAAATGGAAGAATGAACACATTAACTAGCTTGTAAAGCCTAACACTTCCATAACATAGTTGAGAGACAATCAATGTTCCTAAGCTTTTCAGGTTCATTACAGTGTTTAGATAGTTGTTTGTTCATGTTCCCAATGTTTATACCTGAATAAGAAGGCCTAATCTTAGAAACTACAAGAAAACATCAGTAACTCTGGCAAAATGACAATAAATACATGAGAACTAGCATAGAACATGTCTAAAACACTTCTCCAACTGTGTTGTTAGTGTAGAAAAGATACATTAGATCTAGAAATTCCAGAATTCGAGTTTAGAGCATATTAAACAGTGTGTGAATCCTACGTTGTTAACTTGAAGGAGCCTAGAATGGTAAATGTGTGAAACACAAAGCAGAATACACTTGAAATGGAAGAATGAACACATTAACTAGCTTGTAAAGCCTAACACTTCCATAACATAGTTGAGAGACAATCAATGTTCCTAAGCTTTTCAGGTTCATTACAATGTTTAGATAGTTGTTTGTTCATGTTCCCAATGTTTATACCTGAACAAGAAGGCCTAATCTTAGAAACTACAAGAAAACATCAGTAACTCTGGCAAAATGACAATAAATACATGAGAACTAGCATAGAACATGTATAAAACACTTCTCCAACTGAGTTGTTCGTGTAGAAAAGGTATCTTAGATCCAGGAATTACAGAATTCGAGTTTAGAGCACATTTAACAGTGTGTGAATCCTACGTTGTTAACTTGAAGGAGCCTAGAATGGTAAATGTGTGAAACACAAAGCAGAATACACTTGAAATGGAAGAATGAACACATTAACCAGCTTGTAAAGCCTAACACTTCCATAACATAGTTGAGAGACAATCAATGTTCCTAAGCTTTTCAGGTTCATTACAGTGTTTAGATAGTTGTTTGTTCATGTTCCCAATGTTTATACCTGAACAAGAAGGCCTAATCTTAGAAACTACAAGAAAACATCAGTAACTCTGGCAAAATGACAATAAATACATGAGAACTAGCATAGAACATGTATAAAACAATTCTCCAACTGAGTTGTTCATGTAGAAAAGGTATCTTAGATCCAGGAATTCCAGAATTCAAGTTTAGAGCACATTAAACAGTGTATGAATCCTACGTTGTTAACTTGAAAGAGCCTAGAATGGTAAATGTGTGAAATACAAAGCAGAATACACTTGAAATGGAAGAATAAACACATTAACCAGCTTGGAAAGCCTAACACTCCCATAACATAGTTGAGAGACAATCAATGTTCCTAAGCTTTTCAGGTTCATTACAGTGTTTAGATAGTTGTTTGTTCATGTTCCCAATGTTTATACCTGAACAAGAAGGCCTAATGTTAGAAACTACAAGAAAACATCAGTAACTCTGGCAAAATGACAATAAATACATGAGAACTAGCATAGAACATGTATAAAACACTTCTCCAACTGAGTTGTTCGTGTAGAAAAGGTATCTTAGATCCAGGAATTACAGAATTCGAGTTTAGAGCACATTTAACAGTGTGTGAATCCTACGTTGTTAACTTGAAGGAGCCTAGAATGGTAAATGTGTGAAACACAAAGCAGAATACACTTGAAATGGAAGAATGAACACATTAACCAGCTTGTAAAGCCTAACACTTCCATAACATAGTTGAGAGACAATCAATGTTCCTAAGCTTTTCAGGTTCATTACAGTGTTTAGATAGTTGTTTGTTCATGTTCCCAATGTTTATACCTGAATAAGAAGGCCTAATCTTAGAAACTACAAGAAAACATCAGTAACTCTGGCAAAATGACAATAAATACATGAGAACTAGCATAGAACATGTCTAAAACACTTCTCCAACTGTGTTGTTAGTGTAGAAAAGATACATTAGATCTAGAAATTCCAGAATTCGAGTTTAGAGCATATTAAACAGTGTGTGAATCCTACGTTGTTAACTTGAAGGAGCCTAGAATGGTAAATGTGTGAAACACAAAGCAGAATACACTTGAAATGGAAGAATGAACACATTAACTAGCTTGTAAAGCCTAACACTTCCATAACATAGTTGAGAGACAATCAATGTTCCTAAGCTTTTCAGGTTCATTACAATGTTTAGATAGTTGTTTGTTCATGTTCCCAATGTTTATACCTGAACAAGAAGGCCTAATCTTAGAAACTACAAGAAAACATCAGTAACTCTGGCAAAATGACAATAAATACATGAGAACTAGCATAGAACATGTATAAAACACTTCTCCAACTGAGTTGTTCGTGTAGAAAAGGTATCTTAGATCCAGGAATTACAGAATTCGAGTTTAGAGCACATTTAACAGTGTGTGAATCCTACGTTGTTAACTTGAAGGAGCCTAGAATGGTAAATGTGTGAAACACAAAGCAGAATACACTTGAAATGGAAGAATGAACACATTAACCAGCTTGTAAAGCCTAACACTTCCATAACATAGTTGAGAGACAATCAATGTTCCTAAGCTTTTCAGGTTCATTACAGTGTTTAGATAGTTGTTTGTTCATGTTCCCAATGTTTATACCTGAACAAGAAGGCCTAATCTTAGAAACTACAAGAAAACATCAGTAACTCTGGCAAAATGACAATAAATACATGAGAACTAGCATAGAACATGTATAAAACACTTCTCCAACTGAGTTGTTCATGTAGAAAAGGTATCTTAGATCCAGGAATTCCAGAATTCAAGTTTAGAGCACATTAAACAGTGTATGAATCCTACGTTGTTAACTTGAAAGAGCCTAGAATGGTAAATGTGTGAAATACAAAGCAGAATACACTTGAAATGGAAGAATAAACACATTAACCAGCTTGGAAAGCCTAACACTCCCATAACATAGTTGAGAGACAATCAATGTTCCTAAGCTTTTCAGGTTCATTACAGTGTTTAGATAGTTGTTTGTTCATGTTCCCAATGTTTATACCTGAACAAGAAGGCCTAATGTTAGAAACTACAAGAATATATCAGTAACTCTGGCAAAATGACAATAAATACATGAGAACTAGCATAGAACATGTATAAAACACTTCTACAACTGAGTGGTTGGTGTAGAAAAGGTATCTTAGATCCAGGAATTACAGAATTCGAGTTTAGAGCACATTTAACAGTGTGTGAATCCTACGTTGTTAACTTGAAGGAGCCTAGAATGGTAAATGTGTGAAATACAAAGCAGAATACACTTGAATTGGAAGAATGAACACATTAACCAGCTTGTAAAGCCTAACACTTCCATAACATAGTTGAGAGACAATCAATGTTCCTAAGCTTTTCAGGTTCATTACAATGTTTAGATAGTTGTTTGTTCATGTTCCCAATGTTTATACCAGAACAAGAAGGCCTAATCTTAGAAACTACAAGAATACATCAGTAACTCTGGCAAAATGACAATAAATACATGAGAACTAGCATAGAACATGTATAAAACACTTCTCCAACTGAGTTGTTCGTATAGAAAAGGTATCTTAGATCCAGGAATTCCAGAATTCGAGTTTAGAGCACATTAAACACTGTATGAATCCTACGTTGTTAACTTGAAGGACCTAGAATGGTAAATGAGTAAAATACAAGGCAGAATACACTTGAAATAGAGGAATAAACACATTAACCAGCTTTGAAAAGCCTTACACTTCAGGGAAATGTATCATTAAACTCTATAACGTAGTTGAGAGACAATGTTCCCGAGATTTCCACGTTCATAACCGTGTTTAGGTAGTTGTTTGTAGATGTTCCCAATGTTTATACCTGGTCAAGAAGGCCTAATGTTAGAAACTACAAGAAAACATCAGTAACTCTGGCAAAATGACAATAAATACATGAGAACTAGCATAGAACATGTATAAAACACTTCTCCAACTGAGTTGTTGGTGTTGAAAAGGTATCTTAGATCCAGGAATTACAGAATTCGAGTTTAGAGCACATTTAACAGTGTGTGAATCCTACGTTGTTAACTTGAAGGAGCCTAGAATGGTAAATGTGTGAAATACAAAGCAGAATACACTTGAAATGGCAGAATAAACACATTAACCAGCTTGGAAAGCCTAACACTCCCATAACATAGTTGAGAGACAATCAATGTTCCTAAGCTTTTCAGGTTCATTACAGTGTTTAGATAGTTGTTTGTTCATGTTCCCAATGTTTATACCTGAACAAGAAGGCCTAATGTTAGAAACTACATGAAAACATCAGTAACTCTGGCAAAATGACAATAAATACATGAGAACTAGCATAGAACATGTATAAAACACTTCTCCAACTGAGTTGTTGGTGTAGAAAAGGTATCTTAGATCCAGGAATTACAGAATTCGAGTTTAGAGCACATTTAACAGTGTGTGAATCCTACGTTGTTAACTTGAAGGAGCCTAGAATGGTAAATGTGTGAAATACAAAGCAGAATACACTTGAAATGGAAGAATAAACACATTAACCAGCTTGGAAAGCCTAACACTCCCATAACATAGTTGAGAGACAATCAATGTTCCTAAGCTTTTCAGGTTCATTACAGTGTTTAGATAGTTGTTTGTTCATGTTCCCAATGTTTATACCTGAACAAGAAGGCCTAATGTTAGAAACTACAAGAAAACATCAGTAACTCTGGCAAAATGACAATAAATACATGAGAACTAGCATAGAACATGTATAAAACACTTCTCCAACTGAGTTGTTCGTGTAGAAAAGGTATCTTAGATCCAGGAATTACAGAATTCGAGTTTAGAGCACATTTAACAGTGTGTGAATCCTACGTTGTTAACTTGAAGGAGCCTAGAATGGTAAATGTGTGAAACACAAAGCAGAATACACTTGAAATGGAAGAATGAACACATTAACCAGCTTGTAAAGCCTAACACTTCCATAACATAGTTGAGAGACAATCAATGTTCCTAAGCTTTTCAGGTTCATTACAGTGTTTAGATAGTTGTTTGTTCATGTTCCCAATGTTTATACCTGAATAAGAAGGCCTAATCTTAGAAACTACAAGAAAACATCAGTAACTCTGGCAAAATGACAATAAATACATGAGAACTAGCATAGAACATGTCTAAAACACTTCTCCAACTGTGTTGTTAGTGTAGAAAAGATACATTAGATCTAGAAATTCCAGAATTCGAGTTTAGAGCATATTAAACAGTGTGTGAATCCTACGTTGTTAACTTGAAGGAGCCTAGAATGGTAAATGTGTGAAACACAAAGCAGAATACACTTGAAATGGAAGAATGAACACATTAACTAGCTTGTAAAGCCTAACACTTCCATAACATAGTTGAGAGACAATCAATGTTCCTAAGCTTTTCAGGTTCATTACAATGTTTAGATAGTTGTTTGTTCATGTTCCCAATGTTTATACCTGAACAAGAAGGCCTAATCTTAGAAACTACAAGAAAACATCAGTAACTCTGGCAAAATGACAATAAATACATGAGAACTAGCATAGAACATGTATAAAACACTTCTCCAACTGAGTTGTTCGTGTAGAAAAGGTATCTTAGATCCAGGAATTACAGAATTCGAGTTTAGAGCACATTTAACAGTGTGTGAATCCTACGTTGTTAACTTGAAGGAGCCTAGAATGGTAAATGTGTGAAACACAAAGCAGAATACACTTGAAATGGAAGAATGAACACATTAACCAGCTTGTAAAGCCTAACACTTCCATAACATAGTTGAGAGACAATCAATGTTCCTAAGCTTTTCAGGTTCATTACAGTGTTTAGATAGTTGTTTGTTCATGTTCCCAATGTTTATACCTGAACAAGAAGGCCTAATCTTAGAAACTACAAGAAAACATCAGTAACTCTGGCAAAATGACAATAAATACATGAGAACTAGCATAGAACATGTATAAAACACTTCTCCAACTGAGTTGTTCATGTAGAAAAGGTATCTTAGATCCAGGAATTCCAGAATTCAAGTTTAGAGCACATTAAACAGTGTATGAATCCTACGTTGTTAACTTGAAAGAGCCTAGAATGGTAAATGTGTGAAATACAAAGCAGAATACACTTGAAATGGAAGAATAAACACATTAACCAGCTTGGAAAGCCTAACACTCCCATAACATAGTTGAGAGACAATCAATGTTCCTAAGCTTTTCAGGTTCATTACAGTGTTTAGATAGTTGTTTGTTCATGTTCCCAATGTTTATACCTGAACAAGAAGGCCTAATGTTAGAAACTACAAGAATATATCAGTAACTCTGGCAAAATGACAATAAATACATGAGAACTAGCATAGAACATGTATAAAACACTTCTACAACTGAGTGGTTGGTGTAGAAAAGGTATCTTAGATCCAGGAATTACAGAATTCGAGTTTAGAGCACATTTAACAGTGTGTGAATCCTACGTTGTTAACTTGAAGGAGCCTAGAATGGTAAATGTGTGAAATACAAAGCAGAATACACTTGAATTGGAAGAATGAACACATTAACCAGCTTGTAAAGCCTAACACTTCCATAACATAGTTGAGAGACAATCAATGTTCCTAAGCTTTTCAGGTTCATTACAATGTTTAGATAGTTGTTTGTTCATGTTCCCAATGTTTATACCAGAACAAGAAGGCCTAATCTTAGAAACTACAAGAATACATCAGTAACTCTGGCAAAATGACAATAAATACATGAGAACTAGCATAGAACATGTATAAAACACTTCTCCAACTGAGTTGTTCGTATAGAAAAGGTATCTTAGATCCAGGAATTCCAGAATTCGAGTTTAGAGCACATTAAACACTGTATGAATCCTACGTTGTTAACTTGAAGGACCTAGAATGGTAAATGAGTAAAATACAAGGCAGAATACACTTGAAATAGAGGAATAAACACATTAACCAGCTTTGAAAAGCCTTACACTTCAGGGAAATGTATCATTAAACTCTATAACGTAGTTGAGAGACAATGTTCCCGAGATTTCCACGTTCATAACCGTGTTTAGGTAGTTGTTTGTAGATGTTCCCAATGTTTATACCTGGTCAAGAAGGCCTAATGTTAGAAACTACAAGAAAACATCAGTAACTCTGGCAAAATGACAATAAATACATGAGAACTAGCATAGAACATGTATAAAACACTTCTCCAACTGAGTTGTTGGTGTTGAAAAGGTATCTTAGATCCAGGAATTACAGAATTCGAGTTTAGAGCACATTTAACAGTGTGTGAATCCTGCGTTGTTAACTTGAAGGAGCCTAGAATGGTAAATGTGTGAAATACAAAGCAGAATACACTTGAAATGGCAGAATAAACACATTAACCAGCTTGGAAAGCCTAACACTCCCATAACATAGTTGAGAGACAATCAATGTTCCTAAGCTTTTCAGGTTCATTACAGTGTTTAGATAGTTGTTTGTTCATGTTCCCAATGTTTATACCTGAACAAGAAGGCCTAATGTTAGAAACTACATGAAAACATCAGTAACTCTGGCAAAATGACAATAAATACATGAGAACTAGCATAGAACATGTATAAAACACTTCTCCAACTGAGTTGTTGGTGTAGAAAAGGTATCTTAGATCCAGGAATTACAGAATTCGAGTTTAGAGCACATTTAACAGTGTGTGAATCCTACGTTGTTAACTTGAAGGAGCCTAGAATGGTAAATGTGTGAAATACAAAGCAGAATACACTTGAAATGGAAGAATAAACACATTAACCAGCTTGGAAAGCCTAACACTTCCATAACATAGTTGAGAGACAATCAATGTTCCCGAGTTTTTCAGGTTCATAACCGTGTTTAGGTAGTTGTTTGTAGATGTTCCCAATGTTTATACCTGGTCAAGAAGGCCTAATGTTAGAAACTACAAGAAAACATCAGTAACTCTGGCAAAATGACAATAAATACATGAGAACTAGCATAGAACATGTATAAAACACTTCTACAACTGAGTTGTTGGTGTAGAAAAGGTATCTTAGATCCAGGAATTACAGAATTCAAGTTTTGAGCACATTTAACAGTGTGTGAATCCTACGTTGTTAACTTGAAGGAGCCTAGAATGGTAAATGAGTGAAATACAAGGCAGAATACACTTGAAATAGAAGAATAAACACATTAACCTGCTTTGGAAAGCCTTACACTTCAGGGAAATGTATCATTAAACTCTATAACGTAGTTGAGAGACAATGTTCCCGAGTTTTCCACGTTCATAACCGTGTTTAGGTAGTTGTTTGTAGATGTTCCCAATGTTTATACCTGGTCAAGAAGGCCTAATGTTAGAAACTACAAGAAAACATCAGTAACTCTGGCAAAATGACAATAAATACATGAGAACTAGCATAGAACATGTATAAAACACTTCTCCAACTGAGTTGTTCGTGTAGAAAAGGTATCTTAGATCCAGGAATTACAGAATTCGAGTTTAGAGCACATTTAACAGTGTGTGAATCCTACGTTGTTAACTTGAAGGAGCCTAGAATGGTAAATGTGTGAAACACAAAGCAGAATACACTTGAAATGGAAGAATGAACACATTAACCAGCTTGTAAAGCCTAACACTTCCATAACATAGTTGAGAGACAATCAATGTTCCTAAGCTTTTCAGGTTCATTACAATGTTTAGATAGTTGTTTGTTCATGTTCCCAATGTTTATACCTGAACAAGAAGGCCTAATCTTAGAAACTACAAGAAAACATCAGTAACTCTGGCAAAATGACAATAAATACATGAGAACCAGCATAGAACATGTATAAAACACTTCTCCAACTGAGTTGTTCGTGTAGAAAAGGTATCTTAGATCGAGGAATTACAGAATTCGAGTTTAGAGCACATTTAACAGTGTGTGAATCCTACGTTGTTAACTTGAAGGAGCCTAGAATGGTAAATGTGTGAAATACAAAGCAGAATACACTTGAAATGGAAGAATAAACACATTAACCAGCTTGGAAAGCCTAACACTTCCATAACATAGTTGAGAGACAATCAATGTTCCTAAGCTTTTCAGGTTCATTACAGTGTTTAGATAGTTGTTTGTTCATGTTCCCAATGTTTATACCTGAACAAGAAGGCCTAATCTTAGAAACTACAAGAAAACATCAGTAACTCTGGCAAAATGACAATAAATACATGAGAACTAGCATAGAACATCTATAAAACACTTCTCCAACTGAGTTGTTCATGTAGAAAAGGTATCTTAGATCCAGGAATTCCAGAATTCAAGTTTAGAGCACATTAAACAGTGTATGAATCCTACGTTGTTAACTTGAAGGAGCCTAGAATGGTAAATGAGTGAAATACAAGGCAGAATACACTTGAAATAGAGGAATAAACACATTAACCTGCTTTGGAAAGCCTTACACTTCAGTGAAATGTATCATTAAACTCTATAACGTAGTTGAGAGACAATGTTCCCCAGTTTTCCACGTTCATAACCGTGTTTAGGTAGTTGTTTGTAGATGTTCCCAATGTTTATACCTGGTCAAGAAGGCCTAATGTTAGAAACTACAAGAAAACATCAGTAACTCTGGCAAAATGACAATAAATACATGAGAACTAGCATAGAACATGTATAAAACACTTCTCCAACTGAGTTGTTCGTGTAGAAAAGGTATCTTAGATCCAGGAATTCCAGAATTCGAGTTTAGAGCACATTTAACAGTGTGTGAATCCTAGGTTGTTAACTTGAAGGAGCCTAGAATGGTAAATGTGTGAAACACAAAGCAGAATACACTTGAAATGGAAAATGAACACATTAACCAGCTTGTAAAGCCTAACACTTCCATAACATAGTTGAGAGACAATCAATGTTCCTAAGCTTTTCAGGTTCATTACAATGTTTAGATAGTTGTTTGTTCATGTTCCCAATGTTTATACCTGAACAAGAAGGCCTAATCTTAGAAACTACAAGAAAACATCAGTAACTCTGGCAAAATGACAATAAATACATGAGAACTAGCATAGAACATGTATAAAACACTTCTCCAACTGAGTTGTTCGTGTAGAAAAGGTATCTTAGATCCAGGAATTACAGAATTCGAATTTAGAGCACATTTAGCAGTGTGTGAATCCTACGTTGTTAACTTGAAGGAGCCTAGAATGGTAAATGAGTGAAATACAAGGCAGAATACACTTGAAATAGAAGAATAAACACATTAACCTGCTTTGGAAAGCCTTACACTTCAGGGAAATGTATCATTAAACTCTATAACGTAGTTGAGAGACAATGTTCCCGAGTTTTCCACGTTCATAACCGTGTTTAGGTAGTTGTTTGTAGATGTTCCCAATGTTTATACCTGGTCAAGAAGGCCTAATGTTAGAAACTACAAGAAAACATCAGTAACTCTGGCAAAATGACAATAAATACATGAGAACTAGCATAGAACATGTATAAAACACTTCTCCAACTGAGTTGTTCGTGTAGAAAAGGTATCTTAGATCCAGGAATTACAGAATTCGAGTTTAGAGCACATTTAACAGTGTGTGAATCCTACGTTGTTAACTTGAAGGAGCCTAGAATGGTAAATGTGTGAAACACAAAGCAGAATACACTTGAAATGGAAGAATGAACACATTAACCAGCTTGTAAAGCCTAACACTTCCATAACATAGTTGAGAGACAATCAATGTTCCTAAGCTTTTCAGGTTCATTACAGTGTTTAGATAGTTGTTTGTTCATGTTCCCAATGTTTATACCTGAATAAGAAGGCCTAATCTTAGAAACTACAAGAAAACATCAGTAACTCTGGCAAAATGACAATAAATACATGAGAACTAGCATAGAACATGTCTAAAACACTTCTCCAACTGTGTTGTTAGTGTAGAAAAGATACATTAGATCTAGAAATTCCAGAATTCGAGTTTAGAGCATATTAAACAGTGTGTGAATCCTACGTTGTTAACTTGAAGGAGCCTAGAATGGTAAATGTGTGAAACACAAAGCAGAATACACTTGAAATGGAAGAATGAACACATTAACTAGCTTGTAAAGCCTAACACTTCCATAACATAGTTGAGAGACAATCAATGTTCCTAAGCTTTTCAGGTTCATTACAATGTTTAGATAGTTGTTTGTTCATGTTCCCAATGTTTATACCTGAACAAGAAGGCCTAATCTTAGAAACTACAAGAAAACATCAGTAACTCTGGCAAAATGACAATAAATACATGAGAACTAGCATAGAACATGTATAAAACACTTCTCCAACTGAGTTGTTCGTGTAGAAAAGGTATCTTAGATCCAGGAATTACAGAATTCGAGTTTAGAGCACATTTAACAGTGTGTGAATCCTACGTTGTTAACTTGAAGGAGCCTAGAATGGTAAATGTGTGAAACACAAAGCAGAATACACTTGAAATGGAAGAATGAACACATTAACCAGCTTGTAAAGCCTAACACTTCCATAACATAGTTGAGAGACAATCAATGTTCCTAAGCTTTTCAGGTTCATTACAGTGTTTAGATAGTTGTTTGTTCATGTTCCCAATGTTTATACCTGAACAAGAAGGCCTAATCTTAGAAACTACAAGAAAACATCAGTAACTCTGGCAAAATGACAATAAATACATGAGAACTAGCATAGAACATGTATAAAACACTTCTCCAACTGAGTTGTTCATGTAGAAAAGGTATCTTAGATCCAGGAATTCCAGAATTCAAGTTTAGAGCACATTAAACAGTGTATGAATCCTACGTTGTTAACTTGAAAGAGCCTAGAATGGTAAATGTGTGAAATACAAAGCAGAATACACTTGAAATGGAAGAATAAACACATTAACCAGCTTGGAAAGCCTAACACTCCCATAACATAGTTGAGAGACAATCAATGTTCCTAAGCTTTTCAGGTTCATTACAGTGTTTAGATAGTTGTTTGTTCATGTTCCCAATGTTTATACCTGAACAAGAAGGCCTAATGTTAGAAACTACAAGAAAACATCAGTAACTCTGGCAAAATGACAATAAATACATGAGAACTAGCATAGAACATGTATAAAACACTTCTCCAACTGAGTTGTTCGTGTAGAAAAGGTATCTTAGATCCAGGAATTACAGAATTCGAGTTTAGAGCACATTTAACAGTGTGTGAATCCTACGTTGTTAACTTGAAGGAGCCTAGAATGGTAAATGTGTGAAACACAAAGCAGAATACACTTGAAATGGAAGAATGAACACATTAACCAGCTTGTAAAGCCTAACACTTCCATAACATAGTTGAGAGACAATCAATGTTCCTAAGCTTTTCAGGTTCATTACAGTGTTTAGATAGTTGTTTGTTCATGTTCCCAATGTTTATACCTGAATAAGAAGGCCTAATCTTAGAAACTACAAGAAAACATCAGTAACTCTGGCAAAATGACAATAAATACATGAGAACTAGCATAGAACATGTCTAAAACACTTCTCCAACTGTGTTGTTAGTGTAGAAAAGATACATTAGATCTAGAAATTCCAGAATTCGAGTTTAGAGCATATTAAACAGTGTGTGAATCCTACGTTGTTAACTTGAAGGAGCCTAGAATGGTAAATGTGTGAAACACAAAGCAGAATACACTTGAAATGGAAGAATGAACACATTAACTAGCTTGTAAAGCCTAACACTTCCATAACATAGTTGAGAGACAATCAATGTTCCTAAGCTTTTCAGGTTCATTACAATGTTTAGATAGTTGTTTGTTCATGTTCCCAATGTTTATACCTGAACAAGAAGGCCTAATCTTAGAAACTACAAGAAAACATCAGTAACTCTGGCAAAATGACAATAAATACATGAGAACTAGCATAGAACATGTATAAAACACTTCTCCAACTGAGTTGTTCGTGTAGAAAAGGTATCTTAGATCCAGGAATTACAGAATTCGAGTTTAGAGCACATTTAACAGTGTGTGAATCCTACGTTGTTAACTTGAAGGAGCCTAGAATGGTAAATGTGTGAAACACAAAGCAGAATACACTTGAAATGGAAGAATGAACACATTAACCAGCTTGTAAAGCCTAACACTTCCATAACATAGTTGAGAGACAATCAATGTTCCTAAGCTTTTCAGGTTCATTACAGTGTTTAGATAGTTGTTTGTTCATGTTCCCAATGTTTATACCTGAACAAGAAGGCCTAATCTTAGAAACTACAAGAAAACATCAGTAACTCTGGCAAAATGACAATAAATACATGAGAACTAGCATAGAACATGTATAAAACACTTCTCCAACTGAGTTGTTCATGTAGAAAAGTTATCTTAGATCCAGGAATTCCAGAATTCAAGTTTAGAGCACATTAAACAGTGTATGAATCCTACGTTGTTAACTTGAAAGAGCCTAGAATGGTAAATGTGTGAAATACAAAGCAGAATACACTTGAAATGGAAGAATAAACACATTAACCAGCTTGGAAAGCCTAACACTCCCATAACATAGTTGAGAGACAATCAATGTTCCTAAGCTTTTCAGGTTCATTACAGTGTTTAGATAGTTGTTTGTTCATGTTCCCAATGTTTATACCTGAACAAGAAGGCCTAATGTTAGAAACTACAAGAATATATCAGTAACTCTGGCAAAATGACAATAAATACATGAGAACTAGCATAGAACATGTATAAAACACTTCTACAACTGAGTGGTTGGTGTAGAAAAGGTATCTTAGATCCAGGAATTACAGAATTCGAGTTTAGAGCACATTTAACAGTGTGTGAATCCTACGTTGTTAACTTGAAGGAGCCTAGAATGGTAAATGTGTGAAATACAAAGCAGAATACACTTGAATTGGAAGAATGAACACATTAACCAGCTTGTAAAGCCTAACACTTCCATAACATAGTTGAGAGACAATCAATGTTCCTAAGCTTTTCAGGTTCATTACAATGTTTAGATAGTTGTTTGTTCATGTTCCCAATGTTTATACCAGAACAAGAAGGCCTAATCTTAGAAACTACAAGAATACATCAGTAACTCTGGCAAAATGACAATAAATACATGAGAACTAGCATAGAACATGTATAAAACACTTCTCCAACTGAGTTGTTCGTATAGAAAAGGTATCTTAGATCCAGGAATTCCAGAATTCGAGTTTAGAGCACATTAAACACTGTATGAATCCTACGTTGTTAACTTGAAGGACCTAGAATGGTAAATGAGTAAAATACAAGGCAGAATACACTTGAAATAGAGGAATAAACACATTAACCAGCTTTGAAAAGCCTTACACTTCAGGGAAATGTATCATTAAACTCTATAACGTAGTTGAGAGACAATGTTCCCGAGATTTCCACGTTCATAACCGTGTTTAGGTAGTTGTTTGTAGATGTTCCCAATGTTTATACCTGGTCAAGAAGGCCTAATGTTAGAAACTACAAGAAAACATCAGTAACTCTGGCAAAATGACAATAAATACATGAGAACTAGCATAGAACATGTATAAAACACTTCTCCAACTGAGTTGTTGGTGTTGAAAAGGTATCTTAGATCCAGGAATTACAGAATTCGAGTTTAGAGCACATTTAACAGTGTGTGAATCCTACGTTGTTAACTTGAAGGAGCCTAGAATGGTAAATGTGTGAAATACAAAGCAGAATACACTTGAAATGGCAGAATAAACACATTAACCAGCTTGGAAAGCCTAACACTCCCATAACATAGTTGAGAGACAATCAATGTTCCTAAGCTTTTCAGGTTCATTACAGTGTTTAGATAGTTGTTTGTTCATGTTCCCAATGTTTATACCTAAACAAGAAGGCCTAATGTTAGAAACTACATGAAAACATCAGTAACTCTGGCAAAATGACAATAAATACATGAGAACTAGCATAGAACATGTATAAAACACTTCTCCAACTGAGTTGTTGGTGTAGAAAAGGTGTCTTAGATCCAGGAATTACAGAATTCGAGTTTAGAGCACATTTAACAGTGTGTGAATCCTACGTTGTTAACTTGAAGGAGCCTAGAATGGTAAATGTGTGAAATACAAAGCAGAATACACTTGAAATGGAAGAATAAACACATTAACCAGCTTGGAAAGCCTAACACTTCCATAACATAGTTGAGAGACAATCAATGTTCCCGAGTTTTTCAGGTTCATAACCGTGTTTAGGTAGTTGTTTGTAGATGTTCCCAATGTTTATACCTGGTCAAGAAGGCCTAATGTTAGAAACTACAAGAAAACATCAGTAACTCTGGCAAAATGACAATAAATACATGAGAACTAGCATAGAACATGTATAAAACACTTCTACAACTGAGTTGTTGGTGTAGAAAAGGTATCTTAGATCCAGGAATTACAGAATTCAAGTTTTGAGCACATTTAACAGTGTGTGAATCCTACGTTGTTAACTTGAAGGAGCCTAGAATGGTAAATGAGTGAAATACAAGGCAGAATACACTTGAAATAGAGGAATA
The DNA here is from genome assembly GCA_963693515.1 of Pipistrellus nathusii. Classification (NCBI taxonomy): domain Eukaryota; kingdom Metazoa; phylum Chordata; class Mammalia; order Chiroptera; family Vespertilionidae; genus Pipistrellus; species Pipistrellus nathusii. The sequence goes on from CAVNZX010000057.1 coordinate 70,832, forward strand.
AACACATTAACCTGCTTTGGAAAGCCTTACACTTCAGGGAAATGTATCATTAAACTCTATAACGTAGTTGAGAGACAATGTTCCCGAGTTTTCCACGTTCATAACCGTGTTTAGGTAGTTGTTTGTAGATGTTCCCAATGTTTATACCTGGTCAAGAAGGCCTAATGTTAGAAACTACAAGAAAACATCAGTAACTCTGGCAAAATGACAATAAATACATGAGAACTAGCATAGAACATGTATAAAACACTTCTCCAACTGAGTTGTTCGTGTAGAAAAGGTATCTTAGATCCAGGAATTACAGAATTCGAGTTTAGAGCACATTTAACAGTGTGTGAATCCTACGTTGTTAACTTGAAGGAGCCTAGAATGGTAAATGTGTGAAATACAAAGCAGAATACACTTGAAATGGAAGAATAAACACATTAACCAGCTTGGAAAGCCTAACACTTCCATAACATAGTTGAGAGACAATCAATGTTCCTAAGCTTTTCAGGTTCATTACAATGTTTAGATAGTTGTTTGTTCATGTTCCCAATGTTTATACCTGAACAAGAAGGCCTAATCTTAGAAACTACAAGAAAACATCAGTAACTCTGGCAAAATGACAATAAATACATGAGAACCAGCATAGAACATGTATAAAACACTTCTCCAACTGAGTTGTTCGTGTAGAAAAGGTATCTTAGATCGAGGAATTACAGAATTCGAGTTTAGAGCACATTTAACAGTGTGTGAATCCTACGTTGTTAACTTGAAGGAGCCTAGAATGGTAAATGTGTGAAATACAAAGCAGAATACACTTGAAATGGAAGAATAAACACATTAACCAGCTTGGAAAGCCTAACACTTCCATAACATAGTTGAGAGACAATCAATGTTCCTAAGCTTTTCAGGTTCATTACAGTGTTTAGATAGTTGTTTGTTCATGTTCCCAATGTTTATACCTGAACAAGAAGGCCTAATCTTAGAAACTACAAGAAAACATCAGTAACTCTGGCAAAATGACAATAAATACATGAGAACTAGCATAGAACATCTATAAAACACTTCTCCAACTGAGTTGTTCATGTAGAAAAGGTATCTTAGATCCAGGAATTCCAGAATTCAAGTTTAGAGCACATTAAACAGTGTATGAATCCTACGTTGTTAACTTGAAGGAGCCTAGAATGGTAAATGAGTGAAATACAAGGCAGAATACACTTGAAATAGAGGAATAAACACATTAACCTGCTTTGGAAAGCCTTACACTTCAGTGAAATGTATCATTAAACTCTATAACGTAGTTGAGAGACAATGTTCCCCAGTTTTCCACGTTCATAACCGTGTTTAGGTAGTTGTTTGTAGATGTTCCCAATGTTTATACCTGGTCAAGAAGGCCTAATGTTAGAAACTACAAGAAAACATCAGTAACTCTGGCAAAATGACAATAAATACATGAGAACTAGCATAGAACATGTATAAAACACTTCTCCAACTGAGTTGTTCGTGTAGAAAAGGTATCTTAGATCCAGGAATTCCAGAATTCGAGTTTAGAGCACATTTAACAGTGTGTGAATCCTAGGTTGTTAACTTGAAGGAGCCTAGAATGGTAAATGTGTGAAACACAAAGCAGAATACACTTGAAATGGAAAATGAACACATTAACCAGCTTGTAAAGCCTAACACTTCCATAACATAGTTGAGAGACAATCAATGTTCCTAAGCTTTTCAGGTTCATTACAATGTTTAGATAGTTGTTTGTTCATGTTCCCAATGTTTATACCTGAACAAGAAGGCCTAATCTTAGAAACTACAAGAAAACATCAGTAACTCTGGCAAAATGACAATAAATACATGAGAACTAGCATAGAACATGTATAAAACACTTCTCCAACTGAGTTGTTCGTGTAGAAAAGGTATCTTAGATCCAGGAATTACAGAATTCGAATTTAGAGCACATTTAGCAGTGTGTGAATCCTACGTTGTTAACTTGAAGGAGCCTAGAATGGTAAATGAGTGAAATACAAGGCAGAATACACTTGAAATAGAAGAATAAACACATTAACCTGCTTTGGAAAGCCTTACACTTCAGGGAAATGTATCATTAAACTCTATAACGTAGTTGAGAGACAATGTTCCCGAGTTTTCCACGTTCATAACCGTGTTTAGGTAGTTGTTTGTAGATGTTCCCAATGTTTATACCTGGTCAAGAAGGCCTAATGTTAGAAACTACAAGAAAACATCAGTAACTCTGGCAAAATGACAATAAATACATGAGAACTAGCATAGAACATGTATAAAACACTTCTCCAACTGAGTTGTTCGTGTAGAAAAGGTATCTTAGATCCAGGAATTACAGAATTCGAGTTTAGAGCACATTTAACAGTGTGTGAATCCTACGTTGTTAACTTGAAGGAGCCTAGAATGGTAAATGTGTGAAACACAAAGCAGAATACACTTGAAATGGAAGAATGAACACATTAACCAGCTTGTAAAGCCTAACACTTCCATAACATAGTTGAGAGACAATCAATGTTCCTAAGCTTTTCAGGTTCATTACAGTGTTTAGATAGTTGTTTGTTCATGTTCCCAATGTTTATACCTGAATAAGAAGGCCTAATCTTAGAAACTACAAGAAAACATCAGTAACTCTGGCAAAATGACAATAAATACATGAGAACTAGCATAGAACATGTCTAAAACACTTCTCCAACTGTGTTGTTAGTGTAGAAAAGATACATTAGATCTAGAAATTCCAGAATTCGAGTTTAGAGCATATTAAACAGTGTGTGAATCCTACGTTGTTAACTTGAAGGAGCCTAGAATGGTAAATGTGTGAAACACAAAGCAGAATACACTTGAAATGGAAGAATGAACACATTAACTAGCTTGTAAAGCCTAACACTTCCATAACATAGTTGAGAGACAATCAATGTTCCTAAGCTTTTCAGGTTCATTACAATGTTTAGATAGTTGTTTGTTCATGTTCCCAATGTTTATACCTGAACAAGAAGGCCTAATCTTAGAAACTACAAGAAAACATCAGTAACTCTGGCAAAATGACAATAAATACATGAGAACTAGCATAGAACATGTATAAAACACTTCTCCAACTGAGTTGTTCGTGTAGAAAAGGTATCTTAGATCCAGGAATTACAGAATTCGAGTTTAGAGCACATTTAACAGTATGTGAATCCTACGTTGTTAACTTGAAGGAGCCTAGAATGGTAAATGTGTGAAACACAAAGCAGAATACACTTGAAATGGAAGAATGAACACATTAACCAGCTTGTAAAGCCTAACACTTCCATAACATAGTTGAGAGACAATCAATGTTCCTAAGCTTTTCAGGTTCATTACAGTGTTTAGATAGTTGTTTGTTCATGTTCCCAATGTTTATACCTGAATAAGAAGGCCTAATCTTAGAAACTACAAGAAAACATCAGTAACTCTGGCAAAATGACAATAAATACATGAGAACTAGCATAGAACATGTCTAAAACACTTCTCCAACTGTGTTGTTAGTGTAGAAAAGATACATTAGATCTAGAAATTCCAGAATTCGAGTTTAGAGCATATTAAACAGTGTGTGAATCCTACGTTGTTAACTTGAAGGAGCCTAGAATGGTAAATGTGTGAAACACAAAGCAGAATACACTTGAAATGGAAGAATGAACACATTAACTAGCTTGTAAAGCCTAACACTTCCATAACATAGTTGAGAGACAATCAATGTTCCTAAGCTTTTCAGGTTCATTACAGTGTTTAGATAGTTGTTTGTTCATGTTCCCAATGTTTATACCTGAACAAGAAGGCCTAATCTTAGAAACTACAAGAAAACATCAGTAACTCTGGCAAAATGACAATAAATACATGAGAACTAGCATAGAACATGTATAAAACACTTCTCCAACTGAGTTGTTCATGTAGAAAAGGTATCTTAGATCCAGGAATTCCAGAATTCAAGTTTAGAGCACATTAAACAGTGTATGAATCCTACGTTGTTAACTTGAAGGAGCCTAGAATGGTAAATGAGTGAAATACAAGGCAGAATACACTTGAAATAGAGGAATAAACACATTAACCTGCTTTGGAAAGCCTTACACTTCAGTGAAATGTATCATTAAACTCTATAACGTAGTTGAGAGACAATGTTCCCCAGTTTTCCACGTTCATAACCGTGTTTAGGTAGTTGTTTGTAGATGTTCCCAATGTTTATACCTGGTCAAGAAGGCCTAATGTTAGAAACTACAAGAAAACATCAGTAACTCTGGCAAAATGACAATAAATACATGAGAACTAGCATAGAACATGTATAAAACACTTCTCCAACTGAGTTGTTCGTGTAGAAAAGGTATCTTAGATCCAGGAATTCCAGAATTCGAGTTTAGAGCACATTTAACAGTGTGTGAATCCTAGGTTGTTAACTTGAAGGAGCCTAGAATGGTAAATGTGTGAAACACAAAGCAGAATACACATGAAATGGAAAATGAACACATTAACCAGCTTGTAAAGCCTAACACTTCCATAACATAGTTGAGAGACAATCAATGTTCCTAAGCTTTTCAGGTTCATTACAATGTTTAGATAGTTGTTTGTTCATGTTCCCAATGTTTATACCTGAACAAGAAGGCCTAATCTTAGAAACTACAAGAAAACATCAGTAACTCTGGCAAAATGACAATAAATACATGAGAACTAGCATAGAACATGTCTAAAACACTTCTCCAACTGTGTTGTTAGTGTAGAAAAGATACATTAGATCTAGAAATTCCAGAATTCGAGTTTAGAGCATATTAAACAGTGTGTGAATCCTACGTTGTTAACTTGAAGGAGCCTAGAATGGTAAATGTGTGAAACACAAAGCAGAATACACTTGAAATGGAAGAAAGAACACATTAACTAGCTTGTAAAGCCTAACACTTCCATAACATAGTTGAGAGACAATCAATGTTCCTAAGCTTTTCAGGTTCATTACAATGTTTAGATAGTTGTTTGTTCATGTTCCCAATGTTTATACCTGAACAAGAAGGCCTAATCTTAGAAACTAAAAGAAAACATCAGTAACTCTGGCAAAATGACAATAAATACATGAGAACTAGCATAGAACATGTATAAAACACTTCTCCAACTGAGTTGTTCGTGTAGAAAAGGTATCTTAGATCCAGGAATTACAGAATTCGAGTTTAGAGCACATTTAACAGTGTGTGAATCCTACGTTGTTAACTTGAAGGAGCCTAGAATGGTAAATGTGTGAAACACAAAGCAGAATACACTTGAAATGGAAGAATGAACACATTAACCAGCTTGTAAAGCCTAACACTTCCATAACATAGTTGAGAGACAATCAATGTTCCTAAGCTTTTCAGGTTCATTACAGTGTTTAGATAGTTGTTTGTTCATGTTCCCAATGTTTATACCTGAATAAGAAGGCCTAATCTTAGAAACTACAAGAAAACATCAGTAACTCTGGCAAAATGACAATAAATACATGAGAACTAGCATAGAACATGTCTAAAATACTTCTCCAACTGTGTTGTTAGTGTAGAAAAGATACATTAGATCTAGAAATTCCAGAATTTGAGTTTAGAGCATATTAAACAGTGTGTGAATCCTACGTTGTTAACTTGAAGGAGCCTAGAATGGTAAATGTGTGAAACACAAAGCAGAATACACTTGAAATGGAAGAATGAACACATTAACTAGCTTGTAAAGCCTAACACTTCCATAACATAGTTGAGAGACAATCAATGTTCCTAAGCTTTTCAGGTTCATTACAATGTTTAGATAGTTGTTTGTTCATGTTCCCAATGTTTATACCTGAACAAGAAGGCCTAATCTTAGAAACTACAAGAAAACATCAGTAACTCTGGCAAAATGACAATAAATACATGAGAACTAGCATAGAACATGTATAAAACACTTCTCCAACTGAGTTGTTGGTGTAGAAAAGGTATCTTAGATCCAGGAATTACAGAATTCGAGTTTAGAGCACATTTAACAGTGTGTGAATCCTACGTTGTTAACTTGAAGGAGCCTAGAATGGTAAATGTGTGAAATACAAAGCAGAATACACTTGAAATGGAAGAATAAACACATTAACCAGCTTGGAAAGCCTAACACTTCCATAACATAGTTGAGAGACAATCAATGTTCCTAAGCTTTTCAGGTTCATTACAGTGTTTAGATAGTTGTTTGTTCATGTTCCCAATGTTTATACCTGAACAAGAAGGCCTAATCTTAGAAACTACAAGAAAACATCAGTAACTCTGGCAAAATGACAATAAATACATGAGAACTAGCATAGAACATGTATAAAACACTTCTCCAACTGAGTTGTTCATGTAGAAAAGGTATCTTAGATCCAGGAATTCCAGAATTCAAGTTTAGAGCACATTAAACAGTGTATGAATCCTAAGTTGTTAACTTGAAGGAGCCTAGAATGGTAAATGTGTGAAATACAAAGCAGAATACACTTGAAATGGAAGAATAAACACATTAACCAGCTTTGAAAGCCTAACACTTCCATAACATAGTTGAGAGACAATCAATGTTCCTAAGCTTTTCAGGTTCATTACAGTCTTTAGATAGTTTTTTGTTCATGTTCCCAATGTTTATACCTGAACAAGAAGGCCTAATGTTAGAAACTACAAGAAAACATCAGTAACTCTGGCAAAATGACAATAAATACATGAGAACTAGCATAGAACATGTATAAAACACTTCTCCAACTGAGTTGTTGGTGTATAAAAGGTATCTTAGATCCAGGAAATACAGAATTCGAGTTTAGAGCACATTAAACAGTGTATGAATCCTACCTTGTTAACTTGAAGGAGCCTAGAATGGTAAATGAGTGAAATACCAGGCAGAATACACTTGAAATAGAGGAATAAACACATTAACCTGCTTTGGAAAGCCTTACACTTCAGGGAAATGTATCATTAAACTCTATAACGTAGTTGAGAGACAATGTTCCCGAGTTTTCCATGTTCATAACCGTGTTTAGGTAGTTGTTTGTAGATGTTCCCAATGTTTATACCTGGTCAAGAAGGCCTAATGTTAGAAACTACAAGAAAACATCAGTAACTCTGGCAAAATGACAATAAATACATGAGAACTAGCATAGAATATGTATAAAACACTTCTACAACTGAGTTGTTGGTGTAGAAAAGGTATCTTAGATCCAGGAATTACAGAATTCGAGTTTAGAGCACATTTAACAGTGTGTGAATCCTACGTTGTTAACTTGAAGGAGCCTAGAATGGTAAATGTGTGAAATACAAAGCAGAATACACTTGAATTGGAAGAATGAACACATTAACCAGCTTGTAAAGCCTAACACTTCCATAACATAGTTGAGAGACAATCAATGTTCCTAAGCTTTTCAGGTTCATTACAATGTTTAGATAGTTGTTTGTTCATGTTCCCAATGTTTATACCTGAACAAGAAGGCCTAATGTTAGAAACTACAAGAATACATCAGTAACTCTGGCAAAATGACAATAAATATATGAGAACTAGCATAGAACATGTCTAAAACACTTCTCTAACTGTGTTGTTAGTGTAGAAAAGATCCATTAGATCTAGAAATTCCAGAATTCGAGTTTAGAGCATATTAAACAGTGTGTGAATCCTACGTTGTTAACTTGAAGGAGCCTAGAATGGTAAATGTGTGAAATACAAAGCAGAATACACTTGAAATGGAAGAATAAACACATTAACCAGCTTGGAAAGCCTAACACTTCAATAACATAGTTGAGAGACAATCAATGTTCCTAAGCTTTTCAGGTTCATTACAGTGTTAGATAGTTGTTTGTTCATGTTCCCAATGTTTATACCTGAACAAGAAGGCCTAATCTTAGAAACTACAAGAAAACATCAGTAACTCTGGCAAAATGACAATAAATACATGAGAACTAGCATAGAACATGTATAAAACACTTCTCCAACTGAGTTGTTCGTGTAGAAAAGGTATCTTAGATCCAGGAATTCCAGAATTCGAGTGTAGAGCACGTTTAACAGTATGTGAATCCTAAGTTGTTAACTTGAAGGAGCCTAGAATGGTAAATGTGTGAAATACAAAGCAGAATACACTTGAAATGGAAGAATAAACACATTAACCAGCTTGGAAAGCCTAACACTCCCATAACATAGTTGAGAGACAATCAATGTTCCTAAGCTTTTCAGGTTCATTACAGTGTTTAGATAGTTGTTTGTTCATGTTCCCAATGTTTATACCTGAACAAGAAGGCCTAATGTTAGAAACTACAAGAATACATCAGTAACTCTGGCAAAATGACAATAAATACATGAGAACTAGCATAGAACATGTATAAAACACTTCTACAACTGAGTTGTTGGTGTAGAAAAGGTATCTTAGATCCAGGAATTACAGAATTCGAGTTTAGAGCACATTTAACAGTGTGTGAATCCTACGTTGTTAACTTGAAGGAGCCTAGAATGGTAAATGTGTGAAATACAAAGCAGAATACACTTGAATTGGAAGAATGAACACATTAACCAGCTTGTAAAGCCTAACACTTCCATAACATAGTTGAGAGACAATCAATGTTCCTAAGCTTTTCAGGTTCATTACAATGTTTAGATAGTTGTTTGTTCATGTTCCCAATGTTTATACCAGAACAAGAAGGCCTAATCTTAGAAACTACAAGAATACATCAGTAACTCTGGCAAAATGACAATAAATACATGAGAACTAGCATAGAACATGTATAAAACACTTCTCCAACTGAGTTGTTCGTATAGAAAAGGTATCTTAGATCCAGGAATTCCAGAATTCGAGTTTAGAGCACATTAAACACTGTATGAATCCTACGTTGTTAACTTGAAGGACCTAGAATGGTAAATGAGTGAAATACAAGGCAGAATACACTTGAAATAGAGGAATAAACACATTAACCAGCTTTGAAAAGCCTTACACTTCAGGGAAATGTATCATTAAACTCTATAACGTAGTTGAGAGACAATGTTCCCGAGATTTCCACGTTCATAACCGTGTTTAGGTAGTTGTTTGTAGATGTTCCCAATGTTTATACCTGGTCAAGAAGGCCTAATGTTAGAAACTACAAGAAAACATCAGTAACTGGCAAAATGACAATAAATACATGAGAACTAGCATAGAACATGTATAAAACACTTCTCCAACTGAGTTGTTGGTGTAGAAAAGGTATCTTAGATCCAGGAATTACAGAATTCGAGTTTAGAGCACATTTAACAGTGTGTGAATCCTACTTTGTTAACTTGAAGGAGCCTAGAATGGTAAATGTGTGAAATACAAAGCAGAATACACTTGAAATGGCAGAATAAACACATTAACCAGCTTGGAAAGCCTAACACTCCCATAACATAGTTGAGAGACAATCAATGTTCCTAAGCTTTTCAGGTTCATTACAGTGTTTAGATAGTTGTTTTTTCATGTTCCCAATGTTTATACCTGAACAAGAAGGCCTAATGTTAGAAACTACAAGAAAACATCAGTAACTCTGGCAAAATGACAATAAATACATGAGAACTAGCATAGAACATGTATAAAACACTTCTCCAACTGAGTTGTTGGTGTAGAAAAGGTATCTTAGATCCAGGAATTACAGAATTCGAGTTTAGAGCACATTTAACAGTGTGTGAATCCTACGTTGTTAACTTGAAGGAGCCTAGAATGGTAAATGTGTGTAATACAAAGCAGAATACACTTGAAATGGAAGAATAAACACATTAACCAGCTTGGAAAGCCTAACACTTCCATAACATAGTTGAGAGACAATCAATGTTCCCGAGTTTTTCAGGTTCATAACCGTGTTTAGGTAGTTGTTTGTAGATGTTCCCAATGTTTATACCTGGTCAAGAAGGCCTAATGTTAGAAACTACAAGAAAACATCAGTAACTCTGGCAAAATGACAATAAATACATGAGAACTAGCATAGAACATGTATAAAACACTTCTACAACTGAGTTGTTGGTGTAGAAAAGGTATCTTAGCTCCAGGAATTACAGAATTCAAGTTTAGAGCACATTAAACAGTGTATGAATCCTACGTTGTTAACTTGAAGGAGCCTAGAATGGTAAATGAGTGAAATACAAGGCAGAATACACTTGAAATAGAGGAATAAACACATTAACCTGCTTTGGAAAGCCTTACACTTCAGGGAAATGTATCATTAAACTCTATAACGTGGTTGAGAGACAATGTTCCCGAGTTTTCCACGTTCATAACCGTGTTTAGGTAGTTGTTTGTAGATGTTCCCAATGTTTATACCTGGTCAAGAAGGCCTAATGTAAGAAACTACAAGAAAACATCAGTAACTCTGGCAAAATGACAATAAATACATGAGAACTAGCATAGAACATGTATAAAACACTTCTCCAACTGAGTTGTTCGTGTAGAAAAGGTATCTTAGATCCAGGAATTCCAGAATTCGAGTTTAGAGCACATTTAACAGTGTGTGAATCCTACGTTGTTAACTTGAAGGAGCCTAGAATGGTAAATGAGTGAAATACAAGGCAGAATACACTTGAAATAGAGGAATAAACACATTAACCTGCTTTGGAAAGCCTTACACTTCAGTGATATGTATCATTAAACTCTATAACGTAGTTGAGAGACAATGTTCCCGAGTTTTCCACGTTCATATCCGTGTTTAGGTAGTTGTTTGTAGATGTTCCCAATGTTTATACCTGGTCAAGAAGGCCTAATGTTAGAAACTACAAGAAAACATCAGTAACTCTGGCAAAATGACAATAAATACATGAGAACTAGCATAGAACATGTATAAAACACTTCTCCAACTGAGTTGTTCGTGTAGAAAAGGTATCTTAGATCCAGGAATTCCAGAATTCGAGTTTAGAGCACATTTAACAGTGTGTGAATCCTACGTTGTTAACTTGAAGGAGCCTAGAATGGTAAATGTGTGAAATACAAAGCAGAATACACTTGAAATGGAAGAATAAACACATTAACCAGCATGGAAAGCCTAACACTTCCATAACATAGTTGAGAGACAATCAATGTTCCTAAGCTTTTCAGGTTCATTACAATGTTTAGATAGTTGTTTGTTCATGTTCCCAATGTTTATACCTGAACAAGAAGGCCTAATCTTAGAAACTACAAGAAAACATCAGTAACTCTGGCAAAATGACAATAAATACATGAGAACCAGCATAGAACATGTATAAAACACTTCTCCAACTGAGTTGTTCGTGTAGAAAAGGTATCTTAGATCGAGGAATTACAGAATTCGAGTTTAGAGCACATTTAACAGTGTGTGAATCCTACGTTGTTAACTTGAAGGAGCCTAGAATGGTAAATGTGTGAAATACAAAGCAGAATACACTTGAAATGGAAGAATAAACACATTAACCAGCTTGGAAAGCCTAACACTTCCATAACATAGTTGAGAGACAATCAATGTTCCTAAGCTTTTCAGGTTCATTACAGTGTTTAGATAGTTGTTTGTTCATGTTCCCAATGTTTATACCTGAACAAGAAGGCCTAATCTTAGAAACTACAAGAAAACATCAGTAACTCTGGCAAAATGACAATAAATACATGAGAACTAGCATAGAACATGTATAAAACACTTCTCCAACTGAGTTGTTCATGTAGAAAAGGTATCTTAGATCCAGGAATTCCAGAATTCAAGTTTAGAGCACATTAAACAGTGTATGAATCCTACGTTGTTAACTTGAAGGAGCCTAGAATGGTAAATGAGTGAAATACAAGGCAGAATACACTTGAAATAGAGGAATAAACACATTAACCTGCTTTGGAAAGCCTTACACTTCAGGGAAATGTATCATTAAACTCTATAACGTAGTTGAGAGACAATGTTCCCGAGTTTTCCACGTTCATAACCGTGTTTAGGTAGTTGTTTGTAGATGTTCCCAATGTTTATACCTGGTCAAGAAGGCCTAATGTTAGAAATTACAAGAAAACATCAGTAACTCTGGCAAAATGACAATAAATACATGAGAACTAGCATAGAACATGTATAAAACACTTCTCCAACTGAGTTGTTCGTGTAGAAAAGGTATCTTAGATCCAGGAATTACAGAATTCGAGTTTAGAGCACATTTAACAGTGTGTGAATCCTACGTTGTTAACTTGAAGGAGCCTAGAATGGTAAATGTGTGAAATACAAAGCAGAATACACTTGAAATGGAAGAATAAACACATTAACCAGCTTGGAAAGCCTAACACTCCCATAACATAGTTGAGAGACAATCAATGTTCATAAGCTTTTCAGGTTCATTACAGTGTTTAGATAGTTGTTTTTTCATGTTCCCATTGTTTATACCTGAACAAGAAGGCCTAAGGTTAGAAACTACAAGAAAACATCAGTAACTCTGGCAAAATGACAATAAATACATGAGAACTAGCATAGAACATGTATAAAACACTTCTCCAACTGAGTTGTTGGTGTAGAAAAGGTATCTTAGATCCAGGAATTACAGAATTCGAGTTTAGAGCACATTTAACAGTGTGTGAATCCTACGTTGTTAACTTGAAGGAGCCTAGAATGGTAAATGTGTGTAATACAAAGCAGAATACACTTGAAATGGAAGAATAAACACATTAACCAGCTTGGAAAGCCTAACACTTCCATAACATAGTTGAGAGACAATCAATGTTCCCGAGTTTTTCAGGTTCATAACCGTATTTAGGTAGTTGTTTGTAGATGTTCCCAATGTTTATACCTGGTCAAGAAGGCCTAATGTTAGAAACTACAAGAAAACATCAGTAACTCTGGCAAAATGACAATAAATACATGAGAACTAGCATAGAACATGTATAAAACACTTCTACAACTGAGTTGTTGGTGTAGAAAAGGTATCTTAGCTCCAGGAATTACAGAATTCAAGTTTAGAGCACATTAAACAGTGTATGAATCCTACGTTGTTAACTTGAAGGAGCCTAGAATGGTAAATGAGTGAAATACAAGGCAGAATACACTTGAAATAGAGGAATAAACACATTAACCTGCTTTGAAAAGCCTTACACTTCAGGGAAATGTATCATTAAACTCTATAACGTAGTTGAGAGACAATGTTCCCGAGTTTTCCACGTTCATAACCGTGTTTAGGTAGTTGTTTGTAGATGTTCCCAATGTTTATACCTGGTCAAGAAGGCCTAATGTTAGAAACTACAAGAAAACATCAGTAACTCTGGCAAAATGACAATAAATACATGAGAACTAGCATAGAACATGTATAAAACACTTCTCCAACTGAGTTGTTCGTGTAGAAAAGGTATCTTAGATCCAGGAATTCCAGAATTCGAGTTTAGAGCACATTTAACAGTGTGTGAATCCTACGTTGTTAACTTGAAGGAGCCTAGAATGGTAAATGTGTGAAATACAAAGCAGAATACACTTCAAATGGAAGAATAAACACATTAACCAGCTTGGAAAGCCTAACACTTCCATAACATAGTTGAGAGACAATCAATGTTCCTAAGCTTTTCAGGTTCATTACAGTGTTTAGATAGTTGTTTTTTCATGTTCCCAATGTTTATACCTGAACAAGAAGGCCTAAGGTTAGAAACTACAAGAAAACATCAGTAACTCTGGCAAAATGACAATAAATACATGAGAACTAGCATAGAACATGTATAAAACACTTCTCCAACTGAGTTGTTCATGTAGAAAAGGTATCTTAGATCCAGGAATTCCAGAATTCAAGTTTAGAGCACATTAAACAGTGTATGAATCCTACGTTGTTAACTTGAAGGAGCCTAGAATGGTAAATGAGTGAAATACAAGGCAGAATACACTTGAAATAGAGGAATAAACACATTAACCTGCTTTGGAAAGCCTTACACTTCAGTGATATGTATCATTAAACTCTATAACGTAGTTGAGAGACAATGTTCCCGAGTTTTCCACGTTCATAACCGTGTTTAGGTAGTTGTTTGTAGATGTTCCCAATGTTTATACCTGGTCAAGAAGGCCTAATGTTAGAAACTACAAGAAAACATCAGTAACTCTGGCAAAATGACAATAAATACATGAGAACTAGCATAGAACATGTATAAAACACTTCTCCAACTGAGTTGTTCGTGTAGAAAAGGTATCTTAGATCCAGGAATTCCAGAATTCGAGTTTAGAGCACATTTAACAGTGTGTGAATCCTACGTTGTTAACTTGAAGGAGCCTAGAATGGTAAATGTGTGAAATACAAAGCAGAATACACTTGAAATGGAAGAATAAACACATTAACCAGCTTGGAAAGCCTAACACTTCCATAACATAGTTGAGAGACAATCAATGTTCCCGAGTTTTTCAGGTTCATAACCGTGTTTAGGTAGTTGTTTGTAGATGTTCCCAATGTTTATACCTGGTCAAGAAGGCCTAATGTTAGAAACTACAAGAAAACATCAGTAACTCTGGCAAAATGACAATAAATACATGAGAACTAGCATAGAACATGTATAAAACACTTCTACAACTGAGTTGTTGGTGTAGAAAAGGTATCTTAGCTCCAGGAATTACAGAATTCAAGTTTAGAGCACATTAAACAGTGTATGAATCCTACGTTGTTAACTTGAAGGAGCCTAGAATGGTAAATGAGTGAAATACAAGGCAGAATACACTTGAAATAGAGGAATAAACACATTAACCTGCTTTGGAAAGCCTTACACTTCAGGGAAATGTATCATTAAACTCTATAACGTAGTTGAGAGACAATGTTCCCGAGTTTTCCACGTTCATAACCGTGTTTAGGTAGTTGTTTGTAGATGTTCCCAATGTTTATACCTGGTCAAGAAGGCCTAATGTTAGAAATTACAAGAAAACATCAGTAACTCTGGCAAAATGACAATAAATACATGAGAACTAGCATAGAACATGTATAAAACACTTCTCCAACTGAGTTGTTCGTGTAGAAAAGGTATCTTAGATCCAGGAATTACAGAATTCGAGTTTAGAGCACATTTAACAGTGTGTGAATCCTACGTTGTTAACTTGAAGGAGCCTAGAATGGTAAATGTGTGAAATACAAAGCAGAATACACTTGAAATGGAAGAATAAACACATTAACCAGCTTGGAAAGCCTAACACTTCCATAACATAGTTGAGAGACAATCAATGTTCCTAAGCTTTTCAGGTTCATTACAGTGTTTAGATAGTTGTTTGTTCATGTTCCCAATGTTTATACCTGAACAAGAAGGCCTAATCTTAGAAACTACAAGAAAACATCAGTAACTCTGGCAAAATGACAATAAATACATGAGAACTAGCATAGAACATGTATAAAACACTTCTCCAACTGAGTTGTTCATGTAGAAAAGGTATCTTAGATCCAGGAATTCCAGAATTCAAGTTTAGAGCACATTAAACAGTGTATGAATCCTACGTTGTTAACTTGAAGGAGCCTAGAATGGTAAATGAGTGAAATACAAGGCAGAATACACTTGAAATAGAGGAATAAACACATTAACCTGCTTTGGAAAGCCTTACACTTCAGTGATATGTATCATTAAACTCTATAACGTAGTTGAGAGACAATGTTCCCGAGTTTTCCACGTTCATAACCGTGTTTAGGTAGTTGTTTGTAGATGTTCCCAATGTTTATACCTGGTCAAGAAGGCCTAATGTTAGAAACTACAAGAAAACATCAGTAACTCTGGCAAAATGACAATAAATACATGAGAACTAGCATAGAACATGTATAAAACACTTCTCCAACTGAGTTGTTCGTGTAGAAAAGGTATCTTAGATCCAGGAATTCCAGAATTCGAGTTTAGAGCACATTTAACAGTGTGTGAATCCTACGTTGTTAACTTGAAGGAGCCTAGAATGGTAAATGTGTGAAATACAAAGCAGAATACACTTGAAATGGAAGAATAAACACATTAACCAGCTTGGAAAGCCTAACACTCCCATAACATAGTTGAGAGACAATCAATGTTCCTAAGCTTTTCAGGTTCATTACAGTGTTTAGATAGTTGTTTTTTCATGTTCCCAATGTTTATACCTGAACAAGAAGGCCTAAGGTTAGAAACTACAAGAAAACATCAGTAACTCTGGCAAAATGACAATAAATACATGAGAACTAGCATAGAACATGTATAAAACACTTCTCCAACTGAGTTGTTGGTGTAGAAAAGGTATCTTAGATCCAGGAATTACAGAATTCGAGTTTAGAGCACATTTAACAGTGTGTGAATCCTACGTTGTTAACTTGAAGGAGCCTAGAATGGTAAATGTGTGTAATACAAAGCAGAATACACTTGAAATGGAAGAATAAACACATTAACCAGCTTGGAAAGCCTAACACTTCCATAACATAGTTGAGAGACAATCAATGTTCCCGAGTTTTTCAGGTTCATAACCGTATTTAGGTAGTTGTTTGTAGATGTTCCCAATGTTTATACCTGGTCAAGAAGGCCTAATGTTAGAAACTACAAGAAAACATCAGTAACTCTGGCAAAATGACAATAAATACATGAGAACTAGCATAGAACATGTATAAAACACTTCTACAACTGAGTTGTTGGTGTAGAAAAGGTATCTTAGCTCCAGGAATTACAGAATTCAAGTTTAGAGCACATTAAACAGTGTATGAATCCTACGTTGTTAACTTGAAGGAGCCTAGAATGGTAAATGAGTGAAATACAAGGCAGAATACACTTGAAATAGAGGAATAAACACATTAACCTGCTTTGAAAAGCCTTACACTTCAGGGAAATGTATCATTAAACTCTATAACGTAGTTGAGAGACAATGTTCCCGAGTTTTCCACGTTCATAACCGTGTTTAGGTAGTTGTTTGTAGATGTTCCCAATGTTTATACCTGGTCAAGAAGGCCTAATGTTAGAAACTACAAGAAAACATCAGTAACTCTGGCAAAATGACAATAAATACATGAGAACTAGCATAGAACATGTATAAAACACTTCTCCAACTGAGTTGTTCGTGTAGAAAAGGTATCTTAGATCCAGGAATTCCAGAATTCGAGTTTAGAGCACATTTAACAGTGTGTGAATCCTACGTTGTTAACTTGAAGGAGCCTAGAATGGTAAATGTGTGAAATACAAAGCAGAATACACTTCAAATGGAAGAATAAACACATTAACCAGCTTGGAAAGCCTAACACTTCCATAACATAGTTGAGAGACAATCAATGTTCCTAAGCTTTTCAGGTTCATTACAGTGTTTAGATAGTTGTTTTTTCATGTTCCCAATGTTTATACCTGAACAAGAAGGCCTAAGGTTAGAAACTACAAGAAAACATCAGTAACTCTGGCAAAATGACAATAAATACATGAGAACTAGCATAGAACATGTATAAAACACTTCTCCAACTGAGTTGTTCATGTAGAAAAGGTATCTTAGATCCAGGAATTCCAGAATTCAAGTTTAGAGCACATTAAACAGTGTATGAATCCTACGTTGTTAACTTGAAGGAGCCTAGAATGGTAAATGAGTGAAATACAAGGCAGAATACACTTGAAATAGAGGAATAAACACATTAACCTGCTTTGGAAAGCCTTACACTTCAGTGATATGTATCATTAAACTCTATAACGTAGTTGAGAGACAATGTTCCCGAGTTTTCCACGTTCATAACCGTGTTTAGGTAGTTGTTTGTAGATGTTCCCAATGTTTATACCTGGTCAAGAAGGCCTAATGTTAGAAACTACAAGAAAACATCAGTAACTCTGGCAAAATGACAATAAATACATGAGAACTAGCATAGAACATGTATAAAACACTTCTCCAACTGAGTTGTTCGTGTAGAAAAGGTATCTTAGATCCAGGAATTCCAGAATTCGAGTTTAGAGCACATTTAAAAGTGTGTGAATCCTACGTTGTTAACTTGAAGGAGCCTAGAATGGTAAATGTGTGAAATACAAAGCAGAATACACTTGAAATGGAAGAATAAACACATTAACCAGCTTGGAAAGCCTAACACTTCCATAACATAGTTGAGAGACAATCAATGTTCCCGAGTTTTTCAGGTTCATAACCGTGTTTAGGTAGTTGTTTGTAGATGTTCCCAATGTTTATACCTGGTCAAGAAGGCCTAATGTTAGAAACTACAAGAAAACATCAGTAACTCTGGCAAAATGACAATAAATACATGAGAACTAGCATAGAACATGTATAAAACACTTCTACAACTGAGTTGTTGGTGTAGAAAAGGTATCTTAGCTCCAGGAATTACAGAATTCAAGTTTAGAGCACATTAAACAGTGTATGAATCCTACGTTATTAACTTGAAGGAGCCTAGAATGGTAAATGAGTGAAATACAAGGCAGAATACACTTGAAATAGAGGAATAAACACATTAACCTGCTTTGGAAAGCCTTACACTTCAGGGAAATGTATCATTAAACTCTATAACGTAGTTGAGAGACAATGTTCCCGAGTTTTCCACGTTCATAACCGTGTTTAGGTAGTTGTTTGTAGATGTTCCCAATGTTTATACCTGGTCAAGAAGGCCTAATGTTAGAAATTACAAGAAAACATCAGTAACTCTGGCAAAATGACAATAAATACATGAGAACTAGCATAGAACATGTATAAAACACTTCTCCAACTGAGTTGTTCGTGTAGAAAAGGTATCTTAGATCCAGGAATTACAGAATTCGAGTTTAGAGCACATTTAACAGTGTGTGAATCCTACGTTGTTAACTTGAAGGAGCCTAGAATGGTAAATGTGTGAAATACAAAGCAGAATACACTTGAAATGGAAGAATAAACACATTAACCAGCTTGGAAAGCCTAACACTTCCATAACATAGTTGAGAGACAATCAATGTTCCTAAGCTTTTCAGGTTCATTACAGTGTTTAGATAGTTGTTTGTTCATGTTCCCAATGTTTATACCTGAACAAGAAGGCCTAATCTTAGAAACTACAAGAAAACATCAGTAACTCTGGCAAAATGACAATAAATACATGAGAACTAGCATAGAACATGTATAAAACACTTCTCCAACTGAGTTGTTCATGTAGAAAAGGTATCTTAGATCCAGGAATTCCAGAATTCAAGTTTAGAGCACATTAAACAGTGTATGAATCCTACGTTGTTAACTTGAAGGAGCCTAGAATGGTAAATGAGTGAAATACAAGGCAGAATACACTTGAAATAGAGGAATAAACACATTAACCTGCTTTGGAAAGCCTTACACTTCAGTGATATGTATCATTAAACTCTATAACGTAGTTGAGAGACAATGTTCCCGAGTTTTCCACGTTCATAACCGTGTTTAGGTAGTTGTTTGTAGATGTTCCCAATGTTTATACCTGGTCAAGAAGGCCTAATGTTAGAAACTACAAGAAAACATCAGTAACTCTGGCAAAATGACAATAAATACATGAGAACTAGCATAGAACATGTATAAAACACTTCTCCAACTGAGTTGTTCGTGTAGAAAAGGTATCTTAGATCCAGGAATTCCAGAATTCGAGTTTAGAGCACATTTAACAGTGTGTGAATCCTACGTTGTTAACTTGAAGGAGCCTAGAATGGTAAATGTGTGAAATACAAAGCAGAATACACTTGAAATGGAAGAATAAACACATTAACCAGCTTGGAAAGCCTAACACTCCCATAACATAGTTGAGAGACAATCAATGTTCCTAAGCTTTTCAGGTTCATTACAGTGTTTAGATAGTTGTTTTTTCATGTTCCCAATGTTTATACCTGAACAAGAAGGCCTAAGGTTAGAAACTACAAGAAAACATCAGTAACTCTGGCAAAATGACAATAAATACATGAGAACTAGCATAGAACATGTATAAAACACTTCTCCAACTGAGTTGTTGGTGTAGAAAAGGTATCTTAGATCCAGGAATTACAGAATTCGAGTTTAGAGCACATTTAACAGTGTGTGAATCCTACGTTGTTAACTTGAAGGAGCCTAGAATGGTAAATGTGTGTAATACAAAGCAGAATACACTTGAAATGGAAGAATAAACACATTAACCAGCTTGGAAAGCCTAACACTTCCATAACATAGTTGAGAGACAATCAATGTTCCCGAGTTTTTCAGGTTCATAACCGTATTTAGGTAGTTGTTTGTAGATGTTCCCAATGTTTATACCTGGTCAAGAAGGCCTAATGTTAGAAACTACAAGAAAACATCAGTAACTCTGGCAAAATGACAATAAATACATGAGAACTAGCATAGAACATGTATAAAACACTTCTACAACTGAGTTGTTGGTGTAGAAAAGGTATCTTAGCTCCAGGAATTACAGAATTCAAGTTTAGAGCACATTAAACAGTGTATGAATCCTACGTTGTTAACTTGAAGGAGCCTAGAATGGTAAATGAGTGAAATACAAGGCAGAATACACTTGAAATAGAGGAATAAACACATTAACCTGCTTTGAAAAGCCTTACACTTCAGGGAAATGTATCATTAAACTCTATAACGTAGTTGAGAGACAATGTTCCCGAGTTTTCCACGTTCATAACCGTGTTTAGGTAGTTGTTTGTAGATGTTCCCAATGTTTATGCCTGGTCAAGAAGGCCTAATGTTAGAAACTACAAGAAAACATCAGTAACTCTGGCAAAATGACAATAAATACATGAGAACTAGCATAGAACATGTATAAAACACTTCTCCAACTGAGTTGTTCGTGTAGAAAAGGTATCTTAGATCCAGGAATTCCAGAATTCGAGTTTAGAGCACATTTAACAGTGTGTGAATCCTACGTTGTTAACTTGAAGGAGCCTAGAATGGTAAATGTGTGAAATACAAAGCAGAATACACTTGAAATGGAAGAATAAACACATTAACCAGCTTGGAAAGCCTAACACTTCCATAACATAGTTGAGAGACAATCAATGTTCCTAAGCTTTTCAGGTTCATTACAATGTTTAGATAGTTGTTTGTTCATGTTCCCAATGTTTATACCTGAACAAGAAGGCCTAATCTTAGAAACTACAAGAAAACATCAGTAACTCTGGCAAAATGACAATAAATACATGAGAACCAGCATAGAACATGTATAAAACACTTCTCCAACTGAGTTGTTCGTGTAGAAAAGGTATCTTAGATCGAGGAATTACAGAATTCGAGTTTAGAGCACATTTAACAGTGTGTGAATCCTACGTTGTTAACTTGAAGGAGCCTAGAATGGTAAATGTGTGAAATACAAAGCAGAATACACTTCAAATGGAAGAATAAACACATTAACCAGCTTGGAAAGCCTAACACTTCCATAACATAGTTGAGAGACAATCAATGTTCCTAAGCTTTTCAGGTTCATTACAGTGTTTAGATAGTTGTTTGTTCATGTTCCCAATGTTTATACCTGAACAAGAAGGCCTAATCTTAGAAACTACAAGAAAACATCAGTAACTCTGGCAAAATGACAATAAATACATGAGAACTAGCATAGAACATGTATAAAACACTTCTCCAACTGAGTTGTTCATGTAGAAAAGGTATCTTAGATCCAGGAATTCCAGAATTCAAGTTTAGAGCACATTAAACAGTGTATGAATCCTACGTTGTTAACTTGAAGGAGCCTAGAATGGTAAATGAGTGAAATACAAGGCAGAATACACTTGAAATAGAGGAATAAACACATTAACCTGCTTTGGAAAGCCTTACACTTCAGTGATATGTATCATTAAACTCTATAACGTAGTTGAGAGACAATGTTCCCGAGTTTTCCACGTTCATAACCGTGTTTAGGTAGTTGTTTGTAGATGTTCCCAATGTTTATACCTGGTCAAGAAGGCCTAATGTTAGAAACTACAAGAAAACATCAGTAACTCTGGCAAAATGACAATAAATACATGAGAACTAGCATAGAACATGTATAAAACACTTCTCCAACTGAGTTGTTCGTGTAGAAAAGGTATCTTAGATCCAGGAATTCCAGAATTCGAGTTTAGAGCACATTTAACAGTGTGTGAATCCTACGTTGTTAACTTGAAGGAGCCTAGAATGGTAAATGTGTGAAATACAAAGCAGAATACACTTGAAATGGAAGAATAAACACATTAACCAGCTTGGAAAGCCTAACACTTCCATAACATAGTTGAGAGACAATCAATGTTCCTAAGCTTTTCAGGTTCATTACAATGTTTAGATAGTTGTTTGTTCATGTTCCCAATGTTTATACCTGAACAAGAAGGCCTAATCTTAGAAACTACAAGAAAACATCAGTAACTCTGGCAAAATGACAATAAATACATGAGAACTAGCATAGAACATGTATAAAACACTTCTCCAACTGAGTTGTTGGTGTAGAAAAGGTATCTTAGATCCAGGAATTACAGAATTCGAGTTTAGACCACATTTAACAGTGTGTGAATCCTACGTTGTTAACTTGAAGGAGCCTAGAATGGTAAATGTGTGTAATACAAAGCAGAATACACTTGAAATGGAAGAATAAACACATTAACCAGCTTGGAAAGCCTAACACTTCCATAACATAGTTGAGAGACAATCAATGTTCCCGAGTTTTTCAGGTTCATAACCGTGTTTAGGTAGTTGTTTGTAGATGTTCCCAATGTTTATACCTGGTCAAGAAGGCCTAATGTTAGAAACTACAAGAAAACATCAGTAACTCTGGCAAAATGACAATAAATACATGAGAACTAGCATAGAACATGTATAAAACACTTCTACAACTGAGTTGTTGGTGTAGAAAAGGTATCTTAGCTCCAGGAATTACAGAATTCAAGTTTAGAGCACATTAAACAGTGTATGAATCCTACGTTGTTAACTTGAAGGAGCCTAGAATGGTAAATGAGTGAAATACAAGGCAGAATACACTTGAAATAGAGGAATAAACACATTAACCTGCTTTGGAAAGCCTTACACTTCAGGGAAATGTATCATTAAACTCTATAACGTAGTTGAGAGACAATGTTCCCGAGTTTTCCACGTTCATAACCGTGTTTAGGTAGTTGTTTGTAGATGTTCCCAATGTTTATACCTGGTCAAGAAGGCCTAATGTTAGAAATTACAAGAAAACATCAGTAACTCTGGCAAAATGACAATAAATACATGAGAACTAGCATAGAACATGTATAAAACACTTCTCCAACTGAGTTGTTCGTGTAGAAAAGGTATCTTAGATCCAGGAATTACAGAATTCGAGTTTAGAGCACATTTAACAGTGTGTGAATCCTACGTTGTTAACTTGAAGGAGCCTAGAATGGTAAATGTGTGAAATACAAAGCAGAATACACTTGAAATGGAAGAATAAACACATTAACCAGCTTGGAAAGCCTAACACTTCCATAACATAGTTGAGAGACAATCAATGTTCCTAAGCTTTTCAGGTTCATTACAGTGTTTAGATAGTTGTTTGTTCATGTTCCCAATGTTTATACCTGAACAAGAAGGCCTAATCTTAGAAACTACAAGAAAACATCAGTAACTCTGGCAAAATGACAATAAATACATGAGAACTAGCATAGAACATGTATAAAACACTTCTCCAACTGAGTTGTTCATGTAGAAAAGGTATCTTAGATCCAGGAATTCCAGAATTCAAGTTTAGAGCACATTAAACAGTGTATGAATCCTACGTTGTTAACTTGAAGGAGCCTAGAATGGTAAATGAGTGAAATACAAGGCAGAATACACTTGAAATAGAGGAATAAACACATTAACCTGCTTTGGAAAGCCTTACACTTCAGTGATATGTATCATTAAACTCTATAACGTAGTTGAGAGACAATGTTCCCGAGTTTTCCACGTTCATAACCGTGTTTAGGTAGTTGTTTGTAGATGTTCCCAATGTTTATACCTGGTCAAGAAGGCCTAATGTTAGAAACTACAAGAAAACATCAGTAACTCTGGCAAAATGACAATAAATACATGAGAACTAGCATAGAACATGTATAAAACACTTCTCCAACTGAGTTGTTCGTGTAGAAAAGGTATCTTAGATCCAGGAATTCCAGAATTCGAGTTTAGAGCACATTTAACAGTGTGTGAATCCTACGTTGTTAACTTGAAGGAGCCTAGAATGGTAAATGTGTGAAATACAAAGCAGAATACACTTGAAATGGAAGAATAAACACATTAACCAGCTTGGAAAGCCTAACACTTCCATAACATAGTTGAGAGACAATCAATGTTCCTAAGCTTTTCAGGTTCATTACAATGTTTAGATAGTTGTTTGTTCATGTTCCCAATGTTTATACCTGAACAAGAAGGCCTAATCTTAGAAACTACAAGAAAACATCAGTAACTCTGGCAAAATGACAATAAATACATGAGAACCAGCATAGAACATGTATAAAACACTTCTCCAACTGAGTTGTTCGTGTAGAAAAGGTATCTTAGATCGAGGAATTACAGAATTCGAGTTTAGAGCACATTTAACAGTGTGTGAATCCTACGTTGTTAACTTGAAGGAGCCTAGAATGGTAAATGTGTGAAATACAAAGCAGAATACACTTGAAATGGAAGAATAAACACATTAACCAGCTTGGAAAGCCTAACACTTCCATAACATAGTTGAGAGACAATCAATGTTCCTAAGCTTTTCAGGTTCATTACAGTGTTTAGATAGTTGTTTGTTCATGTTCCCAATGTTTATACCTGAACAAGAAGGCCTAATCTTAGAAACTACAAGAAAACATCAGTAACTCTGGCAAAATGACAATAAATACATGAGAACTAGCATAGAACATGTATAAAACACTTCTCCAACTGAGTTGTTCATGTAGAAAAGGTATCTTAGATCCAGGAATTCCAGAATTCAAGTTTAGAGCACATTAAACAGTGTATGAATCCTACGTTGTTAACTTGAAGGAGCCTAGAATGGTAAATGAGTGAAATACAAGGCAGAATACACTTGAAATAGAGGAATAAACACATTAACCTGCTTTGGAAAGCCTTACACTTCAGGGAAATGTATCATTAAACTCTATAACGTAGTTGAGAGACAATGTTCCCGAGTTTTCCACGTTCATAACCGTGTTTAGGTAGTTGTTTGTAGATGTTCCCAATGTTTATACCTGGTCAAGAAGGCCTAATGTTAGAAATTACAAGAAAACATCAGTAACTCTGGCAAAATGACAATAAATACATGAGAACTAGCATAGAACATGTATAAAACACTTCTCCAACTGAGTTGTTCGTGTAGAAAAGGTATCTTAGATCCAGGAATTACAGAATTCGAGTTTAGAGCACATTTAACAGTGTGTGAATCCTACGTTGTTAACTTGAAGGAGCCTAGAATGGTAAATGTGTGAAATACAAAGCAGAATACACTTGAAATGGAAGAATAAACACATTAACCAGCTTGGAAAGCCTAACACTCCCATAACATAGTTGAGAGACAATCAATGTTCCTAAGCTTTTCAGGTTCATTACAGTGTTTAGATAGTTGTTTTTTCATGTTCCCAATGTTTATACCTGAACAAGAAGGCCTAAGGTTAGAACCTACAAGAAAACATCAGTAACTCTGGCAAAATGACAATAAATACATGAGAACTAGCATAGAACATGTATAAAACACTTCTCCAACTGAGTTGTTGGTGTAGAAAAGGTATCTTAGATCCAGGAATTACAGAATTCGAGTTTAGAGCACATTTAACAGTGTGTGAATCCTACGTTGTTAACTTGAAGGAGCCTAGAATGGTAAATGTGTGTAATACAAAGCAGAATACACTTGAAATGGAAGAATAAACACATTAACCAGCTTGGAAAGCCTAACACTTCCATAACATAGTTGAGAGACAATCAATGTTCCCGAGTTTTTCAGGTTCATAACCGTATTTAGGTAGTTGTTTGTAGATGTTCCCAATGTTTATACCTGGTCAAGAAGGCCTAATGTTAGAAACTACAAGAAAACATCAGTAACTCTGGCAAAATGACAATAAATACATGAGAACTAGCATAGAACATGTATAAAACACTTCTACAACTGAGTTGTTGGTGTAGAAAAGGTATCTTAGCTCCAGGAATTACAGAATTCAAGTTTAGAGCACATTAAACAGTGTATGAATCCTACGTTGTTAACTTGAAGGAGCCTAGAATGGTAAATGAGTGAAATACAAGGCAGAATACACTTGAAATAGAGGAATAAACACATTAACCTGCTTTGAAAAGCCTTACACTTCAGGGAAATGTATCATTAAACTCTATAACGTAGTTGAGAGACAATGTTCCCGAGTTTTCCACGTTCATAACCGTGTTTAGGTAGTTGTTTGTAGATGTTCCCAATGTTTATACCTGGTCAAGAAGGCCTAATGTTAGAAACTACAAGAAAACATCAGTAACTCTGGCAAAATGACAATAAATACATGAGAACTAGCATAGAACATGTATAAAACACTTCTCCAACTGAGTTGTTCGTGTAGAAAAGGTATCTTAGATCCAGGAATTCCAGAATTCGAGTTTAGAGCACATTTAACAGTGTGTGAATCCTACGTTGTTAACTTGAAGGAGCCTAGAATGGTAAATGTGTGAAATACAAAGCAGAATACACTTGAAATGGAAGAATAAACACATTAACCAGCTTGGAAAGCCTAACACTTCCATAACATAGTTGAGAGACAATCAATGTTCCTAAGCTTTTCAGGTTCATTACAATGTTTAGATAGTTGTTTGTTCATGTTCCCAATGTTTATACCTGAACAAGAAGGCCTAATCTTAGAAACTACAAGAAAACATCAGTAACTCTGGCAAAATGACAATAAATACATGAGAACTAGCATAGAACATGTATAAAACACTTCTCCAACTGAGTTGTTGGTGTAGAAAAGGTATCTTAGATCCAGGAATTACAGAATTCGAGTTTAGACCACATTTAACAGTGTGTGAATCCTACGTTGTTAACTTGAAGGAGCCTAGAATGGTAAATGTGTGTAATACAAAGCAGAATACACTTGAAATGGAAGAATAAACACATTAACCAGCTTGGAAAGCCTAACACTTCCATAACATAGTTGAGAGACAATCAATGTTCCCGAGTTTTTCAGGTTCATAACGGTGTTTAGGTAGTTGTTTGTAGATGTTCCCAATGTTTATACCTGGTCAAGAAGGCCTAATGTTAGAAACTACAAGAAAACATCAGTAACTCTGGCAAAATGACAATAAATACATGAGAACTAGCATAGAACATGTATAAAACACTTCTACAACTGAGTTGTTGGTGTAGAAAAGGTATCTTAGCTCCAGGAATTACAGAATTCAAGTTTAGAGCACATTAAACAGTGTATGAATCCTACGTTGTTAACTTGAAGGAGCCTAGAATGGTAAATGAGTGAAATACAAGGCAGAATACACTTGAAATAGAGGAATAAACACATTAACCTGCTTTGAAAAGCCTTACACTTCAGGGAAATGTATCATTAAACTCTATAACGTAGTTGAGAGACAATGTTCCCGAGTTTTCCACGTTCATAACCGTGTTTAGGTAGTTGTTTGTAGATGTTCCCAATGTTTATACCTGGTCAAGAAGGCCTAATGTTAGAAACTACAAGAAAACATCAGTAACTCTGGCAAAATGACAATAAATACATGAGAACTAGCATAGAACATGTATAAAACACTTCTCCAACTGAGTTGTTCGTGTAGAAAAGGTATCTTAGATCCAGGAATTCCAGAATTCGAGTTTAGAGCACATTTAACAGTGTGTGAATCCTACGTTGTTAACTTGAAGGAGCCTAGAATGGTAAATGTGTGAAATACAAAGCAGAATACACTTGAAATGGAAGAATAAACACATTAACCAGCTTGTAAAGCCTAACACTTCCATAACATAGTTGAGAGACAATCAATGTTCCTAAGCTTTTCAGGTTCATTACAATGTTTAGATAGTTGTTTGTTCATGTTCCCAATGTTTATACCTGAACAAGAAGGCCTAATCTTAGAAACTACAAGAAAACATCAGTAACTCTGGCAAAATGACAATAAATACATGAGAACCAGCATAGATCATGTATAAAACACTTCTCCAACTGAGTTGTTCGTGTAGAAAAGGTATCTTAGATCGAGGAATTACAGAATTCGAGTTTAGAGCACATTTAACAGTGTGTGAATCCTACGTTGTTAACTTGAAGGAGCCTAGAATGGTAAATGTGTGAAATACAAAGCAGAATACACTTCAAATGGAAGAATAAACACATTAACCAGCTTGGAAAGCCTAACACTTCCATAACATAGTTGAGAGACAATCAATGTTCCTAAGCTTTTCAGGTTCATTACAGTGTTTAGATAGTTGTTTGTTCATGTTCCCAATGTTTATACCTGAACAAGAAGGCCTAATCTTAGAAACTACAAGAAAACATCAGTAACTCTGGCAAAATGACAATAAATACATGAGAACTAGCATAGAACATGTATAAAACACTTCTCCAACTGAGTTGTTCATGTAGAAAAGGTATCTTAGATCCAGGAATTCCAGAATTCAAGTTTAGAGCACATTAAACAGTGTATGAATCCTACGTTGTTAACTTGAAGGAGCCTAGAATGGTAAATGAGTGAAATACAAGGCAGAATACACTTGAAATAGAGGAATAAACACATTAACCTGCTTTGGAAAGCCTTACACTTCAGTGATATGTATCATTAAACTCTATAACGTAGTTGAGAGACAATGTTCCCGAGTTTTCCACGTTCATAACCGTGTTTAGGTAGTTGTTTGTAGATGTTCCCAATGTTTATACCTGGTCAAGAAGGCCTAATGTTAGAAACTACAAGAAAACATCAGTAACTCTGGCAAAATGACAATAAATACATGAGAACTAGCATAGAACATGTATAAAACACTTCTCCAACTGAGTTGTTCGTGTAGAAAAGGTATCTTAGATCCAGGAATTCCAGAATTCGAGTTTAGAGCACATTTAACAGTGTGTGAATCCTACGTTGTTAACTTGAAGGAGCCTAGAATGGTAAATGTGTGAAATACAAAGCAGAATACACTTGAAATGGAAGAATAAACACATTAACCAGCTTGGAAAGCCTAACACTTCCATAACATAGTTGAGAGACAATCAATGTTCCTAAGCTTTTCAGGTTCATTACAATGTTTAGATAGTTGTTTGTTCATGTTCCCAATGTTTATACCTGAACAAGAAGGCCTAATCTTAGAAACTACAAGAAAACATCAGTAACTCTGGCAAAATGACAATAAATACATGAGAACCAGCATAGAACATGTATAAAACACTTCTCCAACTGAGTTGTTCGTGTAGAAAAGGTATCTTAGATCGAGGAATTACAGAATTCGAGTTTAGAGCACATTTAACAGTGTGTGAATCCTACGTTGTTAACTTGAAGGAGCCTAGAATGGTAAATGTGTGAAATACAAAGCAGAATACACTTGAAATGTAAGAATAAACACATTAACCAGCTTGGAAAGCCTAACACTTCCATAACATAGTTGAGAGACAATCAATGTTCCTAAGCTTTTCAGGTTCATTACAGTGTTTAGATAGTTGTTTGTTCATGTTCCCAATGTTTATACCTGAACAAGAAGGCCTAATCTTAGAAACTACAAGAAAACATCAGTAACTCTGGCAAAATGACAATAAATACATGAGAACTAGCATAGAACATGTATAAAACACTTCTCCAACTGAGTTGTTCATGTAGAAAAGGTATCTTAGATCCAGGAATTCCAGAATTCAAGTTTAGAGCACATTAAACAGTGTATGAATCCTACGTTGTTAACTTGAAGGAGCCTAGAATGGTAAATGAGTGAAATACAAGGCAGAATACACTTGAAATAGAGGAATAAACACATTAACCTGCTTTGGAAAGCCTTACACTTCAGTGATATGTATCATTAAACTCTATAACGTAGTTGAGAGACAATGTTCCCCAGTTTTCCACGTTCATAACCGTGTTTAGGTAGTTGTTTGTAGATGTTCCCAATGTTTATACCTGGTCAAGAAGGCCTAATGTTAGAAACTACAAGAAAACATCAGTAACTCTGGCAAAATGACAATAAATACATGAGAACTAGCATAGAACATGTATAAAACACTTCTCCAACTGAGTTGTTCGTGTAGAAAAGGTATCTTAGATCCAGGAATTCCAGAATTCGAGTTTAGAGCACATGTAACAGTGTGTGAATCCTAGGTTGTTAACTTGAAGGAGCCTAGAATGGTAAATGTGTGAAACACAAAGCAGAATACACTTGAAATGGAAAATGAACACATTAACCAGCTTGTAAAGCCTAACACTTCCATAACATAGTTGAGAGAAAATCAATGTTTTTAAGCTTTTCAGGTTCATTACAATGTTTAGATAGTTGTTTGTTCATGTTCCCAATGTTTATACCTGAACAAGAAGGCCTAATCTTAGAAACTACAAGAAAACATCAGTAACTCTGGCAAAATGACAATAAATACATGAGAACTAGCATAGAACATGTATAAAACACTTCTCCAACTGAGTTGTTCGTGTAGAAAAGGTATCTTAGAACCAGGAATTACAGAATTCGAATTTAGAGCACATTTAGCAGTGTGTGAATCCTACGTTGTTAACTTGAAGGAGCCTAGAATGGTAAATGAGTGAAATACAAGGCAGAATACACTTGAAATAGAGGAATAAACACATTAACCTGCTTTGGAAAGCCTTACACTTCAGGGAAATGTATCATTAAACTCTATAACGTAGTTGAGAGACAATGTTCCCGAGTTTTCCACGTTCATAACCGTGTTTAGGTAGTTGTTTGTAGATGTTCCCAATGTTTATACCTGGTCAAGAAGGCCTAATGTTAGAAATTACAAGAAAACATCAGTAACTCTGGCAAAATGACAATAAATACATGAGAACTAGCATAGAACATGTATAAAACACTTCTCCAACTGAGTTGTTCGTGTAGAAAAGGTATCTTAGATCCAGGAATTACAGAATTCAAGTTTAGAGCACATTTAACAGTGTGTGAATCCTACGTTGTTAACTTGAAGGAGCCTAGAATGGTAAATGTGTGAAACACAAAGCAGAATACACTTGAAATGGAAGAATGAACACATTAACCAGCTTGTAAAGCCTAACACTTCCATAACATAGTTGAGAGACAATCAATGTTCCTAAGCTTTTCAGGTTCATTACAGTGTTTAGATAGTTGTTTGTTCATGTTCCCAATGTTTATACCTGAACAAGAAGGCCTAATCTTAGAAACTACAAGAAAACATCAGTAACTCTGGCAAAATGACAATAAATACATGAGAACTAGCATAGAACATGTATAAAACACTTCTCCAACTGAGTTGTTCGTGTAGAAAAGGTATCTTAGATCCAGGAATTACAGAATTCGAATTTAGAGCACATTTAGCAGTGTGTGAATCCTACGTTGTTAACTTGAAGGAGCCTAGAATGGTAAATGAGTGAAATACAAGGCAGAATACACTTGAAATAGAGGAATAAACACATTAACCTGCTTTGGAAAGCCTTACACTTCAGGGAAATGTATCATTAAACTCTATAACGTAGTTGAGAGACAATGTTCCCGAGTTTTCCACGTTCATAACCGTGTTTAGGTAGTTGTTTGTAGATGTTCCCAATGTTTATACCTGGTCAAGAAGGCCTAATGTTAGAAATTACAAGAAAACATCAGTAACTCTGGCAAAATGACAATAAATACATGAGAACTAGCATAGAACATGTATAAAACACTTCTCCAACTGAGTTGTTCGTGTAGAAAAGGTATCTTAGATCCAGGAATTACAGAATTCAAGTTTAGAGCACATTTAACAGTGTGTGAATCCTACGTTGTTAACTTGAAGGAGCCTAGAATGGTAAATGTGTGAAACACAAAGCAGGATACACTTGAAATGGAAGAATGAACACATTAACCAGCTTGTAAAGCCTAACACTTCCATAACATAGTTGAGAGACAATCAATGTTCCTAAGCTTTTCAGGTTCATTACAGTGTTTAGATAGTTGTTTGTTCATGTTCCCAATGTTTATACCTGAATAAGAAGGCCTAATCTTAGAAACTACAAGAAAACATCAGTAACTCTGGCAAAATGACAATAAATACATGAGAACTAGCATAGAACATGTCTAAAACACTTCTCCAACTGTGTTGTTAGTGTAGAAAAGATACATTAGATCTAGAAATTCCAGAATTCGAGTTTAGAGCATATTAAACAGTGTGTGAATCCTACGTTGTTAACTTGAAGGAGCCTAGAATGGTAAATGTGTGAAATACAAAGCAGAATACACTTGAAATGGAAGAATAAACACATTAACCAGCTTGGAAAGCCTAACACTTCCATAACATAGTTGAGAGACAATCAATGTTCCTAAGCTTTTCAGGTTCATTACAGTGTTTAGATAGTTGTTTGTTCATGTTCCCAATGTTTATACCTGAACAAGAAGGCCTAATCTTAGAAACTACAAGAAAACATCAGTAACTCTGGCAAAATGACAATAAATACATGAGAACTAGCATAGAACATGTATAAAACACTTCTCCAACTGAGTTGTTCATGTAGAAAAGGTATCTTAGATCCAGGAATTCCAGAATTCAAGTTTAGAGCACATTAAACACTGTATGAATCCTACGTTGTTAACTTGAAGGAGCCTAGAATGGTAAATGTGTGAAATACAAAGCAGAATACACTTGAAATGGAAGAATAAACACATTAACCAGCTTCGAAAGCCTAACACTTCCATAACATAGTTGAGAGACAATCAATGTTCCTAAGCTTTTCAGGTTCATTACAGTCTTTAGATAGTTTTTTGTTCATGTTCCCAATGTTTATACCTGAACAAGAAGGCCTAATCTTAGAAACTACAAGAAAACATCAGTAACTCTGGCAAAATGACAATAAATACATGAGAACTAGCATAGAACATGTATAAAACACTTCTCCAACTGAGTTGTTCGTATAGAAAAGGTATCTTAGATCCAGGAATTCCAGAATTCGAGTTTAGAGCACATTAAACAGTGTATGAATCCTACGTTGTTAACTTGAAGGACCTAGAATGGTAAATGAGTGAAATACAAGGCAGAATACACTTGAAATAGAGGAATAAACACATTAACCAGCTTTGAAAAGCCTTACACTTCAGGGAAATGTATCATTAAACTCTATAACGTAGTTGAGAGACAATGTTCCCGAGTTTTCCATGTTCATAACCGTGTTTAGGTAGTTGTTTGTAGATGTTCCCAATGTTTATACCTGGTCAAGAAGGCCTAATGTTAGAAACTACAAGAAAACATCAGTAACTCTGGCAAAATGACAATAAATACATGAGAACTAGCATAGAACATGTATAAAACACTTCTACAACTGAGTTGTTGGTGTAGAAAAGGTATCTTAGATCCAGGAATTACAGAATTCGAGTTTAGAGCACATTTAACAGTGTGTGAATCCTACGTTGTTAACTTGAAGGAGCCTAGAATGGTAAATGTGTGAAATACAAAGCAGAATACACTTGAATTGGAAGAATGAACACATTAACCAGCTTGTAAAGCCTAACACTTCCATAACATAGTTGAGAGACAATCAATGTTCCTAAGCTTTTCAGGTTCATTACAATGTTTAGATAGTTGTTTGTTCATGTTCCCAATGTTTATACCTGAACAAGAAGGCCTAATGTTAGAAACTACAAGAATACATCTGTAACTCTGGCAAAATGACAATAAATACATGAGAACTAGCATAGAACATGTCTAAAACACTTCTCCAAATGTGTTGTTAGTGTAGAAAAGATCCATTAGATCTAGAAATTCCAGAATTCGAGTTTAGAGCATATTAAACAGTGTGTGAATCCTACGTTGTTAACTTGAAGGAGCCTAGAATGGTAAATGTGTGAAATACAAAGCAGAATACACTTGAAATGGAAGAATAAACACATTAACCAGCTTGGAAAGCCTAACACTTCAATAACATAGTTGAGAGACAATCAATGTTCCTAAGCTTTTCAGGTTCATTACAGTGTTTAGATAGTTGTTTGTTCATGTTCCCAATGTTTATACCTGAACAAGAAGGCCTAATGTTAGAAACTACAAGAAAACATCAGTAACTCTGGCAAAATGACAATAAATACATGAGAACTAGCATAGAACATGAAAAAACACTTCTCCAACTGAGTTGTTCGTGTAAAAAAGGAATCTTAGATCCAGGAATTATAGAATTCGAGTTTAGAGCACATTAAATAGTGTATGAATCCTATGTTGTTAACTTGAAGAAGCCTAGAATGGTAAATGAGTGAAATACAAGGAAGAATACACTTGAAATAGAGGAATAAACACATTAACCTGCTTTGGAAAACCTTACACTTCAGGGAAATGTATCATTAAACTCTATAACGTAGTTGAGAGACAATGTTCCCGAGTTTTCCACGTTCATAACCGTGTTTAGGTAGTTGATTGTAGATGTTCCCAATGTTTATACCTGGTCAAGAAGGCCTAATGTTAGAAACTACAAGAAAACATCAGTAACTCTGGCAAAATGACAATAAATACATCTGAACTAGCAGAGAACATGTATAAAACACTTCTCCAACTGAGTTGTTGGTGTAGAAAAGGTATCTTAGATCAAGGAATTACAGAATTCGAGTTTAGAGCACATTTAACAGTGTGTGAATCCTACGTTGTTAACTTGAAGGAGCCTAGAATGGTAAACGTGTGAAATACAAAGCAGAATACACTTGAAATGGAAGAATAAACACATTAACCAGCTTGGAAAGCCTAACACTTCTATAACATAGTTGAGAGACAATCAATGTTTCTAAGCTTTTCAGGTTCATTACAGTGTTTAGATAGTTGTTTGTTCATGTTCCCAATGTTTCTACCTGAACAAGAAGGCCTAATGTTAGAAACTACAAGAAAACATCAGTAACTCTGGCAAAATGACAATAAATACATGAGAACTAGCATAGAACATGTATAAAACACTTTTCCAACTGAGTTGTTGGTGTAGAAAAGGTATCTTAGATCCAGGAATTACAGAATTCGAGTTTAGAGCACATTAAACAGTGTATGAATCCTACGTTGTTAACTTGAAGGAGCCTAGAATGGTAAATGAGTGAAATACAAGGCAGAATACACTTGAAATAGAGGAATAAACACATTAACCTGCTTTGGAAAGCCTTACACTTCACGGAAATGTATCATTAAACTCTATAACGTAGTTGAGAGACAATGTTCCCGAGTTTTCCACGTTCATAACCGTGTTTAGGTAGTTGTTTGTAGATGTTCCCAATGTTTATACCTGGTCAAGAAGGCCTAATATTAGAAATTACAAGAAAACATCAGTAACTCTGGCAAAATGACAATAAATACATGAGAACTAGCATAGAACATGTATAAAACACTTCTCCAACTGAGTTGTTGGTGTAGAAAAGGTATCTTAGATCCAGGAATTACAGAATTCGAGTTTAGAGCACATTTAACAGTGTGTGAATCCTACGTTGTTAACTTGAAGGAGCCTAGAATGGTAAATGTGTGAAATACAAAGCAGAATACACTTGAAATGGAAGAATAAACACATTAACCAGCTTGTAAAGCCTAACACTTCCATAACATAGTTGAGAGACAATCAATGTTCCTAAGCTTTTCAGGTTCATTACAATGTTTAGATAGTTGTTTGTTCATGTTCCCAATGTTTATACCTGAACAAGAAGGCCTAATCTTAGAAACTACAAGAAAACATCAGTAACTCTGGCA
Organism: Pipistrellus nathusii; assembly: GCA_963693515.1. NCBI lineage: Eukaryota > Metazoa > Chordata > Mammalia > Chiroptera > Vespertilionidae > Pipistrellus > Pipistrellus nathusii. The sequence continues at coordinate 106,395 of CAVNZX010000057.1, forward strand.
AAATGACAATAAATACATGAGAACTAGCATAGAACATGTATAAAACACTTCTCCAACTGAGTTGTTGGTGTAGAAAAGGTATCTTAGATCCAGGAATTACAGAATTCGAGTTTAGAGCACATTTAACAGTGTGTGAATCCTACGTTGTTAACTTGAAGGAGCCTAGAATGGTAAATGTGTGAAATACAAAGCAGAATACACTTGAAATGGAAGGATAAACACATTAACCAGCTTGGAAAGCCTAACACTTCCATAACATAGTTGAGAGACAATCAATGTTCCTAAGCTTTTCAGGTTCATTACAGTGTTTAGATAGTTGTTTGTTCATGTTCCCAATGTTTATACCTGAATAAGAAGGCCTATCTTAGAAACTACAAGAAAACATCAGTAACTCTGGCAAAATGACAATAAATACATGAGAACTAGCATAGAACATGTCTAAAACACTTCTCCAACTGTGTTGTTAGTGTAGAAAAGATACGTTAGATCCAGAAATTCCAGAATTTGAGTTTAGAGCATATTAAACAGTGTATGAATCCTACCTTGTTATCTTAAAGGAGCCTAGAATGGTAAAAGTGTGAAATACAAGGCAGAGTACACTTGAAATAGAGAAATAAAACCCTTTCGCATCTTTGGAAAGACTAACAATTCTATAACATAGTTGAGAGACAAAAAATGTTCCTAAGCTTTTCAGGTTCATTACAGTGTTTAGATAGTTGTTTGTTCATGTTCCCAATGTTTATACCTGAACAAGAAGGCCTAATGTTAGAAACTACAAGAATACATCAGTAACTCTGGCAAAATGACAATAAATACATGAGAACTAGCATAGAACATGTCTAAAACACTGCTCCAACTGTGTTGTTAGTGTAGAAAAGATCCATTAGATCTAGAAATTCCAGAATTCGAGTTTAGAGCATATTAAACAGTGTGTGAATCCTACGTTGTTAACTTGAAGGAGCCTAGAATGGTAAATGTGTGAAATACAAAGCAGAATACACCTGAAATGGAAGAATAAACACATTAACCAGCTTGGAAAGCCTAACACTTCAATAACATAGTTGAGAGACAATCAATGTTCCTAAGCTTTTCAGGTTCATTACAGTGTTTAGATAGTTGTTTGTTCATGTTCCCAATGTTTATACCTGAACAAGAAGGCCTAATCTTAGAAACTACAAGAAAACATCAGTAACTCTGGCAAAATGACAATAAATACATGAGAACTAGCATAGAACATGTATAAAACACTTCTCCAACTGAATTGTTCGTGTAGAAAAGGTATCTTAGATCCAGGAATTCCAGAATTCGAGTGTAGAGCACGTTTAACAGTATGTGAATCCTAAGTTGTTAACTTGAAGGAGCCTAGAATGGTAAATGTGTGAAATACAAAGCAGAATACACTTGAAATGGAAGAATAAACACATTAACCAGCTTGGAAAGACTAACACTCCCATAACATAGTTGAGAGACAATCAATGTTCCTAAGCTTTTCAGGTTCATTACAGTGTTTAGATAGTTGTTTGTTCATGTTCCCAATGTTTATACCTGAACAAGAAGGCCTAATGTTAGAAACTACAAGAATACATCAGTAACTCTGGCAAAATGACAATAAATACATGAGAACTAGCATAGAACATGTATAAAACACTTCTACAACTGAGTTGTTGGTGTAGAAAAGGTATCTTAGATCCAGGAATTACAGAATTCGAGTTTAGAGCACATTTAACAGTGTGTGAATCCTACGTTGTTAACTTGAAGGAGCCTAGAATGGTAAATGTGTGAAATACAAAGCAGAATACACTTGAATTGGAAGAATGAACACATTAACCAGCTTGGAAAGCCTAACACTTCCATAACATAGTTGAGAGACAATCAATTTTCCTAAGCTTTTCAGGTTCATTACAATGTTTAGATAGTTGTTTGTTCATGTTCCCAATGTTTATACCAGAACAAGAAGGCCTAATGTTAGAAACTACAAGAATACATCAGTAACTCTGGCAAAATGACAATAAATACATGAGAACTAGCATAGAACATGTATAAAACACTTCTCCAACTGAGTTGTTCGTATAGAAAAGGTATCTTAGATCCAGGAATTCCAGAATTCGAGTTTAGAGCACATTAAACAGTGTATGAATCCTACGTTGTTAACTTGAAGGACCTAGAATGGTAAATGAGTGAAATACAAGGCAGAATACACTTGAAATAGAGGAATAAACACATTAACCAGCTTTGAAAAGCCTTACACTTCAGGGAAATGTATCATTAAACTCTATAACGTAGTTGAGAGACAATGTTCCCGAGATTTCCACGTTCATAACCGTGTTTAGGTAGTTGTTTGTAGATGTTCCCAATGTTTATACCTGGTCAAGAAGGCCTAATGTTAGAAACTACAAGAAAACATCAGTAACTCTGGCAAAATGACAATAAATACATGAGAACTAGCATAGAACATGTATAAAACACTTCTCCAACTGAGTTGTTCTTGTAGAAAAGGTATCTTAGATCCAGGAATTCCAGAATTCGAGTTTAGAGCACGTTTAACAGTGTGTGAATCCTACGTTGTTAACTTGAAGGAGCCTAGAATGGTAAACGTGTGAAATACAAAGCAGAATACACTTGAAATGGAAGAATAAACACATTAACTAGCTTGGAAAGCCTAACACTTCCATAACTTAGTTGAGAGACAATCAATGTTCCTAAGCTTTTCAGGTTCATTACAGTGTTTAGATAGTTGTTTGTTCATGTTCCCAATGTTTATACCTGAACAAGAAGGCCTAATCTTAGAAACTACAAGAAAACATCAGTAACTCTGGCAAAATGACAATAAATACATGAGAACTAGCATAGAACATGTCTAAAACACTTCTCCAACTGTGTTGTTAGTGTAGAAAAGATACGTTAGATCCAGAAATTACAGAATTCGAGTTTAGAGCATATTAAACAGTGTATGAATCCTACGTTGTTATCTTAAAGGAGCCTAGAATGGTAAATGTGTGAAATACAAAGCAGAATACACTTGAAATGGAAGAATAAACACATTAACCAGCTTGGAAAGCCTAACACTTCCATAACATAGTTGAGAGACAATCAATGTTCCTAAGCTTTTCAGGTTCATTACAGTGTTTAGATAGTTGTTTGTTCATGTTCCCAATGTTTATACCTGAACAAGAAGGCCTAATGTTAGAAACTACAAGAAAACATCAGTAACTCTGGCAAAATGACAATAAATACATGAGAACTAGCATAGAACATGAAAAAACACTTCTCCAACTGAGTTGTTCGTGTAAAAAAGGAATCTTAGATCCAGGAATTATAGAATTCGAGTTTAGAGCACATTAAATAGTGTATGAATCCTATGTTGTTAACTTGAAGGAGCCTAGAATGGTAAATGAGTGAAATACAAGGAAGAATACACTTGAAATAGAGGAATAAACATATTAACCTGCTTTGGAAAACCTTACACTTCAGGGAAATGTATCATTAAACTCTATAACGTAGTTGAGAGACAATGTTCCCGAGTTTTCCACGTTCATAACCGTGTTTAGGTAGTTGATTGTAGATGTTCCCAATGTTTATACCTGGTCAAGAAGGCCTAATGTTAGAAACTACAAGAAAACATCAGTAACTCTGGCAAAATGACAATAAATACATGAGAACTAGCATAGAACATGTATAAAACACTTCTCCAACTGAGTTGTTGGTGTAGAAAAGGTATCATAGATCCAGGAATTACAGAATTCGAGTTTAGAGCACATTTAACAGTGTGTGAATCCTACGTTGTTAACTTGAAGGAGCCTAGAATGGTAAATGTGTGAAATACAAAGCAGAATACACTGGAACTGGAAGAATAAACACATTAGCCAGCTGGGAAAGCCTAACACTTCCATAACATAGTTGAGAGACAATCAATGTTCCTAAGCTTTTCAGGTTCATTACAGTGTTTAGATAGTTGTTTGTTCATGTTCCCAATGTTTATACCTGAACAAGAAGGCCTAATCTTAGAAACTACAAGAAAACATCAGTAACTCTGGCAAAATGACAATAAATACATGAGAACTAGCATAGAACATGTATAAAACACTTCTCCAACTGAGTTGTTGGTGTAGAAAAGGTATCTTAGATCCAGGAATTACAGAATTCGAGTTTAGAGCACATTTAACAGTGTGTGAATCCTACGTTGTTAACTTGAAGGAGCCTAGAATGGTAAATGTGTGAAATACAAAGCAGAATACACTTGAAATGGAAGGATAAACACATTAACCAGCTTGGAAAGCCTAACACTTCCATAACATAGTTGAGAGACAATCAATGTTCCTAAGCTTTTCAGGTTCATTACAATGTTTCGATAGTTGTTTGTTCATGTTCCCAATGTTTATACCTGAACAAGAAGGCCTAATCTTAGAAACTACAAGAAAACATCAGTAACTCTGGCAAAATGACAATAAATACATGAGAACTAGCATAGAACATGTATAAAACACTTCTCCAAGTGAGTTGTTCGTGTAGAAATGGTATCTTAGATCGAGGAATTACAGAATTCGAGTTTAGAGCACATTTAACAGTGTGTGAATCCTAAGTTGTTAAGTTGAAAGAGCCTAGAATGGTAAATGTGTGAAATACAAAGCAGAATACACTTGAAATGGATGAATGAACACATTAACCAGCTTTGGAAAGCCTAACACTTCCATAACATAGTTGAGAGACAATCAATGTTCCTAAGCTTTTCAGGTTCATTACAGTGTTTAGATAGTTGTTTGTTCATGTTCCCAATGTTTATACCTGAATAAGAAGGCCTAATCTTAGAAACTACAAGAAAACATCAGTAACTCTGGCAAAATGACAATAAATACATGAGAACTAGCATAGAACATGTCTAAAACACTTCTCCAACTGTGTTGTTAGTGTAGAAAAGATACGTTAGATCCAAAAATTCCAGAATTTGAGTTTAGAGCATATTAAACAGTGTATGAATCCTACCTTGTTATCTTAAAGGAGCCTAGAATGGTAAAAGTGTGAAATACAAGGCAGAGTACACTTGAAATAGAGAAATAAAACCCTTTCGCATCTTTGGAAAGACTAACAATTCTATAACATAGTTGAGAGACAAAAAATGTTCCTAAGCTTTTCAGGTTCATTACAGTGTTTAGATAGTTGTTTGTTCATGTTCCCAATGTTTATACCTGAACAAGAAGGCCTAATGTTAGAAACTACAAGAATACATCAGTAACTCTGGCAAAATGACAATAAATACATGAGAACTAGCATAGAACATGTCTAAAACACTTCTCCAACTGTGTTGTTAGTGTAGAAAAGATCCATTAGATCTAGAAATTCCAGAATTCGAGTTTAGAGCATATTAAACAGTGTGTGAATCCTACGTTGTTAACTTGAAGGAGCCTAGAATGGTAAATGTGTGAAATACAAAGCAGAATACACCTGAAATGGAAGAATAAACACATTAACCAGCTTGGAAAGCCGAACACTTCAATAACATAGTTGAGAGACAATCAATGTTCCTAAGCTTTTCAGGTTCATTACAGTGTTTAGATAGTTGTTTGTTCATGTTCCCAATGTTTATACCTGAACAAGAAGGCCTAATCTTAGAAACTACAAGAAAACATCAGTAACTCTGGCAAAATGACAATAAATACATGAGAACTAGCATAGAACATGTATAAAACACTTCTCCAACTGAGTTGTTCGTGTAGAAAAGGTATCTTAGATCCAGGAATTCCAGAATTCGAGTGTAGAGCACGTTTAACAGTATGTGAATCCTAAGTTGTTAACTTGAAGGAGCCTAGAATGGTAAATGTGTGAAATACAAAGCAGAATACACTTGAAATGGAAGAATAAACACATTAACCAGCTTGGAAAGCCTAACACTCCCATAACATAGTTGAGAGACAATCAATGTTCCTAAGCTTTTCAGGTTCATTACAGTGTTTAGATAGTTGTTTGTTCATGTTCCCAATGTTTATACCTGAACAAGAAGGCCTAATGTTAGAAACTACAAGAATACATCAGTAACTCTGGCAAAATGACAATAAATACATGAGAACTAGCATAGAACATGTATAAAACACTTCTACAACTGAGTTGTTGGTGTAGAAAAGGTATCTTAGATCCAGGAATTACAGAATTCGAGTTTAGAGCACATTTAACAGTGTGTGAATCCTACGTTGTTAACTTGAAGGAGCCTAGAATGGTAAATGTGTGAAATACAAAGCAGAATACACTTGAATTGGAAGAATGAACACATTAACCAGCTTGGAAAGCCTAACACTTCCATAACATAGTTGAGAGACAATCAATGTTCCTAAGCTTTTCAGGTTCATTACAATGTTTAGATAGTTGTTTGTTCATGTTCCCAATGTTTATACCAGAACAAGAAGGCCTAATGTTAGAAACTACAAGAATACATCAGTAACTCTGGCAAAATGACAATAAATACATGAGAACTAGCATAGAACATGTATAAAACACTTCTCCAACTGAGTTGTTCGTGTAGAAAAGGTATCTTAGATTCAGGAATTCCAGAATTCGAGTTTAGAGCACATTAAACAGTGTATGAATCCTACGTTGTTAACTTGAAGGACATAGAATGGTAAATGAGTGAAATACAAGGCAGAATACACTTGAAATAGAGGAATAAACACATTAACCAGCTTTGAAAAGCCTTACACTTCAGGGAAATGTATCATTAAACTCTATAACGTAGTTGAGAGACAATGTTCCCGAGATTTCCACGTTCATAACCGTGTTTAGGTAGTTGTTTGTAGATGTTCCCAATGTTTATACCTGGTCAAGAAGGCCTAATGTTAGAAACTACAAGAAAACATCAGTAACTCTGGCAAAATGACAATAAATACATGAGAACTAGCATAGAACATGTATAAAACACTTCTCCAACTGAGTTGTTGGTGTAGAAAAGGTATCTTAGATCCAGGAATTACAGAATTCAAGTTTAGAGCACATTTAACCGTGTGTGAATCCTACGTTGTTAACTTGAAGGAGCCTAGAATGGTAAATGTGTGAAATACAAAGCAGAATACACTTGAAATGGAAGAATAAACACATTAACCAGCTTGGAAAGCCTAACACTTCCATAACATAGTTGAGAGACAATCAATGTTCCTAAGCTTTTCAGGGTCATTACAGTGTTTAGATAGTTGTTTGTTCATGTTCCCAATGTTTATACCTGAACAAGAAGGCCTAATCTTAGAAACTACAAGAAAACATCAGTAACTCTGGCAAAATGACAATAAATACATGAGAACTAGCATAGAACATGTATAAAACACTTCTCCAACTGAGTTGTTCCTGTAGAAAAGGTATCTTAGATCCAGGAATTCCAGAATTCGAGTTTAGAGCACGTTTAACAGTGTGTGAATCCTACGTTGTTAACTTGAAGGAGCCTAGAATGGTAAACGTGTGAAATACAAAGAAGAATACACTTGAAATGGAAGAATAAACACATTAACCAGCTTGGAAAGCCTAACACTTCCATAACTTAGTTGAGAGACAATCAATGTTCCTAAGCTTTTCAGGTTCATTACAGTGTTTAGATAGTTGTTTGTTCATGTTCCCAATGTTTATACCTGAACAAGAAGGCCTAATCTTAGAAACTACAAGAAAACATCAGTAACTCTGGCAAAATGACAATAAATACATGAGAACTAGCATAGAACATGTCTAAAACACTTCTCCAACTGTGTTGTTAGTGTAGAAAAGATACGTTAGATCCAGAAAATACAGAATTCGAGTTTAGAGCATATTAAACAGTGTATGAATCCTACGTTGTTATCTTAAAGGAGCCTAGAATGGTAAATGTGTGAAATACAAAGCAGAATACACTTGAAATGGAAGAATAAACACATTAACCAGCTTGGAAAGCCTAACACTTCCATAACATAGTTGAGAGACAATCAATGTTCCTAAGCTTTTCAGGTTCATTACAGTGTTTAGATAGTTGTTTGTTCATGTTCCCAATGTTTATACCTGAACAAGAAGGCCTAATGTTAGAAACTACAAGAAAACATCAGTAACTCTGGCAAAATGACAATAAATACATGAGAACTAGCATAGAACATGAAAAAACACTTCTCCAACTGAGTTGTTCGTGTAAAAAAGGAATCTTAGATCCAGGAATTATAGAATTAGAGTTTAGAGCACATTAAATAGTGTATGAATCCTATGTTGTTAACTTGAAGGAGCCTAGAATGGTAAATGAGTGAAATACAAGGAAGAATACACTTGAAATAGAGGAATAAACACATTAACCTGCTTTGGAAAACCTTACACTTCAGGGAAATGTATCATTAAACTCTATAACGTAGTTGAGAGACAATGTTCCCGAATTTTCCACGTTCATAACCGTGTTTAGGTAGTTGATTGTAGATGTTCCCAATGTTTATACCTGGTCAAGAAGGCCTAATGTTAGAAACTACAAGAAAACATCAGTAACTCTGGCAAAATGACAATAAATACATCTGAACTAGCAGAGAACATGTATAAAACACTTCTCCAACTGAGTTGTTGGTGTAGAAAAGGTATCTTAGATCAAGGAATTACAGAATTCGAGTTTAGAGCACATTTAACAGTGTGTGAATCCTACGTTGTTAACTTGAAGGAGCCTAGAATGGTAAACGTGTGAAATACAAAGCAGAATACACTTGAAATGGAAGAATAAACACATTAACCAGCTTGTAAAGCCTAACACTTCCATAACATAGTTGAGAGACAATCAATGTTCCTAAGCTTTTCAGGTTCATTACAATGTTTAGATAGTTGTTTGTTCATGTTCCCAATGTTTATACCTGAACAAGAAGGCCTAATCTTAGAAACTACAAGAAAACATCAGTAACTCTGGCAAAATGACAATAAATACATGAGAACTAGCATAGAACATGTATAAAACACTTCTCCAACTGAGTTGTTGGTGTAGAAAAGGTATCTTAGATCCAGGAATTACAGAATTCGAGTTTAGAGCACATTTAACAGTGTGTGAATCCTACGTTGTTAACTTGAAGGAGCCTAGAATGGTAAATGTGTGAAATACAAAGCAGAATACACTTGAAATGGAAGGATAAACACATTAACCAGCTTGGAAAGCCTAACACTTCCATAACATAGTTGAGAGACAATCAATGTTCCTAAGCTTTTCAGGTTCATTACAATGTTTCGATAGTTGTTTGTTCATGTTCCCAATGTTTATACCTGAACAAGAAGGCCTAATCTTAGAAACTACAAGAAAACATCAGTAACTCTGGCAAAATGACAATAAATACATGAGAACTAGCATAGAACATGTATAAAACACTTCTCCAAGTGAGTTGTTCGTGTAGAAATGGTATCTTAGATCGAGGAATTACAGAATTCGAGTTTAGAGCACATTTAACAGTGTGTGAATCCTAAGTTGTTAAGTTGAAAGAGCCTAGAATGGTAAATGTGTGAAATACAAAGCAGAATACACTTGAAATGGATGAATGAACACATTAACCAGCTTTGGAAAGCCTAACACTTCCATAACATAGTTGAGAGACAATCAATGTTCCTAAGCTTTTCAGGTTCATTACAGTGTTTAGATAGTTGTTTGTTCATGTTCCCAATGTTTATACCTGAATAAGAAGGCCTAATCTTAGAAACTACAAGAAAACATCAGTAACTCTGGCAAAATGACAATAAATACATGAGAACTAGCATAGAACATGTCTAAAACACTTCTCCAACTGTGTTGTTAGTGTAGAAAAGATACGTTAGATCCAGAAATTCCAGAATTTGAGTTTAGAGCATATTAAACAGTGTATGAATCCTACCTTGTTATCTTAAAGGAGCCTAGAATGGTAAAAGTGTGAAATACAAGGCAGAGTACACTTGAAATAGAGAAATAAAACCCTTTCGCATCTTTGGAAAGACTAACAATTCTATAACATAGTTGAGAGACAAAAAATGTTCCTAAGCTTTTCAGGTTCATTACAGTGTTTAGATAGTTGTTTGTTCATGTTCCCAATGTTTATACCTGAACAAGAAGGCCTAATGTTAGAAACTACAAGAAAACATCAGTAACTCTGGCAAAATGACAATAAATACATGAGAACTAGCATAGAACATGTATAAAACACTTCTCCAACTGAGTTGTTCCTGTAGAAAAGGTATCTTAGATCCAGGAATTCCAGAGTTCGAGTTTAGAGCACATTTAACAGTGTGTGAATCCTACGTTGTTAACTTGAAGGAGCCTAGAATGGTAAATGTGTGAAATACAAAGCAGAATACACTTGAAATGGAAGAATAAACACATTAACCAGCTTGGAAAGCGTTACGCTTCAGGGAAATGTATCATTAAACTCTATAACGTAGTTGAGAGACAATGTTCCCGAGTTTTCCACGTTCATAACCGTGTTTAGGTAGTTGTTTGTAGATGTTCCCAATGTTTATACCTGGTCAAGAAGGCCTAATGTTAGAAACTACAAGAAAACATCAGTAACTCTGGCAAAATGACAATAAATACATGAGAACTCGCATAGAACATGTATAAAACACTTCTCCAACTGAGTTGTTCGTGTAGAAAAGGTATCTTAGATCCAGGAATTACAGAATTCGAGTTTAGAGCACATTTAACAGTGTGTGAATTCTACGTTGTTAACTTGAAGGAGCCTAGAATGGTAAATGTGTGAAATACAAAGCAGAATACACTTGAATTGGAAGAATGAACACATTAACCAGCTTGTAAAGCCTAATACTTCCATAACATAGTTGAGAGACAATCAATGTTCCTAAGCTTTTCAGGTTCATTACAATGTTTAGATAGTTGTTTGTTCATGTTCCCAATGTTTATACCTGAACAAGAAGGCCTAATGTTAGAAACTACAAGAATACATCAGTAACTCTGGCAAAATGACAATAAATACATGAGAACTAGCATAGAACATGTCTAAAACACTTCTCTAACTGTGTTGTTAGTGTAGAAAAGATCCATTAGATCTAGAAATTCCAGAATTCGAGTTTAGAGCATATTAAACAGTGTGTGAATCCTACGTTGTTAACTTGAAGGAGCCTAGAATGGTAAATGTGTGAAATACAAAGCAGAATACACCTGAAATGGAAGAATAAACACATTAACCAGCTTGGAAAGCCTAACACTTCAATAACATAGTTGAGAGACAATCAATGTTCCTAAGCTTTTCAGGTTCATTACAGTGTTTAGATAGTTGTTTGTTCATGTTCCCAATGTTTATACCTGAACAAGAAGGCCTAATGTTAGAAACTACAAGAAAACATCAGTAACTCTGGCAAAATGACAATAAATACATGAGAACTAGCATAGAACATGTATAAAACACTTCTCCAACTGAGTTGTTCGTGTAGAAAAGGTATCTTAGATCCAGGAATTCCAGAATTCGAGTGTAGAGCACGTTTAACAGTATGTGAATCCTAAGTTGTTAACTTGAAGGAGCCTAGAATGGTAAATGTGTGAAATACAAAACAGAATACACTTGAAATGGAAGAATAAAAACATTAACCAGCTTGGAAAGCCTAACACTCCCATAACATAGTTGAGAGACAATCAATGTTCCTAAGCTTTTCAGGTTCATTACAGTGTTTAGATAGTTGTTTGTTCATGTTCCCAATGTTTATACCTGAACAAGAAGGCCTAATGTTAGAAACTACAAGAAAACATCAGTAACTCTGGCAAAATGACAATAAATACATGAGAACTAGCATAGAACATGTATAAAACACTTCTACAACTGAGTTGTTGGTGTAGAAAAGGTATCTTAGATCCAGGAATTACAGAATTCGAGTTTAGAGCACATTTAACAGTGTGTGAATCCTACGTTGTTAACTTGAAGGAGCCTAGAATGGTAAATGTGTGAAATACAAAGCAGAATACACTTGAAATGGAAGAATGAACACATTAACCAGCTTTGGAGAGCCTAACACTTCCATAACATAGTTGAGAGACAATCAATGTTTCTAACCTTTTCAGATTCATTACAGTGTTTAGATAGTTGTTTGTTCATGTTCCCAATGTTTATACCTGAACAAGAAGGCCTAATCTTAGAAACTACAAGAAAACATCATTAACTCTGGCAAAATGACAATAAATACATGAGAACTAGCATAGAACATGTCTAAAACACTTCTCCAACTGTGTTGTTAGTGTAGAAAAGATACGTTAGATCCAGAAATTACAGAATTCGAGTTTAGAGCATATTAAACAGTGTATGAATCCTACGTTGTTATCTTAAAGGAGCCTAGAATGGTAAATGTGTGAAATACAAAGCAGAATACACTTGAAATGGAAGAATAAACACATTAACCAGCTTGGAAAGCCTAACACTTCCATAACATAGTTGAGAGACAATCAATGTTCCTAAGCTTTTCAGGTTCATTACAGTGTTTAGATAGTTGTTTGTTCATGTTCCCAATGTTTATACCTGAACAAGAAGGCCTAATGTTAGAAACTACAAGAAAACATCAGTAACTCTGGCAAAATGACAATAAATACATGAGAACTAGCATAGAACATGAAAAAACACTTCTCCAACTGAGTTGTTCGTGTAAAAAAGGAATCTTAGATCCAGGAATTATAGAATTCGAGTTTAGAGCACATTAAATAGTGTATGAATCCTATGTTGTTAACTTGAAGGAGCCTAGAATGGTAAATGAGTGAAATACAAGGAAGAATACACTTGAAATAGAGGAATAAACACATTAACCTGCTTTGGAAAACCTTACACTTCAGGGAAATGTATCATTAAACTCTATAACGTAGTTGAGAGACAATGTTCCCGAGTTTTCCACGTTCATAACCGTGTTTAGGTAGTTGATTTGATTTTCCCAATGTTTATACCTGGTCAAGAAGGCCTAATGTTAGAAACTACAAGAAAACATCAGTAACTCTGGCAAAATGACAATAAATACATGAGAACTAGCATAGACCATGTATAAAACACTTCTCCAACTGAGTTGTTCGTGTAGAAAAGGTATCTTAGATCGAGGAATTACAGAATTCGATTTTAGAGCACATTTAACAGTGTGTGAATCCTACGTTGTTAACTTGAAGGAGCCTAGAATGGTAAATGTTTGAAATACAAAGCAGAATACACTTGAAATGGAAGAATAAACACATTAACCAGCTTGGAAAGCCTAACACTTCCATAACATAGTTGAGAGACAATCAATGTTCCTAAGCTTTTCAGGTTCATTACAGTGTTTAGATAGTTGTTTGTTCATGTTCCCAATGGTTATACCTAAACAAGAAGGCCTAATCTTAGAAACTACAAGAAAACATCAGTAAGTCTGGCAAAATGACAATAAATACATGAGAACTAGCATAGAACATGTATAAAACACTTCTCCAACTGAGTTGTTCGTGTAGAAAAGGTATGTTAGATCCAGGAATTCCAGAATTCGAGTTTAGAGCACATTAAACAGTGTATGAATCCTACGTTGTTAACTTGAAGGAGCCTAGAATGGTAAATGAGTGAAATACAAGGCAGAATACACTTGAAATAGAGGAATAAACACATAAACCTGCTTTGGAAAGTCTTACACTTCACGGAAATGTATCATTAAAGTCTATAACGTAGTTGAGAGACAATGTTCCCGAGTTTTATTCCTCTACTGATGTTTTCTTTTAGTTTCTAACATTAGGCCTTCTTGTTCAGGTATAAACATTGGGAACATGAACAAACAACTATCTAAACACTGTAATGAACCTGATAAGCTTAGGAACATTGATTGTCTCTCAACTATGTTATGGAAGTGTTAGGCTTTCCAAGCTGGTTAATGTGTTTATTCTTCCATTTCAAGTGTATTCTGCTTTGTATTTTACACATTTACCATTCTAGGCTCTTTCAACTTAACAACTTAGGATTCACACACTGTTAAATGTGCTCTAAACTCGAATTCTATAATTCCTGTATCTAAGATACCTTTTCTACACGAACAACTCAGTTGGAGAAGTGTTTTATACATGTTCTATGCTAGTTCTCATGTATTTATTGTCATTGTGCCAGAGTTACTGATGTTTTCTTGTAGTTTCTAACATTAGGCCTTCTTGCCCAGGTATAAACATTGGGAACATCTACAAACAACTACCTAAACACGGTTATGAACCTGGAAAACTCGGGAACATTGTTTCTCAACTACGTTATAGAGTTTAATAATACATTTCCCTGAAGTGTAAGGTTTTCCAAAGCTGGTTAATGTGTTTATTCCTCTATTTCAAGTGTATTCTGCCTTGTATTTCACTCATTTACCATGCTAGGCTCCTTCAAGTTAACAACGTAGGATTCACACACTGTTAAATGTGCTCTAAACTCGAATTCTGGAATTCCTGGATCTAAGATACCTTTTCTACACGAACAACTCAGTTGGAGAAGTGTTTTATACATGTTCTATGCTAGTTCTCACGTATTTATTGTCATTTTGCCAGAGTTACTGATGTTTTCTTGTAGTTTCTAAGATAAGGCCTTCTTGTTCAGGTATAAACATTGGGAACATGAACAAACAACTATCTAAACACTGTAATGAACCTGAAAAGCATAGGAACATTGATTGTATCTCAACTATGTTATGGAAGTGTTAGGCTTTCCAAGCTGGTTAATGTATTTATTCTTCCATTTCAAGTGTATTCTGCCTTGTATTTCACACATTTACCATTCTAGGCTCCTTCAAGTTAACAACGTAGGATTCACACACTGTTAAATGTGCTCTAAACTCGAATTCTGTAATTCCTGGATCTAAGAAACCTTTTCTACACCAACAACTCAGTTGGAGAAGTGTTTTATACATGTTCTATGCTAGTTCTCATGTATTTATTGTCATTTTGCCAGAGTTACTGATGTTTTCTTGTAGTTTCTAACATTAGGCCTTCTTGACCAGGTATAAACATTGGGAACATCTACAAACAACTACCTAAACACGGTTATGAACCTGGAAAACTCGGGAACATTGTTTCTCAACTACGTTATAGAGTTTAAAAATACATTTCCCTGAAGTGTAAGGTTTTCCAAAGCTGGTTAATGTGTTTATTCCTCTATTTCAAGTGTATTCTGCCTTGTATTTCACTCATTTACCATTCTAGGCTCCTTCAAGTTAACAACGTAGGATTCACACACTGTTAAATGTGCTCTAAACTCGAATTCTGTAATTCCTGGATCTAAGATACCTTTTCTACACCAACAACTCAGTTGGAGAAGTATTTTATACATGTTCTATGCTAGTTCTCATGTATTTATTGTTATTTTGCCAGAGTTACTGATGTTTTCTTGTAGTTTCTAACATTAGGCCTTCTTGACAAGGTATAAACATTGGGAACATCTACAAACAACTACCTAAACACGGTTATGAACCTGGAAAACTCGGGAACATTGTCTCTCAACTACGTTATAGAGTTTAATGATACATTTCCGTGAAGTGTAAGGCTTTCCAAAGCAGGTTAATGTGTTTATTCCTCTATTTCAAGTGTATTCTACCTTGTATTTCACACATTTACCATTCTAGGCTCCTTCAAGTTAACAGCGTAGGATTCATACACTGTTTAATGTGCTCTAAACTCGAATTCTGGAATTCCTGGATCTAAGATACCTTTTCTACACGAACAACTCAGTTGGAGAAGTGTTTTATACATGTTCTATGCTAGTTCTCACGTATTTATTGTCATTTTGCCAGAGTTACTGATGTTTTCTTGTAGTTTCTAAGATAAGGCCTTCTTGTTCAGGTATAAACATTGGGAACATGAACAAACAACTATCTAAACACTGTAATGAACCTGAAAAGCTTAGGAACATTGATTGTATCTCAACTATGTTATGGAAGTGTTAGGCTTTCCAAGCTGGTTAATGTATTTATTCTTCCATTTCAAGTGTATTCTGCTTTGTATTTCACACATTTACCATTCTAGGCTCCTTCAAGTTAACAACGTAGGATTCACACACTGTTAAATGTGCTCTAAACTCAAATTCTGTAATTCCTGGATCTAAGAAACCTTTTCTATACCAACAACTCAGTTGGAGAAGTGTTTTATACATGTTCTATGCTAATTCTCATGTATTTATTGTCATTTTGCCAGAGTTACTGATGTTTTCTTATAGTTTCTAACATTAGGCCTTCTTGACCAGGTATAAACATTGGGAACATCTACAAACAA
Source organism: Pipistrellus nathusii (assembly GCA_963693515.1). Lineage (NCBI taxonomy): Eukaryota > Metazoa > Chordata > Mammalia > Chiroptera > Vespertilionidae > Pipistrellus > Pipistrellus nathusii. The sequence continues at coordinate 122,554 of CAVNZX010000057.1, forward strand.
CTACCTAAACACGGTTATGAACCTGGAAAACTCGGGAACATTGTTTCTCAACTACGTTATAGAGTTTAATAATACATTTCCCTGAAGTGTAAGGTTTTCCAAAGCTGGTTAATGTGTTTATTCCTCTATTTCAAGTGTATTCTGCCTTGTATTTCACTCATTTACCATTCTAGGCTCCTTCAAGTTAACAACGTAGGATTCACACACTGTTAAATGTGCTCTAAACTCGAATTCTGTAATTCCTGGATCTAAGAAACCTTTTCTATACCAACAACTCAGTTGGAGAAGTGTTTTATACATGTTCTATGCTAATTCTCATGTATTTATTGTCATTTTGCCAGTGTTACTGATGTTTTCTTGTAGTTTCTTACATTAGGCCTTCTTGACCAGGTATAAACATTGGGAACATCTACAAACAACTACCTAAACACGGTTATGAACCTGGAAAACTCGGGAACATTGTTTCTCAACTACGTTATAGAGTTTAATAATACATTTCCCTGAAGTGTAAGGTTTTCCAAAGCTGGTTAATGTGTTTATTCCTCTATTTCAAGTGTATTCTGCCTTGTATTTCACTCATTTACCATGCTAGGCTCCTTCAAGTTAACAACGTAGGATTCACACACTGTTAAATGTGCTCTAAACTCGAATTCTGGAATTCCTGGATCTAAGATACCTTTTCTACACGAACAACTCAGTTGGAGAAGTGTTTTATACATGTTCTATGCTAGTTCTCACGTATTTATTGTCATTTTGCCAGAGTTACTGATGTTTTCTTGTAGTTTCTAAGATAAGGCCTTCTTGTTCAGGTATAAACATTGGGAACATGAACAAACAACTATCTAAACACTGTAATGAACCTGAAAAGCTTAGGAACATTGATTGTATCTCAACTATGTTATGGAAGTGTTAGGCTTTCCAAGCTGGTTAATGTATTTATTCTTCCATTTCAAGTGTATTCTGCCTTGTATTTCACACATTTACCATTCTAGGCTCCTTCAAGTTAACAACGTAGGATTCACACACTGTTAAATGTGCTCTAAACTCGAATTCTGTAATTCCTGGATCTAAGAAACCTTTTCTACACCAACAACTCAGTTGGAGAAGTGTTTTATACATGTTCTATGCTAGTTCTCATGTATTTATTGTCATTTTGCCAGAGTTACTGATGTTTTCTTGTAGTTTCTAACATTAGGCCTTCTTGACCAGGTATAAACATTGGGAACATCTACAAACAACTACCTAAACACGGTTATGAACCTGGAAAACTCGGGAACATTGTTTCTCAACTATGTTATAGAGTTTAAAAATACATTTCCCTGAAGTGTAAGGTTTTCCAAAGCTGGTTAATGTGTTTATTCCTCTATTTCAAGTGTATTCTGCCTTGTATTTCACTCATTTACCATTCTAGGCTCCTTCAAGTTAACAACGTAGGATTCACACACTGTTAAATGTGCTCTAAACTCGAATTCTGTAATTCCTGGATCTAAGATACCTTTTCTACACCAACAACTCAGTTGGAGAAGTATTTTATACATGTTCTATGCTAGTTCACATGTATTTATTGTTATTTTGCCAGAGTTACTGATGTTTTCTTGTAGTTTCTAACATTAGGCCTTCTTGACAAGGTATAAACATTGGGAACATCTACAAACAACTACCTAAACACGGTTATGAACCTGGAAAACTCGGGAACATTGTCTCTCAACTACGTTATAGAGTTTAATGATACATTTCCGTGAAGTGTAAGGCTTTCCAAAGCAGGTTAATGTGTTTATTCCTCTATTTCAAGTGTATTCTACCTTGTATTTCACTCATTTACCATTCTAGGCTCCTTCAAGTTAACAGCGTAGGATTCATACACTGTTTAATGTGCTCTAAACTCGAATTCTGGAATTCCTGGATCTAAGATACCTTTTCTACACGAACAACTCAGTTGGAGAAGTGTTTTATACATGTTCTATGCTAGTTCTCACGTATTTATTGTCATTTTGCCAGAGTTACTGATGTTTTCTTGTAGTTTCTAAGATAAGGCCTTCTTGTTCAGGTATAAACATTGGGAACATGAACAAACAACTATCTAAACACTGTAATGAACCTGAAAAGCTTAGGAACATTGATTGTATCTCAACTATGTTATGGAAGTGTTAGGCTTTCCAAGCTGGTTAATGTATTTATTCTTACATTTCAAGTGTATTCTGCTTTGTATTTCACACATTTACCATTCTAGGCTCCTTCAAGTTAACAACGTAGGATTCACACACTGTTAAATGTGCTCTAAACTCGAATTCTGTAATTCCTGGATCTAAGAAACCTTTTCTATACCAACAACTCAGTTGGAGAAGTGTTTTATACATGTTCTATGCTAATTCTCATGTATTTATTGTCTTTTTGCCAGAGTTACTGATGTTTTCTTGTAGTTTCTAACATTAGGCTTCTTGTTCAGGTATAAACATTGGGAACATGAACAAACAACTATCTAAACACTGTAATGAACCTGAAAAGCTTAGGAACATTGATTGTCTCTCAACTATGTTATGGAAGTGTTAGGCTTTCCAAGCTGGTTAATGTGTTTATTCTTCCATTTCAAGTGATTTCTGCTTTGTATTTCACACATTTACCATTCTAGGCTCCTTCAAGTTAACAACGTAGGATTCACACACTGTTAAATGTGCTCTAAACTCGGATTCTGTAATTTCTGGATCTAAGATACCTTTTCTACACGAACAACTCAGTTGGAGAAGTGTTTTATACATGTTCTATGCTAGTTCTCATGTATTTATGGTCATTTTGCCAGAGTTACTGATGTTTTCTTGTAGTTTCTAACATTAGGCCTTCTTGACCAGGTATAAGCATTGGGAACATCTACAAACAACTACCTAAACACGGTTATGAACCTGGAAAACTCGGGAACATTGTCTCTCAACTACGTTATAGAGTTTAATGATACATTTCCGTGAAGTGTAAGGCTTTCCAAAGCAGGTTAATGTGTTTATTCCTCTATTTCAAGTGTATTCTGCCTTGTATTTCACTCATTTACCATTCTAGGCTCCTTCAAGTTAACAACGTAGGATTCATACACTGTTTAATGTGCTTTAAACTCGAATTCTGGAATTCCTGGATCTAAGATACCTTTTCTACACGAACAACTCAGTTGGCGAAGTGTTTTATACATGTTCTATGCTAGTTCTCATGTATTTATTGTCATTTTCCAGAGTTACTGATGTTTTCTTGTAGTTTCTAAGATTAGGCCTTCTTGTTCAGGTATAAACATTGGGAACATGAACAAACAACAATCTAAACACCATAATAAACCTGAAAAGCTTAGGAACATTGATTGTCTCTCAACTATGTTATGGAAGTGTTAGGCTTTCCAAGCTGGTTAATGTGTTTATTCTTCCATTTCAAGTGATTTCTGCTTTGTATTTCACACATTTACCATTCTAGGCTCCTTCAAGTTAACAACGTAGGATTCACACACTGTTAAATGTGCTCTAAACTCGGATTCTGTAATTTTTGGATCTAAGATACCTTTTCTACACGAACAACTCAGTTGGAGAAGTGTTTTATACATGTTCTATGCTAGTTCTCATGTATTTATTGTCATTGTGCCAGAGTTACTGATGTTTTCTTGTAGTTTCTAACATTAGGCCTTCTTGCCCAGGTATAAACATTGGGAACATCTACAAACAACTACCTAAACACGGTTATGAACCTGGAAAACTCGGGAACATTGTTTCTCAACTACGTTATAGAGTTTAATAATACATTTCCCTGAAGTGTAAGGTTTTCCAAAGCTGGTTAATGTGTTTATTCCTCTATTTCAAGTGTATTCTGCCTTGTATTTCACTCATTTACCATGCTAGGCTCCTTCAAGTTAACAACGTAGGATTCACACACTGTTAAATGTGCTCTAAACTCGAATTCTGGAATTCCTGGATCTAAGATACCTTTTCTACACGAACAACTCAGTTGGAGAAGTGTTTTATACATGTTCTATGCTAGTTCTCACGTATTTATTGTCATTTTGCCAGAGTTACTGATGTTTTCTTGTAGTTTCTAAGATAAGGCCTTCTTGTTCAGGTATAAACATTGGGAACATGAACAAACAACTATCTAAACACTGTAATGAACCTGAAAAGCATAGGAACATTGATTGTATCTCAACTATGTTATGGAAGTGTTAGGCTTTCCAAGCTGGTTAATGTATTTATTCTTCCATTTCAAGTGTATTCTGCCTTGTATTTCACACATTTACCATTCTAGGCTCCTTCAAGTTAACAACGTAGGATTCACACACTGTTAAATGTGCTCTAAACTCGAATTCTGTAATTCCTGGATCTAAGAAACCTTTTCTACACCAACAACTCAGTTGGAGAAGTGTTTTATACATGTTCTATGCTAGTTCTCATGTATTTATTGTCATTTTGCCAGAGTTACTGATGTTTTCTTGTAGTTTCTAACATTAGGCCTTCTTGACCAGGTATAAACATTGGGAACATCTACAAACAACTACCTAAACACGGTTATGAACCTGGAAAACTCGGGAACATTGTTTCTCAACTACGTTATAGAGTTTAAAAATACATTTCCCTGAAGTGTAAGGTTTTCCAAAGCTGGTTAATGTGTTTATTCCTCTATTTCAAGTGTATTCTGCCTTGTATTTCACTCATTTACCATTCTAGGCTCCTTCAAGTTAACAACGTAGGATTCACACACTGTTAAATGTGCTCTAAACTCGAATTCTGTAATTCCTGGATCTAAGATACCTTTTCTACACCAACAACTCAGTTGGAGAAGTATTTTATACATGTTCTATGCTAGTTCTCATGTATTTATTGTTATTTTGCCAGAGTTACTGATGTTTTCTTGTAGTTTCTAACATTAGGCCTTCTTGACAAGGTATAAACATTGGGAACATCTACAAACAACTACCTAAACACGGTTATGAACCTGGAAAACTCGGGAACATTGTCTCTCAACTACGTTATAGAGTTTAATGATACATTTCCGTGAAGTGTAAGGCTTTCCAAAGCAGGTTAATGTGTTTATTCCTCTATTTCAAGTGTATTCTACCTTGTATTTCACACATTTACCATTCTAGGCTCCTTCAAGTTAACAGCGTAGGATTCATACACTGTTTAATGTGCTCTAAACTCGAATTCTGGAATTCCTGGATCTAAGATACCTTTTCTACACGAACAACTCAGTTGGAGAAGTGTTTTATACATGTTCTATGCTAGTTCTCACGTATTTATTGTCATTTTGCCAGAGTTACTGATGTTTTCTTGTAGTTTCTAAGATAAGGCCTTCTTGTTCAGGTATAAACATTGGGAACATGAACAAACAACTATCTAAACACTGTAATGAACCTGAAAAGCTTAGGAACATTGATTGTATCTCAACTATGTTATGGAAGTGTTAGGCTTTCCAAGCTGGTTAATGTATTTATTCTTCCATTTCAAGTGTATTCTGCTTTGTATTTCACACATTTACCATTCTAGGCTCCTTCAAGTTAACAACGTAGGATTCACACACTGTTAAATGTGCTCTAAACTCGAATTCTGTAATTCCTGGATCTAAGAAACCTTTTCTATACCAACAACTCAGTTGGAGAAGTGTTTTATACATGTTCTATGCTAATTCTCATGTATTTATTGTCTTTTTGCCAGAGTTACTGATGTTTTCTTGTAGTTTCTAACATTAGGCTTCTTGTTCAGGTATAAACATTGGGAACATGAACAAACAACTATCTAAACACTGTAATGAACCTGAAAAGCTTAGGAACATTGATTGTCTCTCAACTATGTTATGGAAGTGTTAGGCTTTCCAAGCTGGTTAATGTGTTTATTCTTCCATTTCAAGTGATTTCTGCTTTGTATTTCACACATTTACCATTCTAGGCTCCTTCAAGTTAACAACGTAGGATTCACACACTGTTAAATGTGCTCTAAACTCGGATTCTGTAATTTCTGGATCTAAGATACCTTTTCTACACGAACAACTCAGTTGGAGAAGTGTTTTATACATGTTCTATGCTAGTTCTCATGTATTTATGGTCATTTTGCCAGAGTTACTGATGTTTTCTTGTAGTTTCTAACATTAGGCCTTCTTGACCAGGTATAAGCATTGGGAACATCTACAAACAACTACCTAAACACGGTTATGAACCTGGAAAACTCGGGAACATTGTCTCTCAACTACGTTATAGAGTTTAATGATACATTTCCGTGAAGTGTAAGGCTTTCCAAAGCAGGTTAATGTGTTTATTCCTCTATTTCAAGTGTATTCTGCCTTGTATTTCACTCATTTACCATTCTAGGCTCCTTCAAGTTAACAACGTAGGATTCATACACTGTTTAATGTGCTTTAAACTCGAATTCTGGAATTCCTGGATCTAAGATACCTTTTCTACACGAACAACTCAGTTGGCGAAGTGTTTTATACATGTTCTATGCTAGTTCTCATGTATTTATTGTCATTTTCCAGAGTTACTGATGTTTTCTTGTAGTTTCTAAGATTAGGCCTTCTTGTTCAGGTATAAACATTGGGAACATGAACAAACAACAATCTAAACACCATAATAAACCTGAAAAGCTTAGGAACATTGATTGTCTCTCAACTATGTTATGGAAGTGTTAGGCTTTCCAAGCTGGTTAATGTGTTTATTCTTCCATTTCAAGTGATTTCTGCTTTGTATTTCACACATTTACCATTCTAGGCTCCTTCAAGTTAACAACGTAGGATTCACACACTGTTAAATGTGCTCTAAACTCGGATTCTGTAATTTTTGGATCTAAGATACCTTTTCTACACGAACAACTCAGTTGGAGAAGTGTTTTATACATGTTCTATGCTAGTTCTCATGTATTTATGGTCATTTTGCCAGAGTTACTGATGTTTTCTTGTAGTTTCTAACATTAGGCCTTCTTGACCAGGTATAAGCATTGGGAACATCTACAAACAACTACCTAAACACGGTTATGAACCTGGAAAACTCGGGAACATTGTCTCTCAACTACGTTATAGAGTTTAATGATACATTTCCGTGAAGTGTAAGGCTTTCCAAAGCAGGTTAATGTGTTTATTCCTCTATTTCAAGTGTATTCTGCCTTGTATTTCACTCATTTACCATTCTAGGCTCCTTCAAGTTAACAACGTAGGATTCATACACTGTTTAATGTGGTCTAAACTCGAATTCTGGAATTCCTGGATCTAAGATACCTTTTCTACACGAACAACTCAGTTGGAGAAGTGTTTTATACATGTTCTATGCTAGTTCTCATATATTTATTGTCATTTTGCCAGAGTTACTGATGTTTTCTTGTAGTTTCTAACATTAGGCTTCTTGTTCAGGTATAAACATTGGGAACATGAACAAACAACTATCTAAACACTGTAATGAACCTGAAAAGCTTAGGAACATTGATTGTCTCTCAACTATGTTATGGAAGTGTTAGGCTTTCCAAGCTGGTTAATGTGTTTATTCTTCCATTTCAAGTGATTTCTGCTTTGTATTTCACACAATTACCATTCTAGGCTCCTTCAAGTTAACAACGTAGGATTCACACACTGTTAAATGTGCTCTAAACTCGAATTCCGTAATTCCTGGATCTAAGATACCTTTTCTACACCAACAACTCAGTTGGAGAAGTGTTTTATACATGTTCTATGCTAGTTCTCATGTATTTATTGTCATTTTGCCAGAGTTACTGATGTTTTCTTGTAGTTTCTAACATTAGGCCTTCTTGACCAGGTATAAACATTGGGAACATCTACAAACAACTACCTAAACACGGTTATGAACCTGGAAAACTCGGGAACATTGTCTGTCAACTACGTTATAGAGTTTAATGATACATTTCCGTGAAGTGTAAGGCTTTCCAAAGCAGGTTAATGTGTTTATTCCTCTATTGCAAGTGTATTCGGCCTTGTATTTCACTCATTTACCATTCTAGGCTCCTTCAAGTTAACAACGTAGGATTCATACACTGTTTAATGTGCTTTAAACTCGAATTCTGGAATTCCTGGATCTAAGATACCTTTTCTACACGAACAACTCAGTTGGAGACGTGTTTTATACATGTTCTATGCTAGTTCTCATGTATTTATTGTCATTTTGCCAGAGTTACTGATGTTTTCTTGTAGTTTCTAACATTAGGCTTCTTGTTCAGGTATAAACATTGGGAACATGAACAAACAACTATCTAAACACTGTAATGAACCTGAAAAGCTTAGGAACATTGATTGTCTCTCAACTATGTTATGGAAGTGTTAGGCTTTCCAAGCTGGTTAATGTGTTCATTCTTCCATTTCAAGTGATTTCTGCTTTGTATTTCACACATTTACCATTCTAGGCTCCTTCAAGTTAACAACGTAGGATTCACACACTGTTAAATGTGCTCTAAACTCGGATTCTGTAATTTCTGGATCTAAGATACCTTTTCTACACGAACAACTCAGTTGGAGAAGTGTTTTATACATGTTCTATGCTAGTTCTCATGTATTTATGGTCATTTTGCCAGAGTTACTGATGTTTTCTTGTAGTTTCTAACATTAGGCCTTCTTGACCAGGTATAAGCATTGGGAACATCTACAAACAACTACCTAAACACGGTTATGAACCTGGAAAACTCGGGAACATTGTCTCTCAACTACGTTATAGAGTTTAATGATACATTTCCGTGAAGTGTAAGGCTTTCCAAAGCAGGTTAATGTGTTTATTCCTCTATTTCAAGTGTATTCTGCCTTGTATTTCACTCATTTACCATTCTAGGCTCCTTCAAGTTAACAACGTAGGATTCATACACTGTTTAATGTGCTTTAAACTCGAATTCTGGAATTCCTGGATCTAAGATACCTTTTCTACACGAACAACTCAGTTGGCGAAGTGTTTTATACATGTTCTATGCTAGTTCTCATGTATTTATTGTCATTTTCCAGAGTTACTGATGTTTTCTTGTAGTTTCTAAGATTAGGCCTTCTTGTTCAGGTATAAACATTGGGAACATGAACAAACAACAATCTAAACACCATAATAAACCTGAAAAGCTTAGGAACATTGATTGTCTCTCAACTATGTTATGGAAGTGTTAGGCTTTCCAAGCTGGTTAATGTGTTTATTCTTCCATTTCAAGTGATTTCTGCTTTGTATTTCACACATTTACCATTCTAGGCTCCTTCAAGTTAACAACGTAGGATTCACACACTGTTAAATGTGCTCTAAACTCAGATTCTGTAATTTTTGGATCTAAGATACCTTTTCTACACGAACAACTCAGTTGGAGAAGTGTTTTATACATGTTCTATGCTAGTTCTCATGTATTTATGGTTATTTTGCCAGAGTTACTGATGTTTTCTTGTAGTTTCTAACATTAGGCCTTCTTGACCAGGTATAAGCATTGGGAACATCTACAAACAACTACCTAAACACTGTTATGAACCTGGAAAACTCGGGAACATTGTCTCTCAACTACGTTATAGAGTTTAATGATACATTTCCGTGAAGTGTAAGGCTTTCCAAAGCAGGTTAATGTGTTTATTCCTCTATTTCAAGTGTATTCAGCCTTGTATTTCACTCATTTACCATTCTAGGCTCCTTCAAGTTAACAACGTAGGATTCATACACTGTTTAATGTGGTCTAAACTCGAATTCTGGAATTCCTGGATCTAAGATACCTTTTCTACACGAACAACTCAGTTGGAGAAGTGTTTTATACATGTTCTATGCTAGTTCTCATATATTTATTGTCATTTTGCCAGAGTTACTGATGTTTTCTTGTAGTTTCTAACATTAGGCCTTCTTGTTCAGGTATAAACATTGGGAACATGAACAAACAACTATCTAAACACCATAATGAACCTGAAAAGCTTAGGAACATTGATTGTCTCTCAACTATGTTATGGAAGTGTTAGGCTTTCCAAGCTGGTTAATGTGTTTATTCTTCCATTTCAAGTGTATTCTGCTTTGTATTTCACACATTTACCATTCTAGCCTCCTTCAAGTTAACAACGTAGGATTCACACACTGTTAAATGTGCTCTAAACTCGGATTCTGTTATTTCTGGATCTAAGATACCTTTTCTACACCAACAACTCAGTTGGAGAAGTGTTTTATACATGTTCTATGCTAGTTCTCATGTATTTATGGTCATTTTGCCAGAGTTACTGATGTTTTCTTGTAGTTTCTAACATTAGGCCTTCTTGACCAGGTATAAACATTGGGAACATCTACAAACAACTACCTAAACACGGTTATGAACCTGGAAAACTCGGGAACATTGTCTGTCAACTACGTTATAGAGTTTAGTGATACATTTCCGTGAAGTGTAAGGCTTTCCAAAGCAGGTTAATGTGTTTATTCCTCTATTGCAAGTGTATTCGGCCTTGTATTTCACTCATTTACCATTCTAGGCTCCTTCAAGTTAACAACGTAGGATTCATACACTGTTTAATGTGCTTTAAACTCGAATTCTGGAATTCCTGGATCTAAGATATCTTTTCTACACGAACAACTCAGTTGGAGAAGTGTTTTATACATGTTCTATGCTAGTTCTCATGTATTTATTGTCATTTTCCAGAGTTACTGATGTTTTCTTGTAGTTTCTAAGATTAGGCCTTCTTGTTCAGGTATAAACATTGGGAACATGAACAAACAACAGTCTAAACACCATAATAAACCTGAAAAGCTTAGGAACATTGATTGTCTCTCAACTATGTTATGGAAGTGTTAGGCTTTCCAAGCTGGTTAATGTGTTTATTCTTCCAATACAAGTGTATTCTGCTTTGTATTTCACACATTTACCATTCTAGGCTCCTTCAAGTTAACAACGTAGGATTCACACACTGTTAAATGTGCTCTAAACTCGAATTCTGTAATTCCTGGATCTAAGATACCTTTTCTACACCAACGACTCAGTTGGAGAAGTGTTTTATACATGTTCTATGCTAGTTCTCATGTATTTATTGTCATTTTGCCAGAGTTACTGATTTTTTCTTGTAGTTTCTAACATTAGGCCTTCTTGACCAGGTATAAACATTGGGAACATCTACAAACAACTACCTAAACACGATTATGAACCTGGAAAACTCGGGAACATTGTCTCTCTACTACGTTATACAGTTTAATGATACTTTTCCGTGAAGTGTAAGGCTTTCCAAAGAAGGTTAATGTGTTTATTCCACTATTTCAAGTGTATTCTGCCTTGTATTTCACTCATTTACCATTCTAGGCTCCTTCAAGTTAACAACGTAGGATTCATACACTGTTTAATGTGCTTTAAACTCGAATTCTGGAATTCCTGGATCTAAGATACCTTTTCTACACGAACAACTCAGTTGGAGAAGTGTTTTATACATGTTCTATGCTAGTTCTCATGTATTTATTGTCATTTTGCCAGAGTTACTGATGTTTTCTTGTAGTTTCTAACATTAGGCTTCTTGTTCAGGTATAAACATTGGGAACATGAACAAACAACTATCTAAACACTGTAATGAACCTGAAAAGCTTAGGAACATTGATTGTCTCTCAACTATGTTATGGAAGTGTTAGGCTTTCCAAGCTGGTTAATGTGTTTATTCTTCCATTTCAAGTGATTTCTGCTTTGTATTTCACACATTTACCATTCTAGGCTCCTTCAAGTTAACAACGTAGGATTCACACACTGTTAAATGTGCTCTAAACTCAGATTCTGTAATTTTTGGATCTAAGATACCTTTTCTACACGAACAACTCAGTTGGAGAAGTGTTTTATACATGTTCTATGCTAGTTCTCATGTATTTATGGTTATTTTGCCAGAGTTACTGATGTTTTCTTGTAGTTTCTAACATTAGGCCTTCTTGACCAGGTATAAGCATTGGGAACATCTACAAACAACTACCTAAACACTGTTATGAACCTGGAAAACTCGGGAACATTGTCTCTCAACTACGTTATAGAGTTTAATGATACATTTCCGTGAAGTGTAAGGCTTTCCAAAGCAGGTTAATGTGTTTATTCCTCTATTTCAAGTGTATTCAGCCTTGTATTTCACTCATTTACCATTCTAGGCTCCTTCAAGTTAACAACGTAGGATTCATACACTGTTTAATGTGGTCTAAACTCGAATTCTGGAATTCCTGGATCTAAGATACCTTTTCTACACGAACAACTCAGTTGGAGAAGTGTTTTATACATGTTCTATGCTAGTTCTCATATATTTATTGTCATTTTGCCAGAGTTACTGATGTTTTCTTGTAGTTTCTAACATTAGGCCTTCTTGTTCAGGTATAAACATTGGGAACATGAACAAACAACTATCTAAACACCATAATGAACCTGAAAAGCTTAGGAACATTGATTGTCTCTCAACTATGTTATGGAAGTGTTAGGCTTTCCAAGCTGGTTAATGTGTTTATTCTTCCATTTCAAGTGTATTCTGCTTTGTATTTCACACATTTACCATTCTAGCCTCCTTCAAGTTAACAACGTAGGATTCACACACTGTTAAATGTGCTCTAAACTCGGATTCTGTTATTTCTGGATCTAAGATACCTTTTCTACACCAACAACTCAGTTGGAGAAGTGTTTTATACATGTTCTATGCTAGTTCTCATGTATTTATGGTCATTTTGCCAGAGTTACTGATGTTTTCTTGTAGTTTCTAACATTAGGCCTTCTTGACCAGGTATAAACATTGGGAACATCTACAAACAACTACCTAAACACGGTTATGAACCTGGAAAACTCGGGAACATTGTCTGTCAACTACGTTATAGAGTTTAGTGATACATTTCCGTGAAGTGTAAGGCTTTCCAAAGCAGGTTAATGTGTTTATTCCTCTATTGCAAGTGTATTCGGCCTTGTATTTCACTCATTTACCATTCTAGGCTCCTTCAAGTTAACAACGTAGGATTCATACACTGTTTAATGTGCTTTAAACTCGAATTCTGGAATTCCTGGATCTAAGATATCTTTTCTACACGAACAACTCAGTTGGAGAAGTGTTTTATACATGTTCTATGCTAGTTCTCATGTATTTATTGTCATTTTCCAGAGTTACTGATGTTTTCTTGTAGTTTCTAAGATTAGGCCTTCTTGTTCAGGTATAAACATTGGGAACATGAACAAACAACAGTCTAAACACCATAATAAACCTGAAAAGCTTAGGAACATTGATTGTCTCTCAACTATGTTATGGAAGTGTTAGGCTTTCCAAGCTGGTTAATGTGTTTATTCTTCCAATACAAGTGTATTCTGCTTTGTATTTCACACATTTACCATTCTAGGCTCCTTCAAGTTAACAACGTAGGATTCACACACTGTTAAATGTGCTCTAAACTCGAATTCTGTAATTCCTGGATCTAAGATACCTTTTCTACACCAACGACTCAGTTGGAGAAGTGTTTTATACATGTTCTATGCTAGTTCTCATGTATTTATTGTCATTTTGCCAGAGTTACTGATTTTTTCTTGTAGTTTCTAACATTAGGCCTTCTTGACCAGGTATAAACATTGGGAACATCTACAAACAACTACCTAAACACGATTATGAACCTGGAAAACTCGGGAACATTGTCTCTCTACTACGTTATACAGTTTAATGATACTTTTCCGTGAAGTGTAAGGCTTTCCAAAGAAGGTTAATGTGTTTATTCCACTATTTCAAGTGTATTCTGCCTTGTATTTCACTCATTTACCATTCTAGGCTCCTTCAAGTTAACAACGTAGGATTCATACACTGTTTAATGTGCTTTAAACTCGAATTCTGGAATTCCTGGATCTAAGATACCTTTTCTACACGAACAACTCAGTTGGAGAAGTGTTTTATACATGTTCTATGCTAGTTCTCATGTATTTATTGTCATTTTGCCAGAGTTACTGATGTTTTCTTGTAGTTTCTAACATTAGGCTTCTTGTTCAGGTATAAACATTGGGAACATGAACAAACAACTATCTAAACACTGTAATGAACCTGAAAAGCTTAGGAACATTGATTGTCTCTCAACTATGTTATGGAAGTGTTAGGCTTTCCAAGCTGGTTAATGTGTTTATTCTTCCATTTCAAGTGATTTCTGCTTTGTATTTCACACATTTACCATTCTAGGCTCCTTCAAGTTAACAACGTAGGATTCACACACTGTTAAATGTGCTCTAAACTCGAATTCCGTAATTCCTGGATCTAAGATACCTTTTCTACACCAACAACTCAGTTGGAGAAGTGTTTTATACATGTTCTATGCTAGTTCTCATGTTTTTATTGTCATTTTGCCAGAGTTACTGATGTTTTCTTGTAGTTTCTAAGATTAGGCCTTCTTGACCAGGTATAAACATTGGGAACATCTACAAACAACTACCTAAACACGGTTATGAACCTGGAAAACTCGGGAACATTGTCTCTCAACTACGTTATAGAGTTTAATGATACATTTCCGTGAAGTGTAAGGCTTTCCAAAGCAGGTTAATGTGTTTATTCCTCTATTGCAAGTGTATTCGGCCTTGTATTTCACTCATTTACCATTCTAGGCTCCTTCAAGTTAACAACGTAGGATTCATACACTGTTTAATGTGCTTTAAACTCGAATTCTGGAATTCCTGGATCTAAGATACCTTTTCTACAGGAACAACTCAGTTGGAGACGTGTTTTATACATGTTCTATGCTAGTTCTCATGTATTTATTGTCATTTTGCCAGAGTTACTGATGTTTTCTTGTAGTTTCTAACATTAGGCTTCTTGTATAGGTATAAACATTGGGAACATGAACAAACAACTATCTAAACACTGTAATGAACCTGAAAAGCTTAGGAACATTGATTGTCTCTCAACTATGTTATGGAAGTGTTAGGCTTTCCAAGCTGGTTAATGTGTTTATTCTTCCATTTCAAGTGATTTCTGCTTTGTATTTCACACATTTACCATTCTAGGCTCCTTCAAGTTAACAACGTAGGATTCACACACTGTTAAATGTGCTCTAAACTCCGATTCTGTAATTTCTGGATCTAAGATACCTTTTCTACACGAACAACTCAGTTGGAGAAGTGTTTTATACATGTTCTATGCTAGTTCTCATGTATTTATGGTCATTTTGCCAGAGTTACTGATGTTTTCTTGTAGTTTCTAACATTAGGCCTTCTTGACCAGGTATAAGCATTGGGAACATCTACAAACAACTACCTAAACACGGTTATGAACCTGGAAAACTCGGGAACATTGTCTCTCAACTACGTTATAGAGTTTAATGATACATTTCCGTGAAGTGTAAGGCTTTCCAAAGCAGGTTAATGTGTTTATTCCTCTATTGCAAGTGTATTCGGCCTTGTATTTCACTCATTTACCATTCTAGGCTCCTTCAAGTTAACAACGTAGGATTCATACACTGTTTAATGTGCTTTAAACTCGAATTCTGGAATTCCTGGATCTAAGATACCTTTTCTACACGAACAACTCAGTTGGAGACGTGTTTTATACATGTTCTATGCTAGTTCTCATGTATTTATTGTCATTTTGCCAGAGTTACTGATGTTTTCTTGTAGTTTCTAACATTAGGCTTCTTGTTCAGGTATAAACATTGGGAACATGAACAAACAACAATCTAAACACCATAATAAACCTGAAAAGCTTAGGAACATTGATTGTCTCTCAACTATGTTATGGAAGTGTTAGGCTTTCCAAGCTGGTTAATGTGTTTATTCTTCCATTTCAAGTGATTTCTGCTTTGTATTTCACACATTTACCATTCTAGGCTCCTTCAAGTTAACAACGTAGGATTCACACACTGTTAAATGTGCTCTAAACTCAGATTCTGTAATTTTTGGATCTAAGATACCTTTTCTACACGAACAACTCAGTTGGAGAAGTGTTTTATACATGTTCTATGCTAGTTCTCATGTATTTATGGTTATTTTGCCAGAGTTACTGATGTTTTCTTGTAGTTTCTAACATTAGGCCTTCTTGACCAGGTATAAGCATTGGGAACATCTACAAACAACTACCTAAACACGGTTATGAACCTGGAAAACTCGGGAACATTGTCTCTCAACTACGTTATAGAGTTTAATGATACATTTCCGTGAAGTGTAAGGCTTTCCAAAGCAGGTTAATGTGTTTATTCCTCTATTTCAAGTGTATTCAGCCTTGTATTTCACTCATTTACCATTCTAGGCTCCTTCAAGTTAACAACGTAGGATTCATACACTGTTTAATGTGGTCTAAACTCGAATTCTGGAATTCCTGGATCTAAGATACCTTTTCTACACGAACAACTCAGTTGGAGAAGTGTTTTATACATGTTCTATGCTAGTTCTCATATATTTATTGTCATTTTGCCAGAGTTACTGATGTTTTCTTGTAGTTTCTAACATTAGGCCTTCTTGTTCAGGTATAAACATTGGGAACATGAACAAACAACTATCTAAACACCATAATGAACCTGAAAAGCTTAGGAACATTGATTGTCTCTCAACTATGTTATGGAAGTGTTAGGCTTTCCAAGCTGGTTAATGTGTTTATTCTTCCATTTCAAGTGTATTCTGCTTTGTATTTCACACATTTACCATTCTAGCCTCCTTCAAGTTAACAACGTAGGATTCACACACTGTTAAATGTGCTCTAAACTCGGATTCTGTAATTTCTGGATCTAAGATACCTTTTCTACACCAACAACTCAGTTGGAGAAGTGTTTTATACATGTTCTATGCTAGTTCTCATGTATTTATTGTCATTTTGCCAGAGTTACTGATGTTTTCTTGTAGTTTCTAACATTAGGCCTTCTTGACCAGGTATAAACATTGGGAACATCTACAAACAACTATCTAAACACTGTAATGAACCTGAAAAGCTTAGGAACATTGATTGTCTCTCAACTATGTTATGGAAGTGTTAGGCTTTCCAAGCTGGTTAATGTGTTTATTCTTCCATTTCAAGTGATTTCTGCTTTGTATTTCACACATTTACCATTCTAGGCTCCTTCAAGTTAACAAGGTAGGATTCACACACTGTTAAATGTGCTCTAAACTCGGATTCTGTAATTTCTGGATCTAAGATACCTTTTCTACACGAACAACTCAGTTGGAGAAGTGTTTTATACATGTTCTATGCTAGTTCTCATGTATTTATGGTCATTTTGCCAGAGTTACTGATGTTTTCTTGTAGTTTCTAACATTAGGCCTTCTTGACCAGGTATAAGCATTGGGAACATCTACAAACAACTACCTAAACACGGTTATGAACCTGGAAAACTCGGGAACATTGTCTCTCAACTACGTTATAGAGTTTAATGATACATTTCCGTGAAGTGTAAGGCTTTCCAAAGCAGGTTAATGTGTTTATTCCTCTATTTCAAGTGTATTCTGCCTTGTATTTCACTCATTTACCATTCTAGGCTCCTTCAAGTTAACAACGTAGGATTCATACACTGTTTAATGTGCTTTAAACTCGAATTCTGGAATTCCTGGATCTAAGATACCTTTTCTACACGAACAACTCAGTTGGCGAAGTGTTTTATACATGTTCTATGCTAGTTCTCATGTATTTATTGTCATTTTCCAGAGTTACTGATGTTTTCTTGTAGTTTCTAAGATTAGGCCTTCTTGTTCAGGTATAAACATTGGGAACATGAACAAACAACAATCTAAACACCATAATAAACCTGAAAAGCTTAGGAACATTGATTGTCTCTCAACTATGTTATGGAAGTGTTAGGCTTTCCAAGCTGGTTAATGTGTTTATTCTTCCAATACAAGTGTATTCTGCTTTGTATTTCACACATTTACCATTCTAGGCTCCTTCAAGTTAACAACGTAGGATTCACACACTGTTAAATGTGCTCTAAACTCGAATTCCGTAATTCCTGGATCTAAGATACCTTTTCTACACCAACAACTCAGTTGGAGAAGTGTTTTATACATGTTCTATGCTAGTTCTCATGTTTTTATTGTCATTTTGCCAGAGTTACTGATGTTTTCTTGTAGTTTCTAAGATTAGGCCTTCTTGACCAGGTATAAACATTGGGAACATCTACAAACAACTACCTAAACACGGTTATGAACCTGGAAAACTCGGGAACATTGTCTCTCAACTACGTTATAGAGTTTAATGATACATTTCCGTGAAGTGTAAGGCTTTCCAAAGCAGGTTAATGTGTTTATTCCTCTATTGCAAGTGTATTCGGCCTTGTATTTCACTCATTTACCATTCTAGGCTCCTTCAAGTTAACAACGTAGGATTCATACACTGTTTAATGTGCTTTAAACTCGAATTCTGGAATTCCTGGATCTAAGATACCTTTTCTACAGGAACAACTCAGTTGGAGACGTGTTTTATACATGTTCTATGCTAGTTCTCATGTATTTATTGTCATTTTGCCAGAGTTACTGATGTTTTCTTGTGGTTTCTAACATTAGGCTTCTTGTTCAGGTATAAACATTGGGAACATGAACAAACAACTATCTAAACACTGTAATGAACCTGAAAAGCTTAGGAACATTGATTGTCTCTCAACTATGTTATGGAAGTGTTAGGCTTTCCAAGCTGGTTAATGTGTTTATTCTTCCATTTCAAGTGATTTCTGCTTTGTATTTCACACATTTACCATTCTAGGCTCCTTCAAGTTAACAACGTAGGATTCACACACTGTTAAATGTGCTCTAAACTCCGATTCTGTAATTTCTGGATCTAAGATACCTTTTCTACACGAACAACTCAGTTGGAGAAGTGTTTTATACATGTTCTATGCTAGTTCTCATGTATTTATGGTCATTTTGCCAGAGTTACTGATGTTTTCTTGTAGTTTCTAACATTAGGCCTTCTTGACCAGGTATAAGCATTGGGAACATCTACAAACAACTACCTAAACACGGTTATGAACCTGGAAAACTCGGGAACATTGTCTCTCAACTACGTTATAGAGTTTAATGATACATTTCCGTGAAGTATAAGGCTTTCCAAAGCAGGTTAATGTGTTTATTCCTCTATTTCAAGTGTATTCTGCCTTGTATTTCACTCATTTACCATTCTAGGCTCCTTCAAGTTAACAACGTAGGATTCATACACTGTTTAATGTGCTTTAAACTCGAATTCTGGAATTCCTGGATCTAAGATACCTTTTCTACACGAACAACTCAGTTGGCGAAGTGTTTTATACATGTTCTATGCTAGTTCTCATGTATTTATTGTCATTTTCCAGAGTTACTGATGTTTTCTTGTAGTTTCTAAGATTAGGCCTTCTTGTTCAGGTATAAACATTGGGAACATGAACAAACAACAATCTAAACACCATAATAAACCTGAAAAGCTTAGGAACATTGATTGTCTCTCAACTATGTTATGGAAGTGTTAGGCTTTCCAAGCTGGTTAATGTGTTTATTCTTCCAATACAAGTGTATTCTGCTTTGTATTTCACACATTTACCATTCTAGGCTCCTTCAAGTTAACAACGTAGGATTCACACACTGTTAAATGTGCTCTAAACTCGAATTCTGTAATTCCTGGATCTAAGATACCTTTTCTACACCAACGACTCAGTTGGACAAGTGTTTTATACATGTTCTATGCTAGTTCTCATGTATTTATTGTCATTTTGCCAGAGTTACTGATGTTTTCTTGTAGTTTCTAACATTAGGCCTTCTTGACCAGGTATAAACATTGGGAACATCTACAAACAACTACCTAAACACGATTATGAACCTGGAAAACTCGGGAACATTGTCTCTCTACTACGTTATACAGTTTAATGATACTTTTCCGTGAAGTGTAAGGCTTTCCAAAGAAGGTTAATGTGTTTATTCCACTATATCAAGTGTATTCTGCCTTGTATTTCACTCATTTACCATTCTAGGCTCCTTCAAGTTAACAACGTAGGATTCATACACTGTTTAATGTGCTTTAAACTCGAATTCTGGAATTCCTGGATCTAAGATACCTTTTCTACACGAACAACTCAGTTGGAGAAGTGTTTTATACATGTTCTATGCTAGTTCTCATGTATTTATTGTCATTTTGCCAGAGTTACTGATGTTTTCTTGTAGTTTCTAACATTAGGCTTCTTGTTCAGGTATAAACATTGGGAACATGAACAAACAACTATCTAAACACTGTAATGAACCTGAAAAGCTTAGGAACATTGATTGTCTCTCAACTATGTTATGGAAGTGTTAGGCTTTCCAAGCTGGTTAATGTGTTTATTCTTCCATTTCAAGTGATTTCTGCTTTGTATTTCACACATTTACCATTCTAGGCTCCTTCAAGTTAACAACGTAGGATTCACACACTGTTAAATGTGCTCTAAACTCGGATTCTGTAATTTCTGGATCTAAGATACCTTTTCTACACGAACAACTCAGTTGGAGAAGTGTTTTATACATGTTCTATGCTAGTTCTCATGTATTTATGGTCATTTTGCCAGAGTTACTGATGTTTTCTTGTAGTTTCTAACATTAGGCCTTCTTGACCAGGTATAAGCATTGGGAACATCTACAAACAACTACCTAAACACGGTTATGAACCTGGAAAACTCGGGAACATTGTCTCTCAACTACGTTATAGAGTTTAATGATACATTTCCGTGAAGTGTAAGGCTTTCCAAAGCAGGTTAATGTGTTTATTCCTCTATTTCAAGTGTATTCTGCCTTGTATTTCACTCATTTACCATTCTAGGCTCCTTCAAGTTAACAACGTAGGATTCATACACTGTTTAATGTGCTTTAAACTCGAATTCTGGAATTCCTGGATCTAAGATACCATTTCTACACGAACAACTCAGTTGGCGAAGTGTTTTATACATGTTCTATGCTAGTTCTCATGTATTTATTGTCATTTTCCAGAGTTACTGATGTTTTCTTGTAGTTTCTAAGATTAGGCCTTCTTGTTCAGGTATAAACATTGGGAACATGAACAAACAACAATCTAAACACCATAATAAACCTGAAAAGCTTAGGAACATTGATTGTCTCTCAACTATGTTATGGAAGTGTTAGGCTTTCCAAGCTGGTTAATGTGTTTATTCTTCCAATACAAGTGTATTCTGCTTTGTATTTCACACATTTACCATTCTAGGCTCCTTCAAGTTAACAACGTAGGATTCACACACTGTTAAATGTGCTCTAAACTCGAATTCTGTAATTCCTGGATCTAAGATACCTTTTCTACACCAACGACTCAGTTGGAGAAGTGTTTTATACATGTTCTATGCTAGTTCTCATGTATTTATTGTCATTTTGCCAGAGTTACTGATGTTTTCTTGTAGTTTCTAACATTAGGCCTTCTTGACCAGGTATAAACATTGGGAACATCTACAAACAACTACCTAAACACGATTATGAACCTGGAAAACTCGGGAACATTGTCTCTCTACTACGTTATACAGTTTAATGATACTTTTCCGTGAAGTGTAAGGCTTTCCAAAGAAGGTTAATGTGTTTATTCCACTATTTCAAGTGTATTCTGCCTTGTATTTCACTCATTTACCATTCTAGGCTCCTTCAAGTTAACAACGTAGGATTCATACACTGTTTAATGTGCTTTAAACTCGAATTCTGGAATTCCTGGATCTAAGATACCTTTTCTACAGGAACAACTCAGTTGGAGAAGTGTTTTATACATGTTCTATGCTAGTTCTCATGTATTTATTGTCATTTTGCCAGAGTTACTGATGTTTTCTTGTAGTTTCTAACATTAGGCTTCTTGTTCAGGTATAAACATTGGGAACATGAACAAACAACTATCTAAACACTGTAATGAACCTGAAAAGCTTAGGAACATTGATTGTCTCTCAACTATGTTATGGAAGTGTTAGGCTTTCCAAGCTGGTTAATGTGTTTATTCTTCCATTTCAAGTGATTTCTGCTTTGTATTTCACACATTTACCATTCTAGGCTCCTTCAAGTTAACAACGTAGGATTCACACACTGTTAAATGTGCTCTAAACTCCGATTCTGTAATTTCTGGATCTAAGATACCTTTTCTACACGAACAACTCAGTTGGAGAAGTGTTTTATACATGTTCTATGCTAGTTCTCATGTATTTATGGTCATTTTGCCAGAGTTACTGATGTTTTCTTGTAGTTTCTAACATTAGGCCTTCTTGACCAGGTATAAGCATTGGGAACATCTACAAACAACTACCTAAACACGGTTATGAACCTGGAAAACTCGGGAACATTGTCTCTCAACTACGTTATAGAGTTTAATGATACATTTCCGTGAAGTGTAAGGCTTTCCAAAGCAGGTTAATGTGTTTATTCCTCTATTTCAAGTGTATTCTGCCTTGTATTTCACTCATTTACCATTCTAGGCTCCTTCAAGTTAACAACGTAGGATTCATACACTGTTTAATGTGCTTTAAACTCGAATTCTGGAATTCCTGGATCTAAGATACCTTTTCTACACGAACAACTCAGTTGGCGAAGTGTTTTATACATGTTCTATGCTAGTTCTCATGTATTTATTGTCATTTTCCAGAGTTACTGATGTTTTCTTGTAGTTTCTAAGATTAGGCCTTCTTGTTCAGGTATAAACATTGGGAACATGAACAAACAACAATCTAAACACCATAATAAACCTGAAAAGCTTAGGAACATTGATTGTCTCTCAACTATGTTATGGAAGTGTTAGGCTTTCCAAGCTGGTTAATGTGTTTATTCTTCCAATACAAGTGTATTCTGCTTTGTATTTCACACATTTACCATTCTAGGCTCCTTCAAGTTAACAACGTAGGATTCACACACTGTTAAATGTGCTCTAAACTCGAATTCTGTAATTCCTGGATCTAAGATACCTTTTCTACACCAACGACTCAGTTGGAGAAGTGTTTTATACATGTTCTATGCTAGTTCTCATGTATTTATTGTCATTTTGCCAGAGTTACTGATGTTTTCTTGTAGTTTCTAACATTAGGCCTTCTTGACCAGGTATAAACATTGGGAACATCTACAAACAACTACCTAAACACGATTATGAACCTGGAAAACTCGGGAACATTGTCTCTCTACTACGTTATACAGTTTAATGATACTTTTCCGTGAAGTGTAAGGCTTTCCAAAGAAGGTTAATGTGTTTATTCCACTATATCAAGTGTATTCTGCCTTGTATTTCACTCATTTACCATTCTAGGCTCCTTCAAGTTAACAACGTAGGATTCATACACTGTTTAATGTGCTTTAAACTCGAATTCTGGAATTCCTGGATCTAAGATACCTTTTCTACACGAACAACTCAGTTGGAGAAGTGTTTTATACATGTTCTATGCTAGTTCTCATGTATTTATTGTCATTTTGCCAGAGTTACTGATATTTTCTTGTAGTTTCTAACATTAGGCTTCTTGTTCAGGTATAAACATTGGGAACATGAACAAACAACTATCTAAACACTGTAATGAACCTGAAAAGCTTAGGAACATTGATTGTCTCTCAACTATGTTATGGAAGTGTTAGGCTTTCCAAGCTGGTTAATGTGTTTATTCTTCCATTTCAAGTGATTTCTGCTTTGTATTTCACACATTTACCATTCTAGGCTCCTTCAAGTTAACAACGTAGGATTCACACACTGTTAAATGTGCTCTAAACTCGAATTCCGTAATTCCTGGATCTAAGATACCTTTTCTACACCAACAACTCAGTTGGAGAAGTGTTTTATACATGTTCTATGCTAGTTCTCATGTTTTTATTGTCATTTTGCCAGAGTTACTGATGTTTTCTTGTAGTTTCTAAGATTAGGCCTTCTTGACCAGGTATAAACATTGGGAACATCTACAAACAACTACCTAAACACGGTTATGAACCTGGAAAACTCGGGAACATTGTCTCTCAACTACGTTATAGAGTTTAATGATACATTTCCGTGAAGTGTAAGGCTTTCCAAAGCAGGTTAATGTGTTTATTCCTCTATTGCAAGTGTATTCGGCCTTGTATTTCACTCATTTACCATTCTAGGCTCCTTCAAGTTAACAACGTAGGATTCATACACTGTTTAATGTGCTTTAAACTCGAATTCTGGAATTCCTGAATCTAAGATACCTTTTCTACATGAACAACTCAGTTGGAGACGTGTTTTATACATGTTCTATGCTAGTTCTCATGTATTTATTGTCATTTTGCCAGAGTTACTGATGTTTTCTTGTAGTTTCTAACATTAGGCTTCTTGTTCAGGTATAAACATTGGGAACATGAACAAACAACTATCTAAACACTGTAATGAACCTGAAAAGCTTAGGAACATTGATTGTCTCTCAACTATGTTATGGAAGTGTTAGGCTTTCCAAGCTGGTTAATGTGTTTATTCTTCCATTTCAAGTGATTTCTGCTTTGTATTTCACACATTTACCATTCTAGGCTCCTTCAAGTTAACAACGTAGGATTCACACACTGTTAAATGTGCTCTAAACTCGGATTCTGTAATTTCTGGATCTAAGATACCTTTTCTACACGAACAACTCAGTTGGAGAAGTGTTTTATACATGTTCTATGCTAGTTCTCATGTATTTATGGTCATTTTGCCAGAGTTACTGATGTTTTCTTGTAGTTTCTAACATTAGGCCTTCTTGACCAGGTATAAGCATTGGGAACATCTACAAACAACTACCTAAACACGGTTATGAACCTGGAAAACTCGGGAACATTGTCTCTCAACTACGTTATAGAGTTTAATGATACATTTCCGTGAAGTGTAAGGCTTTCCAAAGCAGGTTAATGTGTTTATTCCTCTATTGCAAGTGTATTCGGCCTTGTATTTCACTCATTTACCATTCTAGGCTCCTTCAAGTTAACAACGTAGGATTCATACACTGTTTAATGTGCTTTAAACTCGAATTCTGGAATTCCTGGATCTAAGATACCTTTTCTACACGAACAACTCAGTTGGAGACGTGTTTTATACATGTTCTATGCTAGTTCTCATGTATTTATTGTCATTTTGCCAGAGTTACTGATGTTTTCTTGTAGTTTCTAACATTAGGCTTCTTGTTCAGGTATAAACATTGGGAACATGAACAAACAACTATCTAAACACTGTAATGAACCTGAAAAGCTTAGGAACATTGATTGTCTCTCAACTATGTTATGGAAGTGTTAGGCTTTCCAAGCTGGTTAATGTGTTTATTCTTCCATTTCAAGTGTATTCTGCTTTGTATTTCACACATTTACCATTCTAGGCTCCTTCAAGTTAACAACGTAGGATTCACACACTGTTAAATGTGCTCTAAACTCGGATTCTGTAATTTCTGGATCTAAGATACCTTTTCTACACGAACAACTCAGTTGGAGAAGTGTTTTATACATGTTCTATGCTAGTTCTCATGTATTTATTGTCATTTTGCCAGAGTTACTGATGTTTTCTTGTAGTTTCTAACATTAGGCTTCTTGTTCAGGTATAAACATTGGGAACATGAACAAACAACTATCTAAACACTGTAATGAACCTGAAAAGCTTAGGAACATTGATTGTCTCTCAACTATGTTATGGAAGTGTTAGGCTTTCCAAGCTGGTTAATGTGTTTATTCTTCCATTTCAAGTGATTTCTGCTTTGTATTTCACACATTTACCATTCTAGGCTCCTTCAAGTTAACAACGTAGGATTCACACACTTTTAAATGTGCTCTAAACTCGGATTCTGTAATTTCTGGATCTAAGATACCTTTTCTACACGAACAACTCAGTTGGAGAAGTGTTTTATACATGTTCTATGCTAGTTCTCATGTATTTATGGTCATTTTGCCAGAGTTACTGATGTTTTCTTGTAGTTTCTAACATTAGGCCTTCTTGACCAGGTATAAGCATTGGGAACATCTACAAACAACTACCTAAACACGGTTATGAACCTGGAAAACTCGGGAACATTGTCTCTCAACTACGTTATAGAGTTTAATGATACATTTCCGTGAAGTGTAAGGCTTTCCAAAGCAGGTTAATGTGTTTATTCCTCTATTGCAAGTGTATTCGGCCTTGTATTTCACTCATTTACCATTCTAGGCTCCTTCAAGTTAACAACGTAGGATTCATACACTGTTTAATGTGCTTTAAACTCGAATTCTGGAATTCCTGGATCTAAGATACCTTTTCTACACGAACAACTCAGTTGGAGACGTGTTTTATACATGTTCTATGCTAGTTCTCATGTATTTATTGTCATTTTGCCAGAGTTACTGATGTTTTCTTGTAGTTTCTAACATTAGGCTTCTTGTTCAGGTATAAACATTGGGAACATGAACAAACAACTATCTAAACACTGTAATGAACCTGAAAAGCTTAGGAACATTGATTGTCTCTCAACTATGTTATGGAAGTGTTAGGCTTTCCAAGCTGGTTAATGTGTTTATTCTTCCATTTCAAGTGTATTCTGCTTTGTATTTCACACATTTACCATTCTAGGCTCCTTCAAGTTAACAACGTAGGATTCACACACTGTTAAATGTGCTCTAAACTCGGATTCTGTAATTTCTGGATCTAAGATACCTTTTCTACACGAACAACTCAGTTGGAGAAGTGTTTTATACATGTTCTATGCTAGTTCTCATGTATTTATTATCATTTTGCCAGAGTTACTGATGTTTTCTTGTAGTTTCTAACATTAGGCCTTCTTGACCAGGTATAAACATTGGGAACATCTACAAACAACTACCTAAACACGGTTATGAACCTGGAAAACTCGGGAACGTTGTCTCTCAACTACGTTATAGAGTTTAATGATACATTTCCGTGAAGTGTAAGGCTTTCCAAAGCAGGTTAATGTGTTTATTCCTCTATTGCAAGTGTATTCGGCCTTGTATTTCACTCATTTACCATTCTAGGCTCCTTCAAGTTAACAACGTAGGATTCATACACTGTTTAATGTGCTTTAAACTCGAATTCTGGAATTCCTGGATCTAAGATACCTTTTCTACACGAACAACTCAGTTGGAGACGTGTTTTATACATGTTCTATGCTAGTTCTCATGTATTTATTGTCATTTTGCCAGAGTTACTGATGTTTTCTTGTAGTTTCTAACATTAGGCTTCTTGTTCAGGTATAAACATTGGGAACATGAACAAACAACTATCTAAACACTGTAATGAACCTGAAAAGCTTAGGAACATTGATTGTCTCTCAACTATGTTATGGAAGTGTTAGGCTTTCCAAGCTGGTTAATGTGTTTATTCTTCCATTTCAAGTGTATTCTGCTTTGTATTTCACACATTTACCATTCTAGGCTCCTTCAAGTTAACAACGTAGGATTCACACACTGTTAAATGTGCTCTAAACTCGGATTCTGTAATTTCTGGATCTAAGATACCTTTTCTACACGAACAACTCAGTTGGAGAAGTGTTTTATACATGTTCTATGCTAGTTCTCATGTATTTATTGTCATTTTGCCAGAGTTACTGATGTTTTCTTGTAGTTTCTAACATTAGGCTTCTTGTTCAGGTATAAACATTGGGAACATGAACAAACAACTATCTAAACACTGTAATGAACCTGAAAAGCTTAGGAACATTGATTGTCTCTCAACTATGTTATGGAAGTGTTAGGCTTTCCAAGCTGGTTAATGTGTTTATTCTTCCATTTCAAGTGTATTCTGCTTTGTATTTCACACATTTACCATTCTAGGCTCCTTCAAGTTAACAACGTAGGATTCACACACTGTTAAATGTGCTCTAAACTCGGATTCTGTAATTTCTGGATCTAAGATACCTTTTCTACACGAACAACTCAGTTGGAGAAGTGTTTTATACATGTTCTATGCTAGTTCTCATGTATTTATTATCATTTTGCCAGAGTTACTGATGTTTTCTTGTAGTTTCTAACATTAGGCCTTCTTGACCAGGTATAAACATTGGGAACATCTACAAACAACTACCTAAACACGGTTATGAACCTGGAAAACTCGGGAACGTTGTCTCTCAACTACGTTATAGAGTTTAATGATACATTTCCGTGAAGTGTAAGGCTTTCCAAAGCAGGTTAATGTGTTTATTCCTCTATTGCAAGTGTATTCGGCCTTGTATTTCACTCATTTACCATTCTAGGCTCCTTCAAGTTAACAACGTAGGATTCATACACTGTTTAATGTGCTTTAAACTCGAATTCTGGAATTCCTGGATCTAAGATACCTTTTCTACACGAACAACTCAGTTGGAGACGTGTTTTATACATGTTCTATGCTAGTTCTCATGTATTTATTGTCATTTTGCCAGAGTTACTGATGTTTTCTTGTAGTTTCTAACATTAGGCTTCTTGTTCAGGTATAAACATTGGGAACATGAACAAACAACTATCTAAACACTGTAATGAACCTGAAAAGCTTAGGAACATTGATTGTCTCTCAACTATGTTATGGAAGTGTTAGGCTTTCCAAGCTGGTTAATGTGTTTATTCTTCCATTTCAAGTGTATTCTGCTTTGTATTTCACACATTTACCATTCTAGGCTCCTTCAAGTTAACAACGTAGGATTCACACACTGTTAAATGTGCTCTAAACTCGGATTCTGTAATTTCTGGATCTAAGATACCTTTTCTACACGAACAACTCAGTTGGAGAAGTGTTTTATACATGTTCTATGCTAGTTCTCATGTATTTATTGTCATTTTGCCAGAGTTACTGATGTTTTCTTGTAGTTTCTAACATTAGGCTTCTTGTTCAGGTATAAACATTGGGAACATGAACAAACAACTATCTAAACACTGTAATGAACCTGAAAAGCTTAGGAACATTGATTGTCTCTCAACTATGTTATGGAAGTGTTAGGCTTTACAAGCTGGTTAATGTGTTTATTCTTCCATTTCAAGTGATTTCTGCTTTGTATTTCACACATTTACCATTCTAGGCTCCTTCAAGTTAACAACGTAGGATTCACACACTTTTAAATGTGCTCTAAACTCGGATTCTGTAATTTCTGGATCTAAGATACCTTTTCTACACGAACAACTCAGTTGGAGAAGTGTTTTATACATGTTCTATGCTAGTTCTCATGTATTTATGGTCATTTTGCCAGAGTTACTGATGTTTTCTTGTAGTTTCTAACATTAGGCCTTCTTGACCAGGTATAAGCATTGGGAACATCTACAAACAACTACCTAAACATGGTTATGAACCTGGAAAACTCGGGAACATTGTCTCTCAACTACGTTATAGAGTTTAATGATACATTTCCGTGAAGTGTAAGGCTTTCCAAAGCAGGTTAATGTGTTTATTCCTCTATTGCAAGTGTATTCGGCCTTGTATTTCACTCATTTACCATTCTAGGCTCCTTCAAGTTAACAACGTAGGATTCATACACTGTTTAATGTGCTTTAAACTCGAATTCTGGAATTCCTGGATCTAAGATACCTTTTCTACACGAACAACTCAGTTGGAGACGTGTTTTATACATGTTCTATGCTAGTTCTCATGTATTTATTGTCATTTTGCCAGAGTTACTGATGTTTTCTTGTAGTTTCTAACATTAGGCTTCTTGTTCAGGTATAAACATTGGGAACATGAACAAACAACTATCTAAACACTGTAATGAACCTGAAAAGCTTAGGAACATTGATTGTCTCTCAACTATGTTATGGAAGTGTTAGGCTTTCCAAGCTGGTTAATGTGTTTATTCTTCCATTTCAAGTGTATTCTGCTTTGTATTTCACACATTTACCATTCTAGGCTCCTTCAAGTTAACAACGTAGGATTCACACACTGTTAAATGTGCTCTAAACTCGGATTCTGTAATTTCTGGATCTAAGATACCTTTTCTACACGAACAACTCAGTTGGAGAAGTGTTTTATACATGTTCTATGCTAGTTCTCATGTATTTATTATCATTTTGCCAGAGTTACTGATGTTTTCTTGTAGTTTCTAACATTAGGCCTTCTTGACCAGGTATAAACATTGGGAACATCTACAAACAACTACCTAAACACGGTTATGAACCTGGAAAACTCGGGAACGTTGTCTCTCAACTACGTTATAGAGTTTAATGATACATTTCCGTGAAGTGTAAGGCTTTCCAAAGCAGGTTAATGTGTTTATTCCTCTATTGCAAGTGTATTCGGCCTTGTATTTCACTCATTTACCATTCTAGGCTCCTTCAAGTTAACAACGTAGGATTCATACACTGTTTAATGTGCTCTAAACTCGAATTCTGGAATTCCTGGATCTAAGATACCTTTTCTACACGAACAACTCAGTTGGAGAAGTGTTTTATACATGTTCTATGCTAGTTCTCATGTTTTTATTGTCATTTTGCCAGAGTTACTGATGTTTTCTTGTAGTTTCTAAGATGAGGCCTTCTTGTTCAGGTATAAACATTGGGAACATCTACAAACAACTACCTAAACACGGTTATGAACCTGGAAAACTCGGGAACATTGTCTCTCAACTACGTTATAGAGTTTAATGATACATTTCCGTGAAGTGTAAGGCTTTCCAAAGCAGGTTAATGTGTTTATTCCTCTATTTCAAGTGTATTCTGCCTTGTATTTCACTCATTTACCATTCTAGGCTCCTTCAAGTTAACAACGTAGGATTCACACACTGTTAAATGTGCTCTAAACTCGAATTCTGTAATTCCTGGATCTAAGATACCTTTTCTGCACCAACAACTCAGTTGGAGAAGTGTTTTATACATGTTCTATGCTAGTTCTCATGTATTTATTGTCATTTTGCCAGAGTTACTGATGTTTTCTTGTAGTTTCTAACATTAGGCCTTCTTGACCAGGTATAAACATTGGGAACATCTACAAACAACTACCTAAACACGGTTATGAACCTGGAAAACTCGGGAACATTGTCTCTAAACTACGATATAGAGTTTAATGATACATTTCCCTGAAGTGTAAGGCTTTCCAAAGCTGGTTAATGTGTTTATTCCTCTATTGCAAGTGTATTTGGCCTTGAATTTCACTCATTTACCATTCTAGGCTCCTTCAAGTTAACAACGTAGGATTCATACACTGTTTAATGTGCTTTAAACTCGAATTCTGAAATTCCTGGATCTAAGATACCTTTTCTACACGAACAACTCAGTTGGAGAAGTGCTTTATACATGTTCTATGCTAGTTCTCATGTATTTATTGTCATTTTGCCAGAGTTACTGATGTTTTCTTGTAGTTTCTAACATTACGCTTCTTGTTCAGGTATAAACATTGGGAACATGAACAAACAACTATCTAAACACTGTAATGAACCTGAAAAGCTTAGGAACATTGATTGTCTCTCAACTATGTTATGGAAATTTTAGGCTTTCCAAGCTGGTTAATGTGTTTATTCTTCCATTTCAAGTGTATTCTGCTTTGTATTTCACACATTTACCATTCTAGGCTCCTTCAAGTTAACAACGTAGGATTCACACACTGTTAAATGTGCTCTAAACTCGAATTCTGTAATTTCTGGATCTCAGATACCTTTTGTACACCAACAACTCAGTTGGAGAAGTGTTTTATACATGTTCTATGCTAGTTCTCATGTATTTATTGTCATTTTGCCAGAGTTACTGATGTTTTCTTGTAGTTTCTAACATTAGGCCTTCTTGACCAGGTATAAACATTGGGAACATCTACAAACAACTACCTAAACACGGTTATGAACCTGGAAAACTCGGGAACATTGTCTCCCAACGACGTTATAGAGTTTAATGATAAATTTCCGTGAAGTGTAAGGCTTTCCAAAGCAGGTTAATGTGTTTATTCCTCTATTGCAAGTGTATTCGGCCTTGTATTTCACTCATTTTCCATTCTAGGCTCCTTCAAGTTAACAACGTAGGATTCATACACTGTTTAATGTGCTTTAAACTCGAATTCTGTAATTCCTGGATCTAAGATACCTTTTCTACACGAACAACTCAGTTGGAGAAGTGTTTTATACATGTTCTATGCTAGTTCTCATGTATTTATGGTCATTTTGCCAGAGTTACTGATGTTTTCTTGTAGTTTCTAACATTAGGCCTTCTTGACCAGGTATAAGCATTGGGAACATCTACAAACAACTACCTAAACATGGTTATGAACCTGGAAAACTCGGGAACATTGTCTCTCAACTACGTTATAGAGTTTAATGATAAATTTCCGTGAAGTGTAAGGCTTTCCAAAGCAGGTTAATGTGTTTATTCCTCTATTGCAAGTGTATTCGGCCTTGTATTTCACTCATTTTCCATTCTAGGCTCCTTCAAGTTAACAACGTAGGATTCATACACTGTTTAATGTGCTTTAAACTCGAATTCTGTAATTCCTGGATCTAAGATACCTTTTCTACACGAACAACTCAGTTGGAGAAGTGTTTTATACATGTTCTATGCTAGTTCTCATGTATTTATTGTCATTTTGCCAGAGTTACTGATGTTTTCTTGTAGTTTCTAAGATTAGGCCTTCTTGTTCAGGTATAAACATTGGGAACATGAACAAACAACTATCTAAACACCATAATAAACCTGAAAAGCTTAGGAACATTGATTGTCTCTCAACTATGTTATGGAAGTGTTAGGCTTTCCAAGCTGGTTAATGTGTTTATTCTTCCAATACAAGTGTATTCTTCTTTGTATTTCACACATTTACCATTCTAGGCTCCTTCAAGTTAACAACGTAGGATTCAAACACTGTTAAATGTGCTCTAAACTCGAATTCTTTAATTCCTGGATCTAAGATACCTTTTCTACACCAACGACTCAGTTGGAGAAGTGTTTTATACATGTTCTATGCTAGTTCTCATGTATTTATTGTCATTTTGCCAGAGTTACTGATGTTTTCTTGTAGTTTCTAACATTAGGCCTTCTTGACCAGGTATAAACATTGGGAACATCTACAAACAACTACCTAAACACGGTTATGAACCTGGAAAACTCGGGAACATTGTCTCTCTACTACGTTATAAAGTTTAATGATACTTTTCCGTGAAGTGTAAGGCTTTCCAAAGAAGGTTAATGTGTTTATTCCACTATTTCAAGTGTATTCTGCCTTGTATTTCACTCATTTACCATTCTAGGCTCCTTCAAGTTAACAACGTAGGATTCATACACCGTTTAATGTGCTCTAAACTCGAATTCTGGAATTCCTGGATCTAAGATACCTTTTCTACACGAACAACTCAGTTGGAGAAGTGTTTTATACATGTTCTATGCTAGTTCTCATGTATTTATTGTCATTTTGCCAGAGTTACTGATGTTTTCTTGTAGTTTCTAACATTAGGCTTCTTGTTCAGGTATAAACATTGGGAACATGAAC
The DNA here is from genome assembly GCA_963693515.1 of Pipistrellus nathusii. Classification (NCBI taxonomy): domain Eukaryota; kingdom Metazoa; phylum Chordata; class Mammalia; order Chiroptera; family Vespertilionidae; genus Pipistrellus; species Pipistrellus nathusii. Next base: position 155,695 of record CAVNZX010000057.1, read on the forward strand.
AAACAACTATCTAAACACTGTAATGAACCTGAAAAGCTTAGGAACATTGATTGTCTCTCAACTATGTTATGGAAGTGTTAGGCTTTCCAAGCTGGTTAATGTGTTTATTCTTCCATTTCATGTGATTTCTGCTTTGTATTTCACACATTTACCATTCTAGGCTCCTTCAAGTTAACAACGTAGGATTCACACACTGTTAAATGTGCTCTAAACTCGAATTCTGTAATTCCTGGATCTAAGATACCTTTTCTGCACCAACAACTCAGTTGGAGAAGTGTTTTATACATGTTCTATGCTAGTTCTCATGTATTTATTGTCATTTTGCCAGAGTTACTGATGTTTTCTTGTAGTTTCTAACATTAGGCCTTCTTGACCAGGTATAAACATTGGGAACATCTACAAACAACTACCTAAACACGGTTATGAACCTGGAAAACTCGGGAACATTGTCTCTAAACTACGTTATAGAGTTTAATGATACATTTCCCTGAAGTGTAAGGCTTTCCAAAGCTGGTTAATGTGTTTATTCCTCTATTGCAAGTATATTTGGCCTTGAATTTCACTCATTTACCATTCTAGGCTCCTTCAAGTTAACAACGTAGGATTCATACACTGTTTAATGTGCTTTAAACTCGAATTCTGAAATTCCTGGATCTAAGATACCTTTTCTACACGAACAACTCAGTTGGAGAAGTGCTTTATACATGTTCTATGCTAGTTCTCATGTATTTATTGTCATTTTGCCAGAGTTACTGATGTTTTCTTGTAGTTTCTAACATTACGCTTCTTGTTCAGGTATAAACATTGGGAACATGAACAAACAACTATCTAAACACTGTAATGAACCTGAAAAGCTTAGGAACATTGATTGTCTCTCAACTATGTTATGGAAGTTTTAGGCTTTCCAAGCTGGTTAATGTGTTTATTCTTCCATTTCAAGTGTATTCTGCTTTGTATTTCACACATTTACCATTCTAGGCTCCTTCAAGTTAACAACGTAGGATTCACACACTGTTAAATGTGCTCTAAACTCGAATTCTGTAATTTCTGGATCTCAGATACCTTTTGTACACCAACAACTCAGTTGGAGAAGTGTTTTATACATGTTCTATGCTAGTTCTCATGTATTTATTGTCATTTTGCCAGAGGTACTGATGTTTTCTTGTAGTTTCTAACATTAGGCCTTCTTGACCAGGTATAAACATTGGGAACATCTACAAACAACTACCTAAACACGGTTATGAACCTGGAAAACTCGGGAACATTGTCTCCCAACGACGTTATAGAGTTTAATGATAAATTTCCGTGAAGTGTAAGGCTTTCCAAAGCAGGTTAATGTGTTTATTCCTCTATTGCAAGTGTATTCGGCCTTGTATTTCACTCATTTACCATTCTAGGCTCCTTCAAGTTAACAACGTAGGATTCAAACACTGTTAAATGTGCTCTAAACTCGAATTCTGTAATTCCTGGATCTAAGATACCTTTTCTACACCAACGACTCAGTTGGAGAAGTGTTTTATACATGTTCTATGCTAGTTCTCACGTATTTATTGTCATTTTGCCAGAGTTACTGATGTTTTCTTGTAGTTTCTAACATTAGGCCTTCTTGACCAGGTATAAACATTGGGAACATCTACAAACAACTACCTAAACACGGTTATGAACCTGGAAAACTCGGGAACATTGTCTCTCTACTACGTTATACAGTTTAATGATACTTTTCCGTGAAGTGTAAGGCTTTCCAAAGAAGGTTAATGTGTTTATTCCACTATTTCAAGTGTATTCTGCCTTGTATTTCACTCATTTACCATTCTAGGCTCCTTCAAGTTAACAAAGTAGGATTCATACACGGTTTAATGTGCTCTAAACTCGAATTCTGGAATTCCTGGATCTAAGATACCTTTTCTACACGAACAACTCAGTTGGAGAAGTGTTTTATACATGTTCTATGCTAGTTCTCATGTATTTATTGTCATTTTGCCAGAGTTACTGATGTTTTCTTGTAGTTTCTAACATTAGGCTTCTTGTTCAGGTATAAACATTGGGAACATCTACAAACAACTACCTAAACACGGTTATGAAACGGGAAAACTCGGGAACATTGTCTCTCAACTACGTTATAGAGTTTAATGATACATTTCCATGAAGTGTAAGGCTTTCCAAAGCAGGTTAATGTGTTTATTCCTCTATTGCAAGTGTATTCGGCCTTGTATTTCACTCATTTACCATTCTAGGCGCCTTCAAGTTAACAACGTAGGATTCATACACTGTATAATGTGCTCTAAACTCGAATTCTGGAATTCTTGGATCTAAGATACCTTTTCTACACGAACAACTCAGTTGGCGAAGTGTTTTATACATGTTCTATGCTAGTTCTCATGTATTTATTGTCATTTTGCCAAAGTTACTGATGTTTTCTTGTAGTTTCTAAGATTAGGCCTTCTTGTTCAGGTATAAACATTGGGAACATGAACAAACCACTATCTAAACACCATAATAAACCTGAAAAGTTTAGGAACATTGATTGTCTCTCAACTATGTCATGGAAGTGTTAGGGTTTCCAAGCTGGTTAATGTGTTTATTCTTCCATTTCAAGTGTATTCTGCTTTGTATTTCACACATTTACCATTCTAGGCTCCTTCAAGTTAACAACGTAGGATTCACACACTGTTAAATGTGCTCTAAACTCGGATTCTGTAATTTCTGGATCTAAGATACCTTTTCTACACCAACAACTCAGTTGGAGAAGTGTTTTATACATGTTCTATGCTATTTCTCATGTATTTATTGTCATTTTGCCAGAGTTACTGATGTTTTCTTGTAGTTTCTAACATTAGGCCTTCTTGACCAGGTATAAACATTGGGAACATCTACAAACAACTACCTAAACACGGTTATGAACCTGGAAAACTCGGGAACATTGTCTGTCAACTACGTTATAGAGTTTAATGATACATTTCCGTGAAGTGTAAGGCTTTCCAAAGCAGGTTAATGTGTTTATTCCTCTATTGCAAGTGTATTCGGCCTTGTATTTCACTCATTTACCATTCTAGGCTCCTTCAAGTTAACAACGTAGGATTCATACACCGTTTAATGTGCTCTAAACTCGAATTCTGGAATTCCTGGATCTAAGATACCTTTTCTACACGAACAACTCAGTTGGAGAAGTGTTTTATACATGTTCTATGCTAGTTCTCATGTTTTTATTGTCATTTTGCCAGAGTTACTGATGTTTTCTTGTAGTTTCTAAGATTAGGCCTTCTTGTTCAGGTATAAACATTGGGAACATCTACAAACAACTACCTAAACACGGTTATGAACCTGGAAAACTCGGGAACATTGTCTCTCAACTACGTTATAGAGTTTAATGATACATTTCCCTGAAATGTAAGGCTTTCCAAAGCTGGTTAATGTGTTTATTCCTCTATTTCAAGTGTATTCTGCCTTGTATTTCACTCATTTACCATTCTAGGCTCCTTCAAGTTAACAACGTAGGATTCATACACTGTTTAATGTGCTCTAAACTCGAATTCTGGAATTCCTGGATCTAAGATACCTTTTGTACACGAACAACTCAGTTGGAGAAGTGTTTTATACATGTTCTATGCTAGTTCTCATGTATTTATTGTCATTTTGCCAGAGTTACTGATGTTTTCTTGTAGTTTCTAACATTAGGCTTCTTGTTCAGGTATAAACATTGGGAACATGAACAAACAACTATCTAAACACTGTAATGAACCTGAAAAGCTTAGGAACATTGATTGTCTCTCAACTTTCTTATGGAAGTGTTAGGCTTTCCAAGCTGGTTAATGTGTTTATTCTTCTATTTCAAGTGATTTCTGCTTTGTATTTCACACATTTACCATTCTAGGCTCCTTCAAGTTAACAACGTAGGATTCACACACTGTTAAATGTGCTCTAAACTCGAATTCCGTAATTCCTGGATCTAAGATACCTTTTCTACACCAACAACTCAGTTGGAGAAGTGTTTTATACATGTTCTATGCTAGTTCTCATGAATTTATTGTCATTTTGCCAGAGTTACTGATGTTTTCTTGTAGTTTCTAACATTAGGCCTTCTTGACCAGGTATAAACATTGAACATCTACAAACAACTACCTAAACACGGTTATGAACCTGGAAAACTCGGGAACATTGTCTCTCAACTACGTTATAGAGTTTAATGATACATTTTCGTGAAGTGTAAGGCTTTCCAAAGCAGGTTAATGTGTTTATTCCTCTATTGCAAGTGTATTCGGCCTTGTATTTCACTCATTTACCATTCTAGGCTCCTTCAAGTTAACAACGTAGGATTCATACACTGTTTAATGTGCTTTAAACTCGAATTCTGGAATTCCTGGATCTAAGATACCTTTTCTACACGAACAACTCTGTTGGAGAAGTGTTTTATACATGTTCTATACTAGTTCTCATGTATTTATTGTCATTTTGCCAGAGTTACTGATGTTTTCTTGTAGTTTCTAACATTAGGCTTCTTGTTCAGGGATAAACATTGGGAACATGAACAAACAACTATCTAAACACTGTAATGAACCTGAAAAGCTTAGGAACATTGATTGTCTCTCAACTATGTTATGGAAGTGTTAGGCTTTCCAAGCTGGTTAATGTGTTTATTCTTCCATTTCAAGTGTATTCTGCTTTGTATTTCACACATTTACCATTCTAGGCTCCTTCAAGTTAACAACGTAGGATTCACACACTGTTAAATGTGCTCTAAACTCGAATTCTGTAATTCCTGGATCTAAGATACCTTTTCTACACCAACAACTCAGTTGGAGAAGTGTTTTATACATGTTCTATGCTAGTTCTCATGTATTTATTGTCATTTTGCCAGAGTTACTGATGTTTTCTTGTAGTTTCTAACATTAGGCCTTCTTGACCAGGTATAAACATTGGGAACATCTACAAACAACTACCTAAACACGGTTATGAACCTGGAAAACTCGGGAACATTGTCTCTCAACTATGTTATAGAGTTTAATGATACATTTCCGTGAAGTGTAAGGCTTTCCAAAGCAGGTTAATGTGTTTATTCCTCTATTGCAAGTGTATTCGGCCTTGTATTTCACTCATTTACCATTCTAGGCTCCTTCAAGTTAACAACGTAGGATTCATACACTGTTTAATGTGCTTTAAACTCGAATTCTGGAATTCCTGGATCTAAGATACCTTTTCTACACGAACAACTCAGTTGGAGAAGTGTTTTATACATGTTCTATGCTAGTTCTCATGTATTTATTGTCATTTTGCCAGAGTTACTGATGTTTTCTTGTAGTTTCTAACATTAGGCTTCTTGTTCAGGTATAAACATTGGGAACATGAACAAACAACTATCTAAACACTGTAATGAACCTGAAAAGCTTAGGAACATTGATTGTCTCTCAACTATGTTATGGAAGTGTTAGGCTTTCCAAGCTGGTTAATGTGTTTATTCTTCCATTTCAAGTGTATTCTGCTTTGTATTTCACACATTTACCATTCTAGGATCCTTCAAGTTAACAACGTAGGATTCACACACTGTTAAATGTGCTCTAAACTCGAATTCTGTAATTTCTGGATCTCAGATACCTTTTGTACACCAACAACTCAGTTGGAGAAGTGTTTTATACATGTTCTATGCTAGTTCTCAGGTATTTATTGTCATTTTGCCAGACTTACTGATGTTTTCTTGTAGTTTCTAACATTAGGCCTTCTTGACCAGGTATAAACATTGGGAACATCTACAAACAACTAACTAAACACGGTTATGAACCTGGAAAACTCGGGAACATTGTCTCTCAACTACGTTATAGAGTTTAATGATACATTTCCCTGAAGTGTAAGGCTTTCCAAAGCAGGTTAATGTGTTTATTCCTCTATTTCAAGTGTATTCTGCCTTCTATTTCACTCATTTACCATTCTAGGCGCCTTCAAGTTAACAACGTAGGATTCATACACTGTTTAATGTGCTCTAAACTCGAATTCTGGAATTCCTGGATCTAAGATACCTTTTCTACACGAACAACTCAGTTGGCGAAGTGTTTTATACATGTTCTATGCTAGTTCTCATGTATTTATTGTCATTTTGCCAGAGTTACTGATGTTTTCTTGTAGTTTCTAAGATTAGGCCTTCTTGTTCAGGTATAAACATTGGGAACATGAACAAACAACAATCTAAACACCATAATAAAACTGAAAAGCTTAGGAACATTGATTGTCTCTGAACTATGTCATGGAAGTGTTAGGCTTTCCAAGCTGGTTAATGTGTTTATTCTTCCATTTCAAGTGTATTCTGCTTTGTATTTCACACATTTACCATTCTAGGCTCCTTCAAGTTAACAACGTAGGATTCATACACTGTTAAATGTGCTCTAAACTCGGATTCTGTAATTTCTGGATCTAAGATACCTTTTCTACACCAACAACTCAGTTGGAGAAGTGTTTTATACATGTTCTATGCTAGTTCTCATGTATTTATTGTCATTTTGCCAGAGTTACTGATGTTTTCTTGTAGTTTCTAACATTAGGCCTTCTTGACCAGGTATAAACATTGGGAACATCTACAAACAACTACCTAAACACGGTTATGAACCTGGAAAACTCGGGAACATTGTCTGTCAACTACGTTATAGAGTTTAATGATACATTTCCGTGAAGTGTAAGGCTTTCCAAAGCAGGTTAATGTGTTTATTCCTCTATTGCAAGTGTATTTGGCCTTGTACTTCACGCATTTACCATTCTAGGCTCCTTCAAGTTAACAACGTAGGATTCATACACTGTTTAATGTGCTTTAAACTCGAATTCTGTAATTCCTGGATCTAAGGTACCTTTTCTACACGAACAACTCAGTTGGAGAAGTGTTTTATACATGTTCTATGCTAGTTCTCATGTATTTATGGTCATTTTGCCAGAGTTACTGATGTTTTCTTGTAGTTTCTAACATTAGGCCTTCTTGACCAGGTATAAATATTGGGAACATCTACAAACAACTACCTAAACACGGTTATGAACCTGGAAAACTCGGGAACATTGTCTCTCAACTACGTTATAGAGTTTAATGATACATTTCCGTGAAGTGTAAGGCTTTCCAAAGCAGGTTAATGTGTTTATTCCTCTATTTCAAGTGTATTCTGCCTTGTATTTCACTCATTTACCATTCTAGGCTCCTTCAACTTAACAACGTAGGATTCATACACTGTTTAATGTGCTCTAAACTCAAATTCTGGAATTACTGGATCTAAGATACCTTTTCTACACGAACAACTCAGTTGGAGAAGTGTTTTATACATGTTCTATGCTAGTTCTCATGTATTTATTGTCATTTTGCAAGAGTTACTGATGTTTTCTTGTAGTTTCTAACATTAGGCTTCTTGTTCAGGTATAAACATTGGGAACATGAACAAACAACTATCTAAACACTGTAATGAACCTGAAAAGCTTAGGAACATTGATTGTCTCTCAACTATGTTATGGAAGTGTTAGGCTTTTCAAGCTTGTTAATGTGTTTATTCTTTCATTTCAAGTGTATTCTGCTTTGTATTTCACACATTTACCATTCTAGGCTCCTTCAAGTTAACAACGTAGGATTCACACACTGTTAAATGTGCTCTAAACTCGAATTCTGTAATTTCTGGATCTCAGATAACTTTTGTACACCAACAACTCAGTTGGAGAAGTGTTTTATACATGTTCTATGCTAGTTCACATGTATTTATTGTCATTTTGCCAGAGTTACTGATGTTTTCTTGTAGTTTCTAACATTAGGCTTCTTGTTCAGGTATAAACATTGGGAACATGAACAAACAACTATCTAAACACTGTAATGAACCTGAAAAGCTTAGGAACATTGATTGTCTCTCAACTATGTTATGGAAGTGTTAGGCTCCCCAAGCTGGTTAATGTGTTTATTCTTCCATTTCAAGTGTATTCTGCTTTGTATTTCACACATTTACCATTCTAGGCTCCTTCAAGTTAACAACGTAGGATTCACACACTGTTAAATGTGCTCTAAACTCGAATTCCGTAATTCCTGGATCTAAGATACCTTTTCTACACCAACAACTCAGTTGGAGAAGTGTTTTATACATGTTCTATGCTAGTTCTCATGAATTTATTGTCATTTTGCCAGAGTTACTGATGTTTTCTTGTAGTTTCTAACATTAGGCCTTCTTGACCAGGTATAAACATTGAACATCTACAAACAACTACCTAAACACGGTTATGAACCTGGAAAACTCGGGAACATTGTCTCTCAACTACGTTATAGAGTTTAATGATACATTTTCGTGAAGTGTAAGGCTTTCCAAAGCAGGTTAATGTGTTTATTCCTCTATTGCAAGTGTATTCGGCCTTGTATTTCACTCATTTACCATTCTAGGCTCCTTCAAGTTAACAACGTAGGATTCATACACTGTTTAATGTGCTTTAAACTCGAATTCTGGAATTCCTGGATCTAAGATACCTTTTCTACACGAACAACTCTGTTGGAGAAGTGTTTTATACATGTTCTATGCTAGTTCTCATGTATTTATTGTCATTTTGCCAGAGTTACTGATGTTTTCTTGTAGTTTCTAACATTAGGCTTCTTGTTCAGGGATAAACATTGGGAACATGAACAAACAACTATCTAAACACTGTAATGAACCTGAAAAGCTTAGGAACATTGATTGTCTCTCAACTATGTTATGGAAGTGTTAGGCTTTCCAAGCTGGTTAATGTGTTTATTCTTCCATTTCAAGTGTATTCTGCTTTGTATTTCACACATTTACCATTCTAGGCTCCTTCAAGTTAACAACGTAGGATTCACACACTGTTAAATGTGCTCTAAACTCGAATTCTGTAATTCCTGGATCTAAGATACCTTTTCTACACCAACAACTCAGTTGGAGAAGTGTTTTATACATGTTCTATGCTAGTTCTCATGTATTTATTGTCATTTTGCCAGAGTTACTGATGTTTTCTTGTAGTTTCTAACATTAGGCCTTCTTGACCAGGTATAAACATTGGGAACATCTACAAACAACTACCTAAACACGGTTATGAACCTGGAAAACTCGGGAACATTGTCTCTCAACTATGTTATAGAGTTTAATGATACATTTCCGTGAAGTGTAAGGCTTTCCAAAGCAGGTTAATGTGTTTATTCCTCTATTGCAAGTGTATTCGGCCTTGTATTTCACTCATTTACCATTCTAGGCTCCTTCAAGTTAACAACGTAGGATTCATACACTGTTTAATGTGCTTTAAACTCGAATTCTGGAATTCCTGGATCTAAGATACCTTTTCTACACGAACAACTCAGTTGGAGAAGTGTTTTATACATGTTCTATGCTAGTTCTCATGTATTTATTGTCATTTTGCCAGAGTTACTGATGTTTTCTTGTAGTTTCTAACATTAGGCTTCTTGTTCAGGTATAAACATTGGGAACATGAACAAACAACTATCTAAACACTGTAATGAACCTGAAAAGCTTAGGAACATTGATTGTCTCTCAACTATGTTATGGAAGTGTTAGGCTTTCCAAGCTGGTTAATGTGTTTATTCTTCCATTTCAAGTGTATTCTGCTTTGTATTTCACACATTTACCATTCTAGGATCCTTCAAGTTAACAACGTAGGATTCACACACTGTTAAATGTGCTCTAAACTCGAATTCTGTAATTTCTGGATCTCAGATACCTTTTGTACACCAACAACTCAGTTGGAGAAGTGTTTTATACATGTTCTATGCTAGTTCTCAGGTATTTATTGTCATTTTGCCAGACTTACTGATGTTTTCTTGTAGTTTCTAACATTAGGCCTTCTTGACCAGGTATAAACATTGGGAACATCTACAAACAACTAACTAAACACGGTTATGAACCTGGAAAACTCGGGAACATTGTCTCTCAACTACGTTATAGAGTTTAATGATACATTTCCCTGAAGTGTAAGGCTTTCCAAAGCAGGTTAATGTGTTTATTCCTCTATTTCAAGTGTATTCTGCCTTCTATTTCACTCATTTACCATTCTAGGCGCCTTCAAGTTAACAACGTAGGATTCATACACTGTTTAATGTGCTCTAAACTCGAATTCTGGAATTCCTGGATCTAAGATACCTTTTCTACACGAACAACTCAGTTGGCGAAGTGTTTTATACATGTTCTATGCTAGTTCTCATGTATTTATTGTCATTTTGCCAGAGTTACTGATGTTTTCTTGTAGTTTCTAAGATTAGGCCTTCTTGTTCAGGTATAAACATTGGGAACATGAACAAACAACAATCTAAACACCATAATAAAACTGAAAAGCTTAGGAACATTGATTGTCTCTGAACTATGTCATGGAAGTGTTAGGCTTTCCAAGCTGGTTAATGTGTTTATTCTTCCATTTCAAGTGTATTCTGCTTTGTATTTCACACATTTACCATTCTAGGCTCCTTCAAGTTAACAACGTAGGATTCATACACTGTTAAATGTGCTCTAAACTCGGATTCTGTAATTTCTGGATCTAAGATACCTTTTCTACACCAACAACTCAGTTGGAGAAGTGTTTTATACATGTTCTATGCTAGTTCTCATGTATTTATTGTCATTTTGCCAGAGTTACTGATGTTTTCTTGTAGTTTCTAACATTAGGCCTTCTTGACCAGGTATAAACATTGGGAACATCTACAAACAACTACCTAAACACGGTTATGAACCTGGAAAACTCGGGAACATTGTCTGTCAACTACGTTATAGAGTTTAATGATACATTTCCGTGAAGTGTAAGGCTTTCCAAAGCAGGTTAATGTGTTTATTCCTCTATTGCAAGTGTATTTGGCCTTGTACTTCACGCATTTACCATTCTAGGCTCCTTCAAGTTAACAACGTAGGATTCATACACTGTTTAATGTGCTTTAAACTCGAATTCTGTAATTCCTGGATCTAAGGTACCTTTTCTACACGAACAACTCAGTTGGAGAAGTGTTTTATACATGTTCTATGCTAGTTCTCATGTATTTATGGTCATTTTGCCAGAGTTACTGATGTTTTCTTGTAGTTTCTAACATTAGGCCTTCTTGACCAGGTATAAATATTGGGAACATCTACAAACAACTACCTAAACACGGTTATGAACCTGGAAAACTCGGGAACATTGTCTCTCAACTACGTTATAGAGTTTAATGATACATTTCCGTGAAGTGTAAGGCTTTCCAAAGCAGGTTAATGTGTTTATTCCTCTATTTCAAGTGTATTCTGCCTTGTATTTCACTCATTTACCATTCTAGGCTCCTTCAACTTAACAACGTAGGATTCATACACTGTTTAATGTGCTCTAAACTCGAATTCTGGAATTACTGGATCTAAGATACCTTTTCTACACGAACAACTCAGTTGGAGAAGTGTTTTATACATGTTCTATGCTAGTTCTCATGTATTTATTGTCATTTTGCAAGAGTTACTGATGTTTTCTTGTAGTTTCTAACATTAGGCTTATTGTTCAGGTATAAACATTGGGAACATGAACAAACAACTATCTAAACACTGTAATGAACCTGAAAAGCTTAGGAACATTGATTGTCTCTCAACTATGTTATGGAAGTGTTAGGCTTTTCAAGCTTGTTAATGTGTTTATTCTTTCATTTCAAGTGTATTCTGCTTTGTATTTCACACATTTACCATTCTAGGCTCCTTCAAGTTAACAACGTAGGATTCACACACTGTTAAATGTGCTCTAAACTCGAATTCTGTAATTTCTGGATCTCAGATAACTTTTGTACACCAACAACTCAGTTGGAGAAGTGTTTTATACATGTTCTATGCTAGTTCACATGTATTTATTGTCATTTTGCCAGAGTTACTGATGTTTTCTTGTAGTTTCTAACATTAGGCTTCTTGTTCAGGTATAAACATTGGGAACATGAACAAACAACTATCTAAACACTGTAATGAACCTGAAAAGCTTAGGAACATTGATTGTCTCTCAACTATGTTATGGAAGTGTTAGGCTCCCCAAGCTGGTTAATGTGTTTATTCTTCCATTTCAAGTGTATTCTGCTTTGTATTTCACACATTTACCATTCTAGGATCCTTCAAGTTAACAACGTAGGATTCACACACTGTTAAATGTGCTCTAAACTCGAATTCTGTAATTTCTGGATCTCAGATACCTTTTGTACACCAACAACTCAGTTGGAGAAGTGTTTTATACATGTTCTATGCTAGTTCTCAGGTATTTATTGTCATTTTGCCAGACTTACTGATGTTTTCTTGTAGTTTCTAACATTAGGCCTTCTTGACCAGGTATAAACATTGGGAACATCTACAAACAACTAACTAAACACGGTTATGAACCTGGAAAACTCGGGAACATTGTCTCTCAACTACGTTATAGAGTTTAATGATACATTTCCCTGAAGTGTAAGGCTTTCCAAAGCAGGTTAATGTGTTTATTCCTCTATTTCAAGTGTATTCTGCCTTCTATTTCACTCATTTACCATTCTAGGCGCCTTCAAGTTAACAACGTAGGATTCATACACTGTTTAATGTGCTCTAAACTCGAATTCTGGAATTCCTGGATCTAAGATACCTTTTCTACACGAACAACTCAGTTGGCGAAGTGTTTTATATATGTTCTATGCTAGTTCTCATGTATTTATTGTCATTTTGCCAGAGTTACTGATGTTTTCTTGTAGTTTCTAAGATTAGGCCTTCTTGTTCAGGTATAAACATTGGGAACATGAACAAACAACAATCTAAACACCATAATAAACCTGAAAAGCTTAGGAACATTGATTGTCTCTCAACTATGTCATGGAAGTGTTAGGCTTTCCAAGCTGGTTAATGTGTTTATTCTTCCATTTCAAGTGTATTCTGCTTTGTATTTCACACATTTACCATTCTAGGCTCCTTCAAGTTAACAACGTAGGATTCACACACTGTTAAATGTGCTCTAAACTCGAATTCTGTAATTTCTGGATCTCAGATACCTTTTGTACACCAACAACTCAGTTGGAGAAGTGTTTTATACATGTTCTATGCTAGTTCTCATGTATTTATTGTCATTTTGCCAGAGTTACTGATGTTTTCTTGTAGTTTCTAACATTAGGCCTTCTTGACCAGGTATAAACATTGGGAACATCTACAAACAACTAACTAAACACGGTTATGAACCTGGAAAACTCGGGAACATTGTCTCTCAACTACGTTATAGAGTTTAATGATACATTTCCCTGAAGTGTAAGGCTTTCCAAAGCAGGTTAATGTGTTTATTCCTCTATTTCAAGTGTATTCTGCCTTCTATTTCACTCATTTACCATTCTAGGCGCCTTCAAGTTAACAACGTAGGATTCATACACTGTTTAATGTGCTCTAAACTCGAATTCTGGAATTCCTGGATCTACGATACCTTTTCTACACCAACAACTCAGTTGGAGAAGTGTTTTATACATGTTCTATGCTAGTTCTCATGTATTTATTGTCATTTTGCCAGAGTTACTGATGTTTTCTTGTAGTTTCTAACATTAGGCCTTCTTGACCAGGTATAAACATTGGGAACATCTACAAACAACTACCTAAACACGGTTATGAACCTGGAAAACTCGGGAACATTGTCTGTCAACTACGTTATAGAGTTTAATGATACATTTCCGTGAAGTGTAAGGCTTTCCAAAGCAGGTTAATGTGTTTATTCCTCTATTGCAAGTGTATTCGGCCTTGTACTTCACGCATTTACCATTCTAGGCTCCTTCAAGTTAACAACGTAGGATTCATACACTGTTTAATGTGCTTTAAACTCGAATTCTGTAATTCCTGGATCTAAGGTACCTTTTCTACACGAACAACTCAGTTGGAGAAGTGTTTTATACATGTTCTATGCTAGTTCTCATGTATTTATGGTCATTTTGCCAGAGTTACTGATGTTTTCTTGTAGTTTCTAACATTAGGCCTTCTTGACCAGGTATAAATATTGGGAACATCTACAAACAACTACCTAAACACGGTTATGAACCTGGAAAACTCGGGAACATTGTCTCTCAACTACGTTATAGAGTTTAATGATACATTTCCGTGAAGTGTAAGGCTTTCCAAAGCAGGTTAATGTGTTTATTCCTCTATTTCAAGTGTATTCTGCCTTGTATTTCACTCATTTACCATTCTAGGCTCCTTCAACTTAACAACGTAGGATTCATACACTGTTTAATGTGCTCTAAACTCGAATTCTGGAATTACTGGATCTAAGATAACTTTTCTACACGAACAACTCAGTTGGAGAAGTGTTTTATACATGTTCTATGCTAGTTCTCATGTATTTATTGTCATTTTGCCAGAGTTACTGATGTTTTCTTGTAGTTTCTAACATTAGGCTTCTTGTTCAGGTATAAACATTGGGAACATGAACAAACAACTATCTAAACACTGTAATGAACCTGAAAAGCGTAGGAACATTGATTGTCTCTCAACTATGTTATGGAAGTGTTAGGCTTTCCAAGCTTATTAATGTGTTTATTCTTCCGTTTCAAGTGTATTCTGCTTTGTATTTCACACATTTACCATTCTAGGCTCCTTCAAGTTAACAACGTAGGATTCACACACTGTTAAATGTGCTCTAAACTCGAATTCTGTAATTTCTGGATCTCAGATAACTTTTGTACACCAACAACTCAGTTGGAGAAGTGTTTTATACATGTTCTATGCTAGTTCACATGTATTTATTGTCATTTTGCCAGAGTTACTGATGTTTTCTTGTAGTTTCTAACATTAGGCCTTCTTGACCAGGTATAAACATTGGGAACATCTACAAACAACTACCTACACACGGTTATGAACCTGGAAAACTCTGGAACATTGTCTCCCAACTACGTTATAGAGTTTAATGATACATTTCCGTGAAGTGTAAGGCTTTCCAAAGCAGGTTAATGTGTTTATTCCTCTATTGCAAGTGTATTCGGCCTTGTATTTCACTCATTTACCATTCTAGGCTCCTTCAAGTTAACAACGTAGGATTCATACACTGTTTAATGTGCTCTAAACTCGAACTCTGGAATTCCTGGATCTAAGATACCTTTTCTACACGAACAACTCAGTTGGAGAAGTGTTTTATACATGTTCTATGCTAGTTCTCATGTTTTTATTGTCATTTTGCCAGAGTTACTGATGTTTTCTTGTAGTTTCTAAGATGAGGCCTTCTTGTTCAGTTATAAACATTGGGAACATCTACAAACAACTACCTAAACACGGTTATGAACCTGGAAAACTCGGGAACATTGTCTCTCAACTACGTTATAGAGTTTAATGATACATTTCCCTGAAATGTAAGGCTTTCCAAAGCTGGTTAATGTGTTTATTCCTCTATTTCAAGTGTATTCTGCCTTGTATTTCACTCATTTACCATTCTAGGCTCCTTCAAGTTAACAACGTAGGATTCATACACTGTTTAATGTGCTCTAAACTCGAATTCTGGAATTCCTGGATCTAAGATACCTTTTCTACACGAACAACTCAGTTGGAGAAGTGTTTTATACATGTTCTATGCTAGTTCTCATGTATTTATTGTCATTTTGCCAGAGTTACTGATGTTTTCTTGTAGTTTCTAACATTAGGCTTCTTGTTCAGGTATAAACATTGGGAACATGAACAAACAACTATCTAAACACTGTAATGAACCTGAAAAGCTTAGGAACATTGATTGTCTCTCAACTATGTAATGGAAGTGTTAGGCTTTCCAAGCTGGTTAATGTGTTTATTCTTCCATTTCAAGTGTATTCTGCTTTGTATTTCACACATTTACCATTCTAGACTCCTTCAAGTTAACAACGTAGGATTCACACACTGTTAAATGTGCTCTAAACTTGAATTCTGTAATTTCTGGATCTCAGATAACTTTTCTACACCAACAACTCAGTTGGAGAAGTGTTTTATACATGTTCTATGCTAGTTCTCATGTATTTATTGTCATTTTGCCAGAGTTACTGATGTTTTCTTGTAGTTTCTAACATTAGGCCTTCTTGACCAGGTATAAACATTGGGAACATCTACAAACAACTACCTAAACACGGTTATGAACCTGGAAAACTCGGGAACATTGTCTGTCAACTACGTTATAGAGTTTAATGATACATTTCCGTGAAGTGTAAGGCTTTCCAAAGCAGGTTAATGTGTTTATTTCTCTATTGCAAGTGTATTCGGCCTTGTATTTCACTCATTTACCATTCTAGGCTACTTCAAGTTAACAACGTAGGATTCATACACTGTTTAATGTGCTCTAAACTCGAATTCTGGAATTCCTGGATCTAAGATACCTTTTCTACACGAACAACTCATTTGGAGAAGTGTTTTATACAAGTACTATGCTAGTTCTCATGTATTTATTGTCATTTTGCCAGAGTTACTGATGTTTTCTTGTAGTTTCTAACATTAGGCTTCTTGTTCAGGTATAAACATTGGGAACATGAACAAACAACTATCTAAACACTGTAATGAACCTGAAAAGCTTAGGAACATTGATTGTCTCTCAACTATGTTATGGAAGTGTTAGGCTTTCCAAGCTGGTGAATGTGTTTATTCTTCCATTTCAAGTGTATTCTGCTTTGTATTTCACACATTTACCATTCTAGGCTCCTTCAAGTTAACAACGTAGGATTCACACACTGTTAAATGTGCTCTAAACTCGAATTCTGTAATTCCTGGATCTAAGATACCTTTTCTACACCAACAACTCAGTTGGAGAAGTGTTTTATACATGTTCTATGCTAGTTCTCATGTATTTATTGTCATTTTGCCAGAGTTACTGATGTTTTCTTGCAGTTTCTAACATTAAGCCTTCTTGACCAGGTATAAACTTTGGGAACATCTACAACCAACTACCTAAACACGGTTATGAACCTGGAAAACTCGGGAACATTGTCTCTCAACTACGTTATAGAGTTTAATGATACATTTCCGTGAAGTGTAAGGCTTTCCAAAGCAGGTTAATGTGTTTATTCCTCTATTTCAAGTGTATTCTGCCTTGTATTTCACTCATTTACCATTCTAGGCTCCTTCAAGTTAACAACGTAGGATTCATACACTGTTTAATGTGCTCTAAACTCGAATTCTGGAATTCCTGGATCTAAGATACCTTTTCTACACGAACAACTCAGTTGGAGAAGTGTTTTATACATGTTCTATGCTAGTTCTCATGTTTTTATTGTCATTTTGCCAGAGTTACTGATGTTTTCTTGTAGTTTCTAACATTAGGCCTTCTTGTTCAGGTATAAACATTGGGAACATCTACAAACAACTACCTAAACACGGTTATGAAACTGGAAAACTCGGGAACATTGTCTCTCAACTACGTTATAGAGTTTAATGATACATTTCCCTGAAATGTAAGGCTTTCCAAAGCGGGTTAATGTGTTTATTCCTCTATTTCAAGTGTATTCTGCCTTGTATTTCACTCATTTACCATTCTAGGCTCCTTCAAGTTAACAACGTGGATTCATACACTGTTTAATGTGCTCTAAACTCGAATTCTGGAATTCCTGGATCTAAGATACCTTTTCTACATGAACAACTCAGTTGGGGAAGTGTTTTATACATGTTCTATGCTAGTTCTCATGTATTTATTGTCATTTTGCCAGAGTTACTGATGTTTTCTTGTAGTTTCTAACATTAGGCTTCTTGTTCAGGTATAAACATTGGGAACATGAACAAACAACTATCTAAACACCATAATGAACCTGAAAAGCTTAGTAACATTGATTGTCTCTCAACTATGTTATGGAAGTGTTAGGCTTTCCAAGCTGGTTAATGTGTTTATTCTTCCATTTCAAGTGTATTCTGCTTTGTATTTCACAAATTTACCATTCTAGGCTCCTTCAAGTTAACAACGTAGGATTCACACACTGTTAAATGTGCTCTAATCTCGGATTCTGTAATTTCTGGATCTAAGATACCTTTTCTACACCAACAACTCAGTTGGAGAAGTGTTTTATACATGTTCTATGCTAGTTCTCATGTATTTATTGTCATTTTGCCAGAGTTACTGATGTTTTCTTGTAGTTTCTAACATTAGGCCTTCTTGACCAGGTATAAACATTGGGAACATCTACAAACAACTACCTAAACACGGTTATGAACCTGGAAAACTCGGGAACATTGTCTCTCAACTACGTTATAGAGTTTAATGATAAATTTCCGTGAAGTGTAAGGCTTTCCAAAGCAGGTTAATGTGTTTTTTCCTCTATTTCAAGTGTATTCTGCCTTGTATTTCACTCATTTAACATTCTAGGCTCCTTCAAGTTAACAACGTAGGATTCACACACTGTTAAATGTGCTCTAAACTCGAATTCTGGAATTCCTGGATCTAAGATACCTTTTCTACACCAACAACTCAGTTGGAGAAGTGTTTTATACATGTTCTATGCTAGTTCTCATGTATTTATTGTCATTTTGCCAGAGTTACTGATGTTTCCTTGTAGTTTCTAACATTAGGCCTTCTTGACCAGGTATAAACATTGGGAACATCTACAAACAACTACCTAAACACGGTTATGAACCTGGAAAACTCGGGAACATGGTCTCTCAACTACGTTATAGAGTTTAATGATACATTTCCCTGAAGTGTAAGGCTTTCCAAAGCTGGTTAATATGTTTCTTCCTCTATTTCAAGTGTATTCTGCCTTGTATTTCACTCATTTAACATTCTAGGCTCCTTCAAGTTAACAACGTAGGATTCACACACTGTTAAATGTGCTCAAAACTCGAATTCTGGAATTCCTGGATCTATGATACCTTTTCTACACCAACAACTCAGTTGGAGAAGTGTTTTATACATGTTCTATGCTAGTTCTCATGTATTTATTGTCATTTTGCCAGAGTTACTGATGTTTCCTTGTAGTTTCTAACATTAGGCTTCTTGTTCAGGTATAAACATTGGGAACATGAACAAACAACTATCTAAACACTGTAATGAACCTGAAAAGCTTAGGAACATTGATTGTCTCTCAACTATGTTATGGAAGTGTTAGGCTTTCCAAGCTGGTTAATGTGTTTATTCTTCCATTTCAAGTGTATTCTGCTTTGTATTTCACAAATTTACCATTCTAGGCTCCTTCAAGTTAACAACGTAGGATTCACACACTGTTAAATGTGCTCTAATCTCGGATTCTGTAATTTCTGGATCTCAGATACCTTTTGTACACCAACAACTCAGTTGGAGAAGTTTTTTATACATGTTCTATGCTAGTTCTCATGTATTTATTGTCATTTTGCCAGAGTTACTGATGTTTTCTTGCAGTTTCTAACATTAAGCCTTCTTGACCAGGTATAAACATTGGGAACATCTACAACCAACTACCTAAACACGGTTATGAACCTGGAAAACTCGGGAACATTGTCTCTCAACTACGTTATAGAGTTTAATGATACATTTCCGTGAAGTGTAAGGCTTTCCAAAGCAGGTTATTGTGTTTATTCCTCTATTTCAAGTGTATTCTGCCTTGTATTTCACTCATTTACCATTCTAGGCTCCTTCTAGTTAACAACGTAGGATTCATACACTGTTTAATGTGCTCTAAACTCGAATTCTGGAATTCCTGGATCTAAGATACCTTTTCTACACGAACAACTCAGTTGGAGAAGTGTTTTATACATGTTCTATGCTAGTTCTCATGTTTTTATTGTCATTTTGCCAGAGTTACTGATGTTTTCTTGTAGTTTCTAACATTAGGCCTTCTTGTTCAGGTATAAACATTGGGAACATCTACAAACAACTACCTAAACACGGTTATGAAACTGGAAAACTCGGGAACATTGTCTCTCAACTACGTTATAGAGTTTAATGATACATTTCCCTGAAATGTAAGGCTTTCCAAAGCTGGTTAATGTGTTTATTCCTCTATTTCAAGTGTATTCTGCCTTGTATTTCACTCATTTACCATTCTAGGCTCCTTCAAGTTAACAACGTAGGATTCATACACTGTTTAATGTGCTCTAAACTCGAATTCTGGAATTCCTGGATCTAAGATACCTTTTCTACACGAACAACTCAGTTGGGGAAGTGTTTTATACATGTTCTATGCTAGTTCTCATGTATTTATTGTCATTTTGCCAGAGTTACTGATGTTTTCTTGTAGTTTCTAACATTAGGCTTCTTGTTCAGGTATAAACATTGGGAACATGAACAAACAACTATCTAAACACTGTAATGAACCTGAAAAGCTTAGGAACATTGATTGTCTCTCAACTATGTTATGGAAGTGTTAGGCTTTCCAAGCTGGTTAATGTGTTTATTCTTCCATTTCAAGTGTATTCTGCTTTGTATTTCACACATTTACCATTCTAGGCTCCTTCAAGTTAACAACGTAGGATTCACACACTGTTAAATGTGCTCTAAACTCGAATTCTGTAATTTCTGGATCTCAGATACCTTTTCTACACCAACAACTCAGTTGGAGAAGTGTTTTATACATGTTCTATGCTAGTTCTCATGTATTTATTGTCATTTTGCCAGAGTTACTGATGTTTTCTTGCAGTTTCTAACATTAAGCCTTCTTGACCAGGTATAAACATTGGGAACATCTACAACCAACTACCTAAACACGGTTATGAACCTGGAAAACTCGGGATCATTGTCTCTCAACTACGTTATAGAGTTTAATGATACATTTCCATGAAGTGTAAGGCTTCCCAAAGCAGGTTATTGTGTTTATTCCTCTATTTCAAGTGTATTCTGCCTTGTATTTCACTCATTTACCATTCTAGGCTCCTTCTAGTTAACAGCGTAGGATTCATACACTGTTTAATGTGCTCTAAACTCTAATTCTGGAATTCCTGGATCTAAGATACCTTTTCTACACGAACAACTCAGTTGGAGAAGTGTTTTATACATGTTCTATGCTAGTTCTCATGTATTTATTGTCATTTTGCCAGAGTTACTGATGTTTTCTTGTAGTTTCTAACATTAGGCTTCTTGTTCAGGTATAAACATTGGGAACATGAACAAACAACTATCTAAACACCATAATGAACCTGAAAAGCTTAGGAACATTGATTGTCTCTCAACTATGTTATGGAAGTGTTAGGCTTTCCAAGCTGGTTAATGTGTTTATTCTTCCATTTCAAGTGTATTCTGCTTTGTATTTCACACATTTACCATTCTAGGCTCCTTCAAGTTAACAACGTAGGATTCACACACTGTTAAATGTGCTCTAATCTCAGATTCTGTAATTTCTGGATCTCAGATACCTTTTGTACACCAACAACTCAGTTGGAGAAGTGTTTTATACATGTTCTATGCTAGTTCTCATGTATTTATTGTCATTTTGCCAGAGGTACTGATGTTTTCTTGTAGTTTCTAACATTAGGCCTTCTTGACCAGGTATAAACATTGGGAACATCTACAAACAACTACCTAAACACGGTTATGAACCTGGAAAACTCGGGAACATTGTCTCTCAACTACGTTATAGAGTTTAATGATACATTTCCGTGAAGTGTAAGGCTTTCCAAAGCAGGTTAATGTGTTTATTCCTCTATTGCAAGTGTATTCGGCCTTGTATTTCACTCATTTACTATTCTAGGCTCCTTCAAGTTAACAACGTAGGATTCATACACTGTTTAATGTGCTTTAAACTCGAATTCTGGAATTCCTGGATCTAAGATACCTTTTCTACACGAACAACTCAGTTGGAGAAGTGTTTTATACATGTTCTATGCTAGTTCTCATGTATTTATTGTCATTTTGCCAGAGTTACTGATGTTTTCTTGTAGTTTCTAACATTAGGCTTCTTGTTCAGGTATAAACATTGGGAACATGAACAAACAACTATCTAAACACTGTAATGAACCTGAAAAGCTTAGGAACATTGATTGTCTCTCAACTATGTTATGGAAGTGTTAGGCTCCCCAAGCTGGGTAATGTGTTTATTCTTCCATTTCAAGTGTATTCTGCTTTGTATTTCACACATTTACCATTCTAGGCTCTTTCAACTTCACAACGTAGGATTCACACACTGTTAAATGTGCTCTAAACTCGAATTCTGTAATTCCTGGATCTAAGATACGTTTTCTACACGAAAAACTCAGTTGGAGAAGTGTTTTATACATGTTCTATGCTAGTTCTCATGTATTTATTGTCATTTTGGAGAGTTACTGATGTTTTCTTGTAGTTTCTAACATTAGGCCTTCTTGACCAGGTATACACATTGGGAACATCTACAAACAACTACCTAAACACGGTTATGAACCTGGAAAACTCGGGAACATTGTCTCTCAACTACGTTATAGAGTTTAATGATACATTTCCCTGAAGTGTAAGGCTTTCCAAAGCTGGTTAATGTGTTTATTCCTCGATTTCAAGTGTATTCTGCCTTGTATTTCACACATTTACCATTCTAGGCTCCTTCAAGTTAACAACGTAGGATTCACACACTGTTAAATGTGCTCTAAACTCGAATTCTGTAATCCCTGGATCTAAGATACCTTTTCTACACCAACAACTCAGTTGGAGAAGTATTTTATACATGTTGTATGATAGTTCTCAAGTATTTATTGTCATTTTGCCAGAGTTACTGATGTTTTCTTGTAGTTTCTTACATTAGGCCTTCTTGACCAGGTATAAACATTGGGAACATCTACAAACAACTACCTAAACACGGTTATGAACCTGAAAAACTCGGGAACATTGTCTCTCAACTACGTTATAGAGTTTAATGACACATTTTCCTGAAGAGTAAGGCTTTCCAAAGCTGGTTAATGTGTTTATTCCTCTATTTCAAGTGTATTCTGCCTTGTATTTCACTCATTTACCATTCTAGGCTCCTTCAAGTTAACAACGTAGGATTCACACACTGTTAAATGTGGTCTAAACTCGAATTCTAGAATTCCTGGATCTAAGATACCTTTTCTACACCAACAACTCAGTTGGAGAAGTGTTTTATACATGTTCTATGCTAGTTCTCATGTATTTATTGTCATTTTGCCAGAGTTACTGATGTTTCCTTGTAGTTTCTAACATTAGGCCTTCTTGACCAGGTATAAACATTGGGAACATCTACAAACAACTACCTAAACACGGTTATGAACCTGGAAAACTCGGGAACATTGTCTCTCAACTACGTTCTAGAGTTTAATGATACATTTCCCTGAAGTGTAAGGCTTTCCAAAGCAGGTTAATGTGTTTATTCCTCTATTTCAAGTGTATTCTGCCTTGTATTTCACTCACTTACCATTCTAGGCTCCTTCAAGTTAACAACGTAGGATTCATACACTGTTTAATGTGCTCTAAACTCGAATTCTGCAATTCCTGGATCTAAGATACCTTTTCTACACGAACAATTCAGTTGGAGAAGTGTTTTATACATGTTCTATGCCAGTTCTCATGTATTTATTGTCATTTTGCCAGAGTTACTGATGTTTTCTTGTAGTTTCTAACATTAGGCCTTCTCGTTCAGGTATAAACATTGGGAACATGAACAAACAACTATCTAAACACTGTAATGAACCTGAAAAGCTTAGGAACATTGATTGTCTCTCAACTATGTTATGAAAGTGTTAGGCTCCCCAAGCTGGTTAATGTGTTTATTCTTCCATTTCAAGTGTATTCCGCTTTGTATTTCACACATTTACCATTCTAGGCTTCTTCAAGTTAACAACGTAGGATTCACACACTGTTAAACGTGCTCTAAACTCAAATTCTGTAATTCCTGGATCTAAGATACCTTTTCTACTCCAACAACTCAGTTGGAGAAGTGTTTTGTACATGTTCTATGCTAGTTCTCATGTATTTTTGTCATTTTGCCAGAGTTACTGATGTTTTCTTGTAGTTTCTAACATTAGGCCTTCTTGACCAGGTATAAACATTGGGAACATCTACAAACAACTACCTAAACACGGTTATGAACCTGGAAAACTCGGGAACATTGTCTCTCAACTACGTTATAGAGTTTAATGATACATTTCCCTGAAGTGTAAGGCTTCCCAAAGCTGGTTAATGTGTTTATTCCTCTATTACAAGTGTATTCTGCCTTGTATTTCACTCATTTACCATTCTAGGCTCCTTCAAGTTAACAACGTAGGATTCACACACTGTTAAATGTGCTCTAAACTCGAATTCAGGAATTCCTGCATCTAAGATACCTTTTCTACACCAACAACTCAGTTGGAGAAGTGTTTTATACATGTTCTATCCTAGTTCTCATGTATTTATTGTCATTTTGCCAGAGTTACTGATGTTTTCTTGTAGTTTCTAAGATTAGGCCTTCTTGTTCAGGTAAAAACATTGGGAACATGAACAAACAACTACCTAAACACGGTTATGAACCAGGAAAACTCGGGAACATTGTCTCTCAACTACGTTATAGAGTTTAATGATACATTTCCCTGAAGTGTAAGGCTTTCCAAAGCTGGTTAATGTGTTTATTCCTCTATTTCAAGGGTATTCTGCCTTGCATTTCACTCATTTACCCTTCTAGGCTCCTTCAAGTTAACAACGTAGGATTCATACACTGTTAAATGTGCTCTAAACTCGAATTCTGGAATTCCTGGATCTAAGATACCTTTTCTACACGAAAAACTCAGTTGGAGAAGTGTTTTATACATGTTCTATGCTAGTTCTCATGTATTTATTGTCATTTTGCCAGAGTTACTGATTTTTTCTTGCAGTTTCTAACATTAAGCCTTCTTGACCAGGTATAAACATTGGTAACATCTGCAAACAACTAACTAAACTCGGTTATGAACCTGGAAAGCTCGGGAACATTGTCTCTCAACTATGTTATAGAGTTTAATGTTACATTTCAGTGAAATGTAAGGCTTTCCAAAGCTTGTTAATGTGTTTATTCCTCTATTCAAGTGTATTCTGCCTTGTATTTCACTCATTTACCATTCTAGGCGCCTTCAAGTTAACAACGTAGGATTCACACACTGTTTAATGTGCTCTAAACTCGAATTCTGGAATTCCTGGATCTAAGATACCTTTTCTACACGAACAATTCAGTTGGAGATGTGTTTTATACATGTTCTATGCCAGTTCTAATGTATTTATTGTCATTTTGCCAGATTTACTGATGTTTTCTTGTAGTTTCTAACATTAGGCCTTCTTGTTCAGGTATAAACATTGGGAACATGAACAAACAACTATCTAAACACTGTAATGAACCTGAAAAGCTTAGGAACATTGATTGTCTCTCAACTATGTTATGGAAGTGTTAGGCTCCCCAAGCTGGTTAATGTGTTTATTCTTCCATTTCAAGTGTATTCTGCCTTGTATTTCACTCATTTACCATTCTAGGCACCTTCAAGTTAACAAGGTAGGATTCACACACTGTTTAATGTGCTCTAAACTCGAATTCTGGAATTCCTGGATCTAAGATAACTTTTCTACACAAACAACTCAGTTGGAGAAGTGTTTTATACATGTTCTATGCTATTTCTCATGTATTTATTGTCATTTTGCCAGAGTTACTGATGTTTTCTTGTAGTTTCTAACATTAGGCCTTCTTGTTCAGGTATAAACATTGGGAACATGAAAAACAACTATCTAAACACTGTAATGAACCTGAAAAGCTTAGGAACATTGATTGTCTCTCAACTATGTTATGGAAGTGTTAGGCTTTCCAAGCTGGCTAACGTGTTTATTCTTCCAGTTCCAGTGTATTCTGCTTTGTATTTCACACATTTACCATTCTAGGCTCTTTCAACTTGACAACGTAGGATTCACACACTGTTAAATGTGCTTCAAACTCGAATTCTGTAATTCCTGGATCTAAGATACCTTTTCTACATGAACAACTCAGTTGGAGAAGTGTTTTATACATGTTCTATGCTAGTTCTCATGTATTTATTGTCATTTTGCCAGAGTTACTGAAGTTTTCTTGCAGTTTCTAACATTAAGCCTTCTTCACCAGGTATAAACATTGGTAACATCTACAAACAACTAACTAAACTCTGTTATGAACCTGGAAAGCTCAGGAACATTGTCTCTCAACTACGTTATAGAGTTTAATGTTACATTTCAGTGAAGTGTAAGGCTTTCCAAAGCTGGTTAATGTGTTTATTCCTCTATTTCAAGGGTATTCTGCCTTGTATTTCACTCATTTACCCTTCTAGGCTCCTTCAAGTTAACAACGTAGGATTCATACACTGTTAAATGTGCTCTAAACTCGAATTCTGGAATTCCTGGATCTAAGATACCTTTTCTACACGAAAAACTCAGTTGGAGAAGTGTTTTATACATGTTCTATGCTAGTTCTCATGTATTTATTGTCATTTTGCCAGAGTTACTGATTTTTTCTTGCAGTTTCTAACATTAAGCCTTCTTGACCAGGTATAAACATTGGTAACATCTGCAAACAACTAACTAAACTCGGTTATGAACCTGGAAAGCTCGGGAACATTGTCTCTCAACTATGTTATAGAGTTTAATGTTACATTTCAGTGAAATGTAAGGCTTTCCAAAGCTTGTTAATGTGTTTATTCCTCTATTCAAGTGTATTCTGCCTTGTATTTCACTCATTTACCATTCTAGGCGCCTTCAAGTTAACAACGTAGGATTCACACACTGTTTAATGTGCTCTAAACTCGAATTCTGGAATTCCTGGATCTAAGATACCTTTTCTACACGAACAATTCAGTTGGAGAAGTGTTTTATACATGTTCTATGCCAGTTCTAATGTATTTATTGTCATTTTGCCAGATTTACTGATGTTTTCTTGTAGTTTCTAACATTAGGCCTTCTTGTTCAGGTATAAACATTGGGAACATGAACAAACAACTATCTAAACACTGTAATGAACCTGAAAAGCTTAGGAACATTGATTGTCTCTCAACTATGTTATGGAAGTGTTAGGCTCCCCAAGCTGGTTAATGTGTTTATTCTTCCATTTCAAGTGTATTCTGCTTTGTATTTCACACATTTACCATTCTAGGCTCTTTCAACTTGACAACGTAGGATTCACACACTGTTAAATGTGCTCTAAACTCGAATTCTGTAATTCCTGGATCTAAGATAACTTTTCTACACGAATAACTCAGTTGGAGAAGTGTTTTATACATGTTCTATGCTAGTTCTCATGTATTTATTGTCATTTTGCCAGAGTTACTGATGTTTTCTTGTAGTTTCTAACATTAGGCCTTCTTGACCAGGTATAAACATTGTGAACATCTACAAACAACTACCTAAACATGGTTATGAACCTGGAAAACTCGGGAACATTGTCTCTCAAGTATGTTATAGAGTTTAATGTTACATTTCAGTGAAGTGTAAGGCTTTCCAAAGCAGGTTAATGTGTTTATTCCTCTATTTCAAGTGTATTCTGCCTTGTATTTCACTCACTTACCATTCTAGGCTCCTTCAAGTTAACAACGTAGGATTCATACACTGTTTAATGTGCTCTAAACTCGAATTCTGGAATTCCTGGATCTAAGATACCTTTTCTACACGAACAATTCAGTTGGAGAAGTGTTTTATACATGTTCTATGCCAGTTCTCATGTATTTATTGTCATTTTGCCAGAGTTACTGATGTTTTCTTGTAGTTTCTAACATTAGGCCTTCTTGTTCAGGTATAAACATTGGGAACATGAACAAACAACTATCTAAACACTGTAATGAACCTGAAAAGCTTAGGAACATTGATTGTCTCTCAACTATGTTATGGAAGTGTTAGTCTTTCCAAGCTGGTTAATGTGTTTATTCTTCCATTTCAAGTGTATTCCGCTTTGTATTTCACACATTTACCATTCTAGGCTTCTTAAAGTTAACAACGTAGGATTCACACACTGTTAAATGTGCTCTAAACTCAAATTCTGTAATTCCTGGATCTAAGATACCTTTTCTACTCCAACAACTCAGTTGGAGAAGTGTTTTGTACATGTTCTATGCTAGTTCTCATGTATTTTTGTCATTTTGCCAGAGTTACTGATGTTTTCTTGTAGTTTCTAACATTAGGCCTTCTTGACCAGGTATAAACATTGGGAACATCTATAAACAACTACCTAAACACGGTTATGAACCTGGAAAACTCGGGAAAATTGTCTCTCAACTACGTTATAGAGTTTAATGATAGATTTCCCTGAAGTGTAAGGCTTCCCAAAGCTGGTTAATGTGTTTATTCCTCTATTACAAGTGTATTCTGCCTTGTATTTCACTCATTTACCATTCTAGGCTCCTTCAAGTTAACAACGTAGGATTCACACACTGTTAAATGTGCTCTAAACTCGAATTCAGGAATTCCTGGATCTAAGATACCTTTTCTACACCAACAACTCAGTTGGAGAAGTGTTTTATACATGTTCTATCCTAGTTCTCATGTATTTATTGTCATTTTGCCAGAGTTACTGATGTTTTCTTGTAGTTTCTAAGATTAGGCCTTCTTGTTCAGGTAAAAACATTGGGAACATGAACAAACAACTACCTAAACACGGTTATGAACCAGGAAAACTCGGGAACATTGTCTCTCAACTACGTTATAGAGTTTAATGATACATTTCCCTGAAGTGTAAGGCTTTCCAAAGCTGGTTAATGTGTTTATTCCTCTATTTCAAGGGTATTCTGCCTTGCATTTCACTCATTTACCCTTCTAGGCTCCTTCAAGTTAACAACGTAGGATTCATACACTGTTAAATGTGCTCTAAACTCAAATTCTGGAATTCCTGGATCTAAGATACCTTTTCTACACGAAAAACTCAGTTGGAGAAGTGTTTTATACATGTTCTATGCTAGTTCTCATGTATTTATTGTCATTTTGCCAGAGTTACTGATGTTTTTTTGTAGTTTCTAAGATTAGGCCTTCTTGTTCAGGTATAAACATTGGGAACATGAACAAACAACTATCTAAACACTGTAATGAACCTGAAAAGCTTAGGAACATTGATTGTCTCTCAACTATGTTATGGAAGTGTTAGGCTCCCCAAGCTGGTTAATGTGTTTATTCTTCCATTTCAAGTGTATTCTGCTTTGTATTTCACACATTTACCATTCTAGGCTCCTTCAACTTGACAACGTAGGATTCACACACTGTTAAATGTGCTCTAAACTCGAATTCTGTAATTCCTGGATCTAAGATAACTTTCTACACGAATAACTCAGTTGGAGAAGTGTTTTATACATGTTCTATGCTAGTTCTCATGTATTTATTGTCATTTTGCCAGAGTTACTGATGTTTTCTTGTAGTTTCTAACATTAGGCCTTCTTGACCAGGTATAAACATTGTGAACATCTACAAACAACTATCTAAACATGGTTATGAACCTGGAAAACTCGGGAACATTGTCTCTCAACTATGTTATAGAGTTTAATGTTACATTTCAGTGAAGTGTAAGGCTTTCCAAAGCTGGTTAATGTGTTTATTCCTCTATTTCAAGGGTATTCTGCCTTGTATTTCACTCATTTACCCTTCTAGGCTCCTTCAAGTTAACAACGTAGGATTCATACACTGTTAAATGTGCTCTAAACTCGAATTCTGGAATTCCTGGATCTAAGATACCTTTTCTACACGAAAAACTCAGTTGGAGAAGTGTTTTATACATGTTCTATGCTAGTTCTCATGTATTTATTGTCATTTTGCCAGAGTTACTGATTTTTTCTTGCAGTTTCTAACATTAAGCCTTCTTGACCAGGTATAAAACATTGGTAACATCTGCAAACAACTAACTAAACTCGGTTATGAACCTGGAAAGCTCGGGAACATTGTCTCTCAACTATGTTATAGAGTTTAATGTTACATTTCAGTGAAATGTAAGGCTTTCCAAAGCTTGTTAATGTGTTTATTCCTCTATTCAAGTGTATTCTGCCTTGTATTTCACTCATTTACCATTCTAGGCGCCTTCAAGTTAACAACGTAGGATTCACACACTGTTTAATGTGCTCTAAACTCGAATTCTGGAATTCCTGGATCTAAGATACCTTTTCTACACGAACAATTCAGTTGGAGAAGTGTTTTATACATGTTCTATGCCAGTTCTAATGTATTTATTGTCATTTTGCCAGATTTACTGATGTTTTCTTGTAGTTTCTAACATTAGGCCTTCTTGTTCAGGTATAAACATTGGGAACATGAACAAACAACTATCTAAACACTGTAATGAACCTGAAAAGCTTAGGAACATTGATTGTCTCTCAACTATGTTATGGAAGTGTTAGGCTCCCCAAGCTGGTTAATGTGTTTATTCTTCCATTTCAAGTGTATTCTGCTTTGTATTTCACACATTTACCATTCTAGGCTCTTTCAACTTGACAACGTAGGATTCACACACTGTTAAATGTGCTCTAAACTCGAATTCTGTAATTCCTGGATCTAAGATACCTTTTCTACTCCAACAACTCAGTTGGAGAAGTGTTTTATACATGTTCTATGCTAGTTCTCATGTATTTATTGTCATTTTGCCAGAGTTACTGATGTTTTCTTGTAGTTTCTAACATTAGGCCTTCTTGACCAGGTATAAACATTGTGAACATCTACAAACAACTACCTAAACATGGTTATGAACCTGGAAAACTCGGGAACATTGTCTCTCAAGTATGTTATAGAGTTTAATGTTACATTTCAGTGAAGTGTAAGGCTTTCCAAAGCAGGTTAATGTGTTTATTCCTCTATTTCAAGTGTATTCTGCCTTGTATTTCACTCACTTACCATTCTAGGCTCCTTCAAGTTAACAACGTAGGATTCATACACTGTTTAATGTGCTCTAAACTCGAATTCTGGAATTCCTGGATCTAAGATACCTTTTCTACACGAACAATTCAGTTGGAGAAGTGTTTTATACATGTTCTATGCCAGTTCTCATGTATTTATTGTCATTTTGCCAGAGTTACTGATGTTTTCTTGTAGTTTCTAACATTAGGCCTTCTTGTTCAGGTATAAACATTGGGAACATGAACAAACAACTATCTAAACACTGTAATGAACCTGAAAAGCTTAGGAACATTGATTGTCTCTCAACTATGTTATGGAAGTGTTAGTCTTTCCAAGCTGGTTAATGTGTTTATTCTTCCATTTCAAGTGTATTCCGCTTTGTATTTCACACATTTACCATTCTAGGCTTCTTAAAGTTAACAACGTAGGATTCACACACTGTTAAATGTGCTCTAAACTCAAATTCTGTAATTCCTGGATCTAAGATACCTTTTCTACTCCAACAACTCAGTTGGAGAAGTGTTTTGTACATGTTCTATGCTAGTTCTCATGTATTTTTGTCATTTTGCCAGAGTTACTGATGTTTTCTTGTAGTTTCTAACATTAGGCCTTCTTGACCAGGTATAAACATTGGGAACATCTATAAACAACTACCTAAACACGGTTATGAACCTGGAAAACTGGGGAAAATTGTCTCTCAACTACGTTATAGAGTTTAATGATAGATTTCCCTGAAGTGTAAGGCTTCCCAAAGCTGGTTAATGTGTTTATTCCTCTATTACAAGTGTATTCTGCCTTGTATTTCACTCATTTACCATTCTAGGCTCCTTCAAGTTTAACAACGTAGGATTCACACACTGTTAAATGTGCTCTAAACTCGAATTCAGGAATTCCTGGATCTAAGATACCTTTTCTACACCAACAACTCAGTTGGAGAAGTGTTTTATACATGTTCTATCCTAGTTCTCATGTATTTATTGTCATTTTGCCAGAGTTACTGATGTTTTCTTGTAGTTTCTAAGATTAGGCCTTCTTGTTCAGGTAAAAACATTGGGAACATGAACAAACAACTACCTAAACACGGTTATGAACCAGGAAAACTCGGGAACATTGTCTCTCAACTACGTTATAGAGTTTAATGATACATTTCCCTGAAGTGTAAGGCTTTCCAAAGCTGGTTAATGTGTTTTATTCCTCTATTTCAAGGGTATTCTGCCTTGCATTTCACTCATTTACCCTTCTAGGCTCCTTCAAGTTAACAACGTAGGATTCATACACTGTTAAATGTGCTCTAAACTCAAATTCTGGAATTCCTGGATCTAAGATACCTTTTCTACACGAAAAACTCAGTTGGAGAAGTGTTTTATACATGTTCTATGCTAGTTCTCATGTATTTATTGTCATTTTGCCAGAGTTACTGATGTTTTTTTGTAGTTTCTAAGATTAGGCCTTCTTGTTCAGGTATAAACATTGGGAACATGAACAAACAACTATCTAAACACTGTAATGAACCTGAAAAGCTTAGGAACATTGATTGTCTCTCAACTATGTTATGGAAGTGTTAGGCTCCCCAAGCTGGTTAATGTGTTTATTCTTCCATTTCAAGTGTATTCTGCTTTGTATTTCACACATTTACCATTCTAGGCTCCTTCAACTTGACAACGTAGGATTCACACACTGTTAAATGTGCTCTAAACTCGAATTCTGTAATTCCTGGATCTAAGATAACTTTCTACACGAATAACTCAGTTGGAGAAGTGTTTTATACATGTTCTATGCTAGTTCTCATGTATTTATTGTCATTTTGCCAGAGTTACTGATGTTTTCTTGTAGTTTCTAACATTAGGCCTTCTTGACCAGGTATAAACATTGTGAACATCTACAAACAACTATCTAAACATGGTTATGAACCTGGAAAACTCGGGAACATTGTCTCTCAACTATGTTATAGAGTTTAATGTTACATTTCAGTGAAGTGTAAGGCTTTCCAAAGCAGGTTAATGTGTTTATTCCTCTATTTCAAGTGTATTCTGCCTTGTATTTCACTCACTTACCATTCTAGGCTCCTTCAAGTTAACAACGTAGGATTCATACACTGTTTAATGTGCTCTAAACTCGAATTCTGGAATTCCTGGATCTAAGATACCTTTTCTACACGAACAATTCAGTTGGAGAAGTGTTTTATACATGTTCTATGCCAGTTCTCATGTATTTATTGTCATTTTGCCAGAGTTACTGATGTTTTCTTGTAGTTTCTAACATTAGGCCTTCTTGTTCAGGTATAAACATTGGGAACATGAACAAACAACTATCTAAACACTGTAATGAACCTGAAAAGCTTAGGAATATTGATTGTCTCTCAACTATGTTATGGAAGTGTTAGGCTTTCCAAGCTGGCTAATGTGTTTATTCTTCCAGTTCCAGTGTATTCTGCTTTGTATTTCACACATTTACCATTCTAGGCTCTTTCAACTTGACAACGTAGGATTCACACACTGTTAAATGTGCTTTAAACTCGAATTCTGTAATTCCTGTATCTAAGATACCTTTTCTACATGAACAACTCAGTTGGAGAAGTGTTTTATACATGTTCTATGCTAGTTCTCATGTATTTATTGTCATTTTGCCAGAGTTACTGAAGTTTTCTTGCAGTTTCTAACATTAAGCCTTCTTCACCAGGTATAAACATTGGTAACATCTACAAACAACTAACTAAACTCTGTTATGAACCTGGAAAGCTCGGGAACATTGTCTCTCAACTACGTTATAGAGTTTAATGTTACATTTCAGTGAAGTGTAAGGCTTTCCAAAGCTGGTTAATGTGTTTATTCCTCTATTTCAAGGGTATTCTGCCTTGTATTTCACTCATTTACCCTTCTAGGCTCCTTCAAGTTAACAACGTAGGATTCATACACTGTTAAATGTGCTCTAAACTCGAATTCTGGAATTCCTGGATCTAAGATACCTTTTTTACATGAACAACTCAAATGGAGAAGTGTTTTATACATGTTCTATGCTAGTTCTCATGTATTTATTGTCATTTTGCCAGAGTTACTGATGTTTTCTTGTAGTTTCTAACATTAGGCCTTCTTGACCAGGTATAAACATTGGTAACATCTACAAACAACTAACAAACTCGGTTATAAACCTGGAAAACTCGGGAACATTGTCTCTCAACCATGTTATAGAGTTTAATGATACATTTCAGTAAAGTGTAAGGCTTTCCAAAGCTGGTTAATGTGTTTATTCCTCTATTCAATTGTATTCTGACTCGTTTTTCACTCGTTTACCATTCTAGGCTCCTTCAAGTTAACAACGTAGGATTCACACACTGTTAAATGTGTTCTAAACTCGAATTCTGGAATTCCTGTATCTAAGATACCTTTTTTACATGAACAACTCAATTGGAGAAGTGTTTTATACATGTTCTATGCTAGTTCTCATGTATTTATTGTCATTTTGCCAGAGTTACTGATGTTTTCTTGTAGTTTCTAAGATTAGGCCTTCTTGTTCAGATAAAAACATTGGGAACATGAACAAACAACTATCTAAACACTGTAATGAACCTGAAAAGCTTAGGAACATTGATTGTCTCTCAACTATGTTATGGACGTGTTAGGCTTTCCAAGCTGGTTAATGTGTTTATTCTTCCATTTCAAGTGTATTTTGCTTTGTATTTTACACATTTACCATTCTAGGCTCTTTCAACTTAACAACGTAGGATTCACACACTGTTTAATGTGCTCTAAACTCGAATTCTTGTATTCCTGGATCTAAGATACCTTTTCTACACGAACTACTCAGTTGGAGAAGTGTTTTATACATGTTCTATGCTAGTTCTCATGTATTTATTGTCATTTTGCCAGAGTTACTGATGTTTTCTTGTAGTTTCTAACATTAGGCCTTCTTGACCAGGTATAAACATTGGTAACATCTACAAACAACTAACAAACTCGGTTATAAACCTGGAAAACTCGGGAACATTGTCTCTCAACCATGTTATAGAGTTTAATGATACATTTCAGTAAAGTGTAAGGCTTTCCAAAGCTGGTTAATGTGTTTATTCCTCTATTCAAGTGTATTCTGACTCGTTTTTCACTCGTTTACCATTCTAGGCTCCTTCAAGTTAACAACGTAGGATTCACACACTGTTAAATGTGCTCTAAACTCGAATTCTGGAATTCCTGGATCTAAGATACCTTTTCTACACCAACAACTCAGTTGGAGAAGTGTTTTATACATGTTCTATGCTAGTTCTCATGTATTTATTGTCATTTTGCCAGAGTTACTGATGTTTTCTTGTAGTTTCTAAAATTAGGCCTTCTTGTTCAGGTAAAAACATTGGGAACATGAGCAAACAACTATCTAAACACTGTAATGAACCTGAAAAGCTTATGAACATTGATTGTCTCTCAACTATGTTATGGAAGTGTTAGGCTCCCCAAGCTGGTTAATGTTTTTATTCCTCTATTTCAAGTGTATTCTGCCTTGTATTTCACTCATTTACCATTCTAGGCTCTTTCAAGTTAACAACGTAGGATTCACACACTGTTAAATGTGCTCTAAACTCGAATTCTGGAATTCCTGGATCTAAGATACCTTTTCTAAACCAACAACTCAGTTGGAGAAGTGTTTTATACATGTTCCATGCTAGTTCTCATGTATTTATTGTCATTTTGCCTGAGTTACTGATGTTTTCTTGTAGTTTTTAACATTAGGCCTTCTTGTTCAGGTATAAACATTGGGAACATCTACAAACAACTACCTAAACACGGTTATGAACCTGGAAAACTCAGGAACATTGTCTCTCAACTACTTTATAGAGTTTAATGATACATTTCCCTGAAGTGTGAGGCTTTTCCTCTATTTCAAGTGTATTCTGCCTTGTATTTCACTCATTTACCATTCTAGGCTCCTTCAAGTTAACAACGTAGGATTCACACACTGTTAAATGTGCTCTAAACTCGAATTCTGGAATTCCTGGATCTAAGATACCTTTTCTACACCAAAAACTCAGTTATAGAACTGTTTTATACATGTTCTATGCTAGTTCTCATGTATTTATTGTCATTTTGCCAGAGTTACTGATGTTTTCTTGTAGTTTCTAAGATTAGGCCTTCTTGTTCAGGTAAAAACATTGGGAACATGAACAAACAACTATCTAAACACTGTAATGAACCTGAAAAGCTTAGGAACATTGATTGTCTCTCAACTATGTTATGGAAGTGTTAGACTCCCCAAGCTGGTTAATGTGTTTATTCTTCCATTTCAAGTGTATTCTGCTTTGTATTTCACACATTTACCATTCTAGGCTCTTTCAACTTGACAACGTAGGATTCACACACTGTTTAATGTGCTCTAAACTCGAATTCTGTAATGCCTGTATCTAAGATACCTTTTCTACACGAACAACTCAGTTGGAGAAGTGTTTTATACATCTTCTATGCTAGTTCTCATGTATTTATTGTCATTTTGCCAGAGTTACTGATGTTTTCTTGTAGTTTCTAACATTAGGCCTTCTTGACCAGGTATAAACATTGGTAACATCTACAAACAACTAACTAAACTCGGTTATAAACCTGGAAAACTCGGGAACATTGTCTCTCAACTATGTTATAGAGTTTAATGATACATTTCAATAAAGTGTAAGGCTTTCTAAAGCTGGTTAATGTGTTTATTCCTCTATTCAAGTGTATTCTGCCTCGCTTTTCACTCATTTACCATTCTAGGCTCCTTCAAGTTAACAACGTAGGATTCACACACTGTTAAATGTGCTCTAAACTCGAATTCTGGAATTCCTGGATCTAAGATACCTTTTCTACAACAACAACTCAGTTGGAGAAGTGTTTTATACATGTTCTATGCTAGTTCTCATGTATTTATTGTCATTTTGCCAGAGTTACTGATGTTTTCTTGTTGTTTCTAACATTAGGCCTTCTTGTTCAGGTAGAAACATTGGGAACATCTACAAACAACTACCTAAACACGGTTATGAACCTGGAAAACTCGGGAACTTTGTCTCTCAACTACTTTATAGAGTTTAATGATACATTTCCCTGAAGTGTAAGGCTTTTCCTCTATTTCAAGTGTATTCTGCCTTGTATTTCACTCATTTACCATTCTAGGCTCCTTCAAGTTAACAACGTAGGATTCACACACTGTTAAATGTGCTCTAAACTCGAATTCTGGAATTCCTGGATCTAAGATACCTTTTCTACACCAAAAACTCAGTTGGAGAACTGTTTTATACATGTTCTATGCCAGTTCTCATGTGTTTATTGTCATTTTGCCAGAGTTACTGATGTTTTCTTGTAGTTTCTAAGATTAGGCCTTCTTGTTCATGTAACAACATTGGGAACATGAACAAACAACTATCTAAACACTGTAATGAACCTGAAAAGCTTAGGAACATTGATTGTCTCTCAACTATGTTATGGACGTGTTAGGCTTTCCAAGCTGGTTAATGTGTTTATTCTTCCATTTCAAGTGTATTTTGCTTTGTATTTTACACATTTACCATTCTAGGCTCTTTCAACTTAACAACTTAGGATTCACACACTGTTAAATGTGCTCTAAACTCGAATTCTGTAATTCCTCGATCTAAGATACCTTTTCTACACGAAGAACTCAGTTGGAGAAGTTTTTTATACATGTTCTATGCTAGTTCTCATGTATTTATTGTCATTTTGCCAGAGTTACTGATGTTTTCTTGTAGTTTCTAAGATTAGGCCTTCTTGTTCAGGTATAAACATTGGGAACATGAACAAACAACTATCTAAACACTGTAATGAACCTGAAAAGCTTAGGAACATTGATTGTCTCTCAACTATGTTATGGACATGTTAGGCTTTCCAAGCTGGCTAATGTGTTTATTCTTCCAGTTCCAGTGTATTCTGCTTTGTATTTCACACATTTACCATTCTAGGCTCCTTCAAGTTAACAACGTAGGATTCACACACTGTTTAATGTGCTCTAAACTCGAATTCTTGTATTCCTGGATCTAAGATACCTTTTCTACATGAACAACTCAGTTGGAGAAGTGTTTTATACATGTTCTCTGCTAGTTCTCATGTATTTATTGTCATTTTGCCAGAGTTACTGATGTTTTCTTGTAGTTTCTAACATTAGGCCTTCTTGACCAGGTATAAACATTGGTAACATCTACAAACAACTAACTAACCTCGGTTATAAACCTGGAAAACTCGGGAAAATTGTCTCTCAACTATGTTATAGAGTTTAATGATAGATTTCAGTAAAGTGTAAGGCTTTCCAAAGCTGGTTAATGTGTTTATTCCTCTATTCAAGTGTATTCTGCCTCGTTTTTCACTCAGTTACCATTCTAGGCTCCTTCAAGTTAACAAGTAGGATTCACACACTGTTTAATGTGCTCTAAACTCGAATTCTGGAATTCCTGGATCTAAGATAACTTTTCTACACGAACAACTCAGTTGGAGAAGTGTTTTATACATGTTCTATGCTATTTCTCATGTATTTATTGTCATTTTGCCAGAGTTACTGATGTTTTCTTGTGGTTTCTAACATTAGGCCTTCTTGTTCAGGTATAAACATTGGGAATGTGAACAAACAACTATCTAAACACTGTAATGAACGTGAAAAGCTTAGGAACATTGATTGTCTCTCAACTATGTTATGGAAGTGTTAGGCTTTCCAAGCTGGCTAATGTGTTTATTCTTCCAGTACCAGTGTATTCTGCTTTGTATTTCACACATTTACCATACTAGGCTCTTTCAACTTGACAACGTAGGATTCACACACTGTTAAATGTGCTCTAAACTCGAATTCTGTAATTCCTGGATCTAACATATCTTTTCTACACGAACAACTCAGTTGGAGAAGTGTTTTATACATGTTCTCTGCTAGTTCTCATGTATTTATTGTCATTTTGCCAGAGTTACTGATGTTTTCTTGCAGTTTCTAACATTAAGCCTTCTTGACCAGGTATAAACATTGTTAACATCTGCAAACAACTAACTAAATCGGTTATGAACCTGGAAAGCTCGGGAACATTGTCTCTCAACTACGTTATTGAGTTGAATGATACATTCCCCTGAAGTGTAAGGCTTTCCAAAGCTGGTTAATGTGTTTATTCCTCTATTTCAAGTGTATTCTGCCTTGTATTTCACTCATTTACCATTCTAGGCTCCTTCAAGTTAACAACGTAGGATTCACACAGTGTTAAATGTGCTCTAAACTCGAATTCTGGAATTCCTGTATCTAAGATACCTTTTCTACACCAACAACTCAGTTGGAGAAGTGTTTTATACATGTTCTATGCTAGTTCTCATGTATTTATTGTCATTTTGCCAGAGTTACTGATGTTTTCTTGTAGTTTCTAAGATTAGGCCTTCTTGACCAGGTATAAACATTGGGAACATCTACAAACAACTACCTAAACACGGTTATGAACCTGGAAAACTCGGGAACATTGTCTCTCAACTACGTTATAGAGTTTAATGATACAATTCCCTGAAGTGTAAGGCTTTCCAAAGCTGGTTAATGTGTTTATTCCTCTATTTCAAGTGTATTCTGCCTTGTATTTCACTCATTTACCATTCTAGGCTCCTTCAAGTTAACAACGTAGGATTCACACACTGTTAAATGTGCTCTAAACTCGAATTCTGGAATTCCTGGATCTAAGATACCTTTTCTACACCAACAACTCAGTTGGAGAAGTGTTTTATACATGTTCTATGCTAGTCCTAATGTATTTATTGTCATTTTGCCAGAGTTACTGATGTTTTCTTGTAGTTTCTAAGATTAGGCCTTCTTGTTCAGATAAAAACATTGGGAACATGAACAAACAACTATCTAAACACTATAATGAACCTGAAAAGCTTAGGAACATTGATTGTCTCTCAACTATGTTATGGAAGTGTTAGGATTTCCAAGCTGGTTAATGTGTTTATTCTTCCATTTCAAGTGTATTCTGCTTTGTATTTCACACATTTACCATACTAGGCTCTTTCAACTTGACAACGTAGGATTCACACACTGTTAAATGTGCTCTAAACTCGAATTCTGGAATTCCTGGATCTAAGATATCTTTTCTACACGAACAACTCAGTTGGAGAAGTGTGTTATACATGTTCTCTGCTAGTTCTCATGTATTTATTGTCATTTTGCCAGAGTTACTGATGTTTTCTTGCAGTTTCTAACATTAAGCCTTCTTGACCAGGTATAAACATTGTTAACATCTGCAAACAACTAACTAAACTCGGTTATGAACCTGGAAAGCTCGGGAACATTGTCTCTCAACTATGTTATAGAGTTTAATGTTACATTTCAGTGAAGTGTAAGGCTTTCCAAAGCTGGTGAATGTGTTTATTCCTCTATTCAAGTGTATTCTGCCTTGTATTTCACTCATTTACCATTCTAGGCTCCTTCAAGTTAACAAGTAGGATTCACACACTGTTTAATGTGCTCTAAACTCGAATTCTGGAATTCCTGGATCTAAGATAACTTTTCTACACGAACAACTCAGTTGGAGAAGTGTTTTATACATGTTCTATGCTATTTCTCATGTATTTATTGTCATTTTGCCAGAGTTACTGATGTTTTCTTGTGGTTTCTAACATTAGGCCTTCTTGTTCAGGTATAAACATTGGGAATGTGAACAAACAACTATCTAAACACTGTAATGAACGTGAAAAGCTTAGGAACATTGATTGTCTCTCAACTATGTTATGGAAGTGTTAGGCTTTCCAAGCTGGCTAATGTGTTTATTCTTCCAGTACCAGTGTATTCTGCTTTGTATTTCACACATTTACCATACTAGGCTCTTTCAACTTGACAACGTAGGATTCACACACTGTTAAATGTGCTCTAAACTCGAATTCTGTAATTCCTGGATCTAAGATATCTTTTCTACACGAACAACTCAGTTGGAGAAGTGTTTTATACATGTTCTCTGCTAGTTCTCATGTATTTATTGTCATTTTGCCAGAGTTACTGATGTTTTCTTGCAGTTTCTAACATTAAGCCTTCTTGACCAGGTATAAACATTGTTAACATCTGCAAACAACTAACTAAATCGGTTATGAACCTGGAAAGCTCGGGAACATTGTCTCTCAACTACGTTATTGAGTTGAATGATACATTCCCCTGAAGTGTAAGGCTTTCCAAAGCTGGTTAATGTGTTTATTCCTCTATTTCAAGTGTATTCTGCCTTGTATTTCACTCATTTACCATTCTAGGCTCCTTCAAGTTAACAACGTAGGATTCACACAGTGTTAAATGTGCTCTAAACTCGAATTCTGGAATTCCTGTATCTAAGATACCTTTTCTACACCAACAACTCAGTTGGAGAAGTGTTTTATACATGTTCTATGCTAGTTCTCATGTATTTATTGTCATTTTGCCAGAGTTACTGATGTTTTCTTGTAGTTTCTAAGATTAGGCCTTCTTGACCAGGTATAAACATTGGGAACATCTACAAACAACTACCTAAACACGGTTATGAACCTGGAAAACTCGGGAACATTGTCTCTCAACTACGTTATAGAGTTTAATGATACAATTCCCTGAAGTGTAAGGCTTTCCAAAGCTGGTTAA
Source organism: Pipistrellus nathusii (assembly GCA_963693515.1). Lineage (NCBI taxonomy): Eukaryota > Metazoa > Chordata > Mammalia > Chiroptera > Vespertilionidae > Pipistrellus > Pipistrellus nathusii. Next base: position 196,846 of record CAVNZX010000057.1, read on the forward strand.
TGTGTTTATTCCTCTATTTCAAGTGTATTCTGCCTTGTATTTCACTCATTTACCATTCTAGGCTCCTTCAAGTTAACAACGTAGGATTCACACACTGTTAAATGTGCTCTAAACTCGAATTCTGGAATTCCTGGATCTAAGATACCTTTTCTACACCAACAACTCAGTTGGAGAAGTGTTTTATACATGTTCTATGCTAGTCCTAATGTATTTATTGTCATTTTGCCAGAGTTACTGATGTTTTCTTGTAGTTTCTAAGATTAGGCCTTCTTGTTCAGATAAAAACATTGGGAACATGAACAAACAACTATCTAAACACTATAATGAACCTGAAAAGCTTAGGAACATTGATTGTCTCTCAACTATGTTATGGAAGTGTTAGGCTTTCCAAGCTGGTTAATGTGTTTATTCTTCCATTTCAAGTGTATTCTGCTTTGTATTTCACACATTTACCATACTAGGCTCTTTCAACTTGACAACGTAGGATTCACACACTGTTAAATGTGCTCTAAACTCGAATTCTGGAATTCCTGGATCTAAGATATCTTTTCTACACGAACAACTCAGTTGGAGAAGTGTGTTATACATGTTCTCTGCTAGTTCTCATGTATTTATTGTCATTTTGCCAGAGTTACTGATGTTTTCTTGCAGTTTCTAACATTAAGCCTTCTTGACCAGGTATAAACATTGTTAACATCTGCAAACAACTAACTAAACTCGGTTATGAACCTGGAAAGCTCGGGAACATTGTCGCTCAACTATGTTATAGAGTTTAATGTTACATTTCAGTGAAGTGTAAGGCTTTCCAAAGCTGGTGAATGTGTTTATTCCTCTATTCAAGTGTATTCTGCCTTGTATTTCACTCATTTACCATTCTAGGCTCCTTCAAGTTAACAAGTAGGGATTCACACACTGTTTAATGTGCTCTAAACTCGAATTCTGGAATTCCTGGATCTAAGATAACTTTTCTACACGAACAACTCAGTTGGAGAAGTGTTTTATACATGTTCTATGCTATTTCTCATGTATTTATTGTCATTTTGCCAGAGTTACTGATGTTTTCTTGTAGTTTCTAACATTAGGCCTTCTTGTTTAGGTATAAACATTGGGAACATGAACAAACAACTATCTAAACACTGTAATGAACCTGAAAATCTTAGGAACATTGATTGTCTCTCAACTATGTTATGGAAGTGTTAGGCTTTCCAAGCTGGCTAATGTGTTTATTCTTCCAGTTCCAGTGTATTCTGCTTTGTATTTCACACATTTACCATTCTAGGCTCCTTCAAGTTAACAACGTAGAATTCACACACTGTTTAATGTGCTCTAAACTCGAATTCTTGTATTTCTGGATCTAAGATACCTTTTCTACACGAACAACTCAGTTGGAGAAGTGTTTTATACATCTTCTATGCTAGTTCTCATGTATTTATTGTCATTTTGCCAGAGTTACTGATGTTTTCTTGTAGTTTCTAACATTAGGCCTTCTTGACCAGGTATAAACATTGGTAACATCTACAAACAACTAACTAAACTCGGTTATAAACCTGGAAAACTCGGGAACATTGTCTCTCAACTATTTCATAGAGTTTAATGATACATTTCAATAAAGTGTAAGGCTTTCCAAAGCTGGTTAATGTGTTTATTCCTCTATTCAAGTGTATTCTGCCTCGCTTTTCACTCATTTACCATTCTAGGCTCCTTCAAGTTAACAACGTAGGATTCACACACTGTTAAATGTGCTCTAAACTCGAATTCTGGAATTCCTGGATCTAAGATACCTTTTCTACAACAACAACTCAGTTGGAGAAGTGTTTTATACATGTTCTATGCTAGTTCTCATGTATTTATTGTCATTTTGCCAGAGTTACTGATGTTTTCTTGTAGTTTCTAAGATTAGGCCTTCTTGTTCAGATAAAAACATTGGGAACATGAACAAACAACTACCTAAACACTGTTATGAACCTGGAACGCTCGGGAACATTGTCTCTCTACTATGTTATAGAGTTTATTGATACATTTCACTGAAGTGTAAGACTTTCCAAAGCTGGTTAATGTGTTTATTCCTCTATTTCAAGTGTATTCTGCCTTGTATTTCACTCATTTACCATTCTAGGCTCCTTCAAGTTAACAACGTAGGATTCACACAGTGTTAAATGTGCTCTAAACTCGAATTCTGGAATTCCTGTATCTAAGATACCTTTTCTACACCAACAACTCAGTTGGAGAAGTGTTTTATACATGTTCTATGCTAGTTCTCATGTATTTATTGTCAGTTTGCCAGGGTTACTGATGTTTTCTTGTAGTTTCTAACATTAGGCCTTCTTGTTCAGGTATAAACATTGGGAACATGAACAAACAACTATCTAAACACTGTAATGAACGTGAAAAGCTTAGGAACATTGATTGTCTCTCAACTATGTTATGGAAGTGTTAGGCTTTCCAAGCTGGCTAATGTGTTTATTCTTCCAGTACCAGTGTATTCTGCTTTGTATTTCACACATTTACCATACTAGGCTCTTTCAACTTGACAACGTAGGATTCACACACTGTTAAATGTGCTCTAAACTCGAATTCCTTAATTCCTGGATCTAAGATATCTTTTCTACACGAACAACTCAGTTGGAGAAGTGTTTTATACATGTTCTCTGCTAGTTCTCATGTATTTATTGTCATTTTGCCAGAGTTACTGATGTTTTCTTGCAGTTTCTAACATTAAGCCTTCTTGACCAGGTATAAACATTGTTAACATCTGCAAACAACTAACTAAATCGGTTATGAACCTGGAAAGCTCGGGAACATTGTCTCTCAACTACGTTATTGAGTTGAATGATACATTCCCCTGAAGTGTAAGGCTTTCCAAAGCTGGTTAATGTGTTTATTCCTCTATTTCAAGTGTATTCTGCCTTGTATTTCACTCATTTACCATTCTAGGCTCCTTCAAGTTAACAACGTAGGATTCACACAGTGTTAAATGTGCTCTAAACTCGAATTCTGGAATTCCTGTATCTAAGATACCTTTTCTACACCAACAACTCAGTTGGAGAAGTGTTTTATACATGTTCTATGCTAGTTCTCATGTATTTATTGTCATTTTGCCAGAGTTACTGATGTTTTCTTGTAGTTTCTAAGATTAGGCCTTCTTGACCAGGTATAAACATTGGGAACATCTACAAACAACTACCTAAACACGGTTATGAACCTGGAAAACTCGGGAACATTGTCTCTCAACTACGTTATAGAGTTTAATGATACAATTCCCTGAAGTGTAAGGCTTTCCAAAGCTGGTTAATGTGTTTATTCCTCTATTTCAAGTGTATTCTGCCTTGTATTTCACTCATTTACCATTCTAGGCTCCTTCAAGTTAACAACGTAGGATTCACACACTGTTAAATGTGCTCTAAACTCGAATTCTGGAATTCCTGGATCTAAGATACCTTTTCTACACCAACAACTCAGTTGGAGAAGTGTTTTATACATGTTCTATGCTAGTTCTAATGTATTTATTGTCATTTTGCCAGAGTTACTGATGTTTTCTTGTAGTTTCTAAGATTAGGCCTTCTTGTTCAGATAAAAACATTGGGAACATGAACAAACAACTATCTAAACACTATAATGAACCTGAAAAGCTTAGGAACATTGATTGTCTCTCAACTATGTTATGGAAGTGTTAGGCTTTCCAAGCTGGTTAATGTGTTTATTCTTCCATTTCAAGTGTATTCTGCTTTGTATTTCACACATTTACCATACTAGGCCCTTTCAACTTGACAACGTAGGATTCACACACTGTTAAATGTGCTCTAAACTCGAATTCTGTAATTCCTCGATCTAAGATACCTTTTCTACACGAACAACTCAGTTGGAGAAGTGTTTTATACATGTTCTATGCTGGTTCTCATGTATTTATTGTCATTTTGCCAGAGTTACTGATGTTTTCTTGTAGTTTCTAAGATTAGGCCTTCTTGTTCAGGTAAAAACATTGGGAACATGAACAAACAACTATCTAAACACTGTTATGAACCTGGAACGCTCGGGAACATTGTCTCTCTACTATGTTATAGAGTTTATTGATACATTTCACTGAAGTGTAAGACTTTCCAAAGCTGGTTAATGTGTTTATTCCTCTATTTCAAGTGTATTCTGCCTTGTATTTCACTCATTTACCATTCTAGGCTCCTTCAAGTTATCAACGTAGGATTCATACACTGTTAAATGTGCTCTAAACTCGAATTCTGTATTTCCTAGATCTAAGATACCTTTTCTACACCAACAACTCAGTTGGAGAAGTGTTTTATACATGTTCTATGCTAGTTCTCATGTATTTATTTTCATTTTGCCAGAGTTACTGATGTTTTCTTGTAGTTTCTAAAATTAGGCCTTCTTGACCGGGTATAAACATTGGGAACATCTACAAACAACTACCTAAACACGGTTATGAACCTGGAAAACTCGGGAACATTGTCTCTCAACTACGTTATAGATTTTAATGATACATTACCCTGAAGTGTAAGGCTTTCCAAAGCTGGTTAATGTGTTTATTCCTCTATTTCAAGTGTATTCTGCCTTGTATTTCACTCATTTACCATTCTAGGCTCCTTCAAGTTAACAACGTAGGATTCACACACTGTTAAATGTGCTCTAAACTCGAATTCTGGAATTCCTGGATCTAAGATACCTTTTCTACACCAACAACTCAGTTGGAGAAGTGTTTAATACATGTTCTATGCTAGTTCTCATGTATTTATTGTCATTTTGCCAGAGTTACTGATGTTTTCTTGTAGTTTCTAAGATTAGGCTTTCTTGACCAGGTATAAACATTGGGAACATCTACAAACAACTACCTAAACACGGTTAAAAACCTGGAAAACTCGGGAACATTGTCTCTCAACTACGTTATAGAGTTTAATGATACATTTACCTGAAGTGTAAGGCTTTCCAAAGCTGGTTAATGTGTTTATTCCTCTATTTCCAGTGTATTCTGCCTTGTATTTCACTCATTTACCATTCTAGGCTCCTTCAAGTTAACAACGTAGGATTCACACACTGTTAAATGTGCTCTAAACTCGAATTCTGGAATTCCTGGATCTAAGATACCTTTTCTACACCAACAACTCAGTTGGAGAAGTGTTTGATACATGTTCTATGCTAGTTCTCATGTATTTATTGTCATTTTGCCAGAGTTACTGATGTTTTTTTGTAGTTTCTAAGATTAGGCCTTCTTGTTCAGGTAAAAACATTGGGAACATGAACAAACAACTATCTAAACACTGTAATGAAACTGAAAAGCTTAGGAACATTGATTGTCTCTCAACTATGTTATGGAAGTGTTAGGCTTTCCAAGCTGGTTAATGTGTTTATTCTTCCATTTCAAGTGTATTCTGCTTTGTATTTTACACATTTACCATTCTAGGCTCTTTCAACTTAACAACTTAGGATTCACACACTGTTAAATGTGCTCTAAACTCGAATTCTGGAATTCCTTGATCTAAGATACCTTTTCTACACGAAGAACTCAGTTGGAGAAGTGTTATATACATGTTCTATGCTAGTTCTCATGTATTTATTGTCATTTTGCCAGAGTTACTGATGTTTTCTTGTAGTTTCTAAGATTAGGCCTTCTTGTTCAGGTATAAACATTGGGAACATGAACAAACAACTATCTAAACACTGTAATGAACCTGAAAAGCTTAGGAACATTAATTGTCTCTCAACTATGTTATGGAACTGTTAGGCTTCCCAAGCTGGTTAATGTGTTTATTCTTCCATTTCAAGTGTATTCTGCTTTGTATTTCACACATTTACCATTCTAGGCTCCTTCAAGTTAACAACTTAGGATTCACACACTGTTAAACGTGCTCTAAACTCGAATTCTCTAATTCCTGGATCTAAGATACCTTTTCTACAACAACAACTCAGTTGGAGAAGTGTTTTATACATGTTCTATGCTAGTTCTCATGTATTTATTGTCATTTTGCCAGAGTTACTGATGTTTTCTTGTAGTTTCTAACATTAGGCCTTCTTGTTCAGGTAGAAACATTGGGAACATCTACAAACAACTACCTAAACACTGTTATGAACCTGGAACGCTCAGGAACATTGTCTCTCTACTATGTTATAGAGTTTATTGATACATTTCCCTGAAGTGTAAGACTTTCCAAAGCTGGTTAATGTGTTTATTCCTCTATTTCAAGTGTATTCTGCCTTGTATTTCACTCATTTACCATTCTAGGCTCCTTCAAGTTAACAACGTAGGATTCACACACTGTTAAATGTGCTCTAAACTCGAATTCTGGAATTCCTGGATCTAAGATACCTTTTCTACACCAACAACTCAGTTGGAGAAGTGTTTTATACATGTTCTATGCTAGTTCTCATGTATTTATTGTCATTTTGCCAGAGTTACTGATGTTTTCTTGTAGTTTCTAAGATTAGGCCTTCTTGACCAGGTATAAACATTGGGAACATCTAAAAACAACTACCTAAACACGGTTATGAACCTGGAAAACTCGGGAACATTGTCTCTCAACTACGTTATAGAGTTTAATGATACAATTCCCTGAAGTGTAAGGCTTTCCAAAGCTGGTTAATGTGTTTATTCCTCTATTTCCAGTGTATTCTGCCTTGTATTTCACTCATTTACCATTCTAGGCTCCTTCAAGTTATCAACGTATGATTCATACACTGTTAAATGTGCTCTAAACTCGAATTCTGTATTTCCTCGATCTAAGATACCTTTTCTACACCAACAACTCAGTTGGAGAAGTGTTTTATACATGTTCTATGCTAGTTCTCATGTATTTATTGTCATTTTGCCAGAGTTACTGATGTTTTCTTGTAGTTTCTAACATTAGGCCTTCTTGTTCAGATAAAAACATTGGGAACATGAACAAACAACTATCTAAACACTATAATGAACCTGAAAAGCTTAGGAACATTGATTGTCTCTCAACTATGTTATGGAAGTGTTAGGCTTTCCAAGCTGGTTAATGTGTTTATTCTTCCATTTCAAGTGTATTCTGCTTTGTATTTCACACATTTACCATACTAGGCTCTTTCAACTTGACAACGTAGGATTCACACACTGTTAAATGTGCTCTAAACTCGAATTCTGGAATTCCTGGATCTAAGATATCTTTTCTACACGAACAACTCAGTTGGAGAAGTGTGTTATACATGTTCTCTGCTAGTTCTCATGTATTTATTGTCATTTGGCCAGAGTTACTGATGTTTTCTTGCAGTTTCTAACATTAAGCCTTCTTGACCAGGTATAAACATTGTTAACATCTGCAAACAACTACCTAAACACTGTTATGAACCTGGAACGCTCGGGAACATTGTCTCTCTACTATGTTATAGAGTTTATTGATACATTTCACTGAAGTGTAAGACTTTCCAAAGCTGGTTAATGTGTTTATTCCTCTATTTCAAGTGTATTCTGCCTTGTATTTCACTCATTTACCATTCTAGGCTCCTTCAAGTTATCAACGTAGGATTCATACACTGTTAAATGTGCTCTAAACTCGAATTCTGTATTTCCTCGATCTAAGATACCTTTTCTACACCAACAACTCAGTTGGAGAAGTGTTTTATACATGTTCTATGCTAGTTCTCATGTATTTATTTTCATTTTGCCAGAGTTACTGATGTTTTCTTGTAGTTTCTAAAATTAGGCCTTCTTGACCAGGTATAAACATTGGGAACATCTACAAACAACTACCTAAACACGGTTATGAACCTGGAAAACTCGGGAACATTGTCTCTCAACTATGTTATAGATTTTAATGATACATTTCCCTGAAGTGTAAGGCTTTCCAAAGCTGGTTAATGTGTTTATTCCTCTATTTCAAGTGTATTCTGCCTTGTATTTCACTCATTTACCATTCTAGGCTCCTTCAAGTTAACAACGTAGGATTCACACACTGTTAAATGTGCTCTAAACTCGAATTCTGTAATTCCTGGATCTAAGATACCTTTTCTACACCAACAACTCAGTTGGAGAAGTGTTTTATACATGTTCTATGCTAGTTCTCATGAATTTATTGTCATTTTGCCAGAGTTACTGATGTTTTCTTGTAGTTTCTAATATTAGGCCTTCTTGACCAGGTATAAACATTGGGAACATCTACAAACAACTACCTAAACACGGTTAAAAACCTGGAAAACTCGGGAACATTGTCTCTCAACTACGTTATAGAGTTTAATGATACATTTCCCTGAAGTGTAAGGCTTTCCAAAGCTGGTTAATGTGTTTATTCCTCTATTTCCAGTGTATTCTGCCTTGTATTTCACTCATTTACCATTCTAGGCTCCTTCAAGTTAACAACGTAGGATTCACACACTGTTAAATGTGCTCTAAACTCGAATTCTGGAATTCCTGGATTTAAGATACCTTTTCTACACCAACAACTCAGTTGGAGAAGTGTTTTATACATGTTCTATGCTAGTTCTCATGTATTTATTGTCATTTTGCCAGAGTTACTGATGTTTTCTTGTAGTTTCTAACATTAGGCCTTCTTGTTCAGGTAAAAACATTGGGAACATGAACAAACAACAATCTAAACACTGTAATGAAACTGAAAAGCTTAGGAACATTGATTGTCTCTCAACTATGTTATGGAAGTGTTAGGCTTTCCAAGCTGGTTAATGTGTTTATTCTTCCATTTCAAGTGTATTCTGCTTTGTATTTTACACATTTACCATTCTAGGCTCTTTCAACTTAACAACTTAGGATTCACACACTGTTAAATGTGCTCTAAACTCGAATTCTGGAATTCCTTGATCTAAGATACCTTTTCTACACGAAGAACTCAGTTGGAGAAGTGTTATATACATGTTCTATGCTAGTTCTCATGTATTTATTGTCATTTTGCCAGAGTTACTGATGTTTTCTTGTAGTTTCTAAGATTAGGCCTTCTTGACCAGGTATAAACATTGGGAACATGAACAAACAACTATCTAAACACTGTAATGAACCTGAAAAGCTTAGGAACATTGATTGTCTCTCAACTATGTTATGGAAGTGTTAGGATTTCCAAGCTGGTTAATGTGTTTATTCTTCCATTTCAAGTGTATTCTGCTTTGTATTTCACACATTTACCATTCTAGGCTCCTTCAAGTTAACAACGTAGGATTCACACACTGTTAAAGGTGCTCTAAACTCGAATTCTGTAATTCCTGGATCTAAGATACCTTTTCTACACCAACAACTCTGTTGGAGAAGTGTTTTATACATGTTCTATGCTAGTTCTCATGTATTTATTGACATTTTGACAGAGTTACTGATGTTTTCTTGTAGTTTCTAACTTTAGGCCTTCTTGACCAGGTATAAACATTGGGAACATCTACAAACAACTACCTAAACACGGTTATAAATCTGGAAAACTCGGGAACATTGTCTCTCAACTACGTTATAGAGTTTTATGATACATTTCCCTGAAGTGTAAGGCTTTCCAAAGCTGGTTAATGTGTTTATTCCTCTATTTCAAGAGTATTCTGCCTTGTATTTCACTCATTTACCATTCTAGGCGCCTTCAAGTTAACAACGTAGGATTCATACACTATTTAATGTGCTCTAAACTCGAATTCTGTAATTCCTGGATCTAAGATACCTTTTCTACACCAACGACTCAGTTGGAGAAGTGTTTTATACATGTTCTATGCTAGTTCTCATGTATTTATTGTCATTTTGCCAGAGTTACTGATGTTTTCTTGTAGTTTCTAAGATTAGGCCTTCTTGTTCAGGTATAAACATTGGGAACATGAACAAACAACTATCTAAACACTGTAATGAACCTGAAAAGCTTAGGAACATCGATTGTCTCTCAACTATGTTATGGAAGTTTTAGGCTTTCCAAGCTGGTTAATGTGTTTATTCTTCCATTTCAAGTGTATTCTGCATTGTATTTCACACATTTACCATTCTAGGCTCCTTCAAGTTAACAACGTAGGATTCACACACTGTTAAAGGTGCTCTAAACTCGAATTCTGTAATTCCTGGATCTAAGATACCTTTTCTACACCAACAACTCAGTTGGAGAAGTGTTTTATACATGTTCTATGCTAGTTCTCATGTATTTATTGTCATTTTGCCAGAGTTACTGATGTTTTCTTGTAGTTTCTAACTTTAGGCCTTCTTGACCAGGTATAAACATTGGGAACATGAACAAACAACTATCTAAACACTGTAATGAACCTGAAAAGCTTAGGAACATTGATTGTCTCTCAACTATGTTATGGAAGTGTTAGGATTTCCAAGCTGGTTAATGTGTTTATTATTCCATTTCAAGTGTATTCTGCTTTGTATTTTACACATTTACCATTCTAGGCTCCTTCAAGTTAACAACGTAGGATTCACACACTGTTAAAGGTGCTCTAAACTCGAATTCTGGAATTCCTGGATCTAAGATACCTTTTCTACACCAACAACTCTGTTGGAGAAGTGTTTTATACATGTTCTATGCTAGTTCTCATGTATTTATTGTCATTTTGCCAGAGTTACTGATGTTTTCTTGTAGTTTCTAACATTAGGCCTTCTTGACAAGGTATAAACATTGGGAACATCTACAAACAACTACCTAAACACGGTTATGAACCTGGAAAACTCGGGAACATTTTCTCTCACCTACGTTATAGAGTTTAATGATATATTTCCCTGAAGTGTAAGGCTTTCCAAAGCTGGTTAATGTGTTTATTCCTCTATTTCAAGTGTATTCTGCCTTGTATTTCACTCCTTTACCATTCTAGGCGACTTCAAGTTAACAACGTAGGATTCATACACTGTTTAATGTGCTCTAAACTCGAATTCTGGAATTCCTGGATCTAAGATACCTTTTCTACACCAACAACTCAGTTGGAGAAGTGTTTTATACATGTTCTATGCTAGTTCTCATGTATTTATTGTCATTTTGCCAGAGTTTCTGATGTTTTCTTGTAGTTTCTAAGATTAGGCCTTCTTGTTCAGGTATAAACATTGGGAACATGAACAAACAACTATCTAAACACTGTAATGAACCTGAAAAGCTTAGGAACATTGATTGTCTCTCAACTATGTTATGGAAGTGTTAGGATTTCCAAGCTGGGTAATGTGTTTATTCTTCCATTTCAAGTGTATTCTGCTTTGTATTTTACACATTTACCATTCTAGGCTCCTTCAAGTTAACAACGTAGGATTCACACACTGTTAAAGGTGCTCTAAACTCGAATTCTGTAATTCCTGGATCTAAGATACCTTTTCTACACCAACGACTCAGTTGGAGAAGTGTTTTATACATGTTCTATGCTAGTTCTCATGTATTTATTGTTATTTTTCCAGAGTTACTGATATTTTCTTGTAGTTTCTAACATTAGGCCTTCTTGACAAGGTATAAACATTGGGAACATCTACAAACAACTACCTAAACACGGTTATGAACCTGGAAAACTCGGGAACATTGTCTCTCAACTACGTTATAGAGTTTAATGATACATTTCCCTGAAGTGTAAGGCTTTCCAAAGCTGGTTAATGTGTTTATTCCTCTATTTCAAGAGTATTCTGCCTTGTATTTCACTCATTTACCATTCTAGGCGCCTTCAAGTTAACAACATAGGATTCATACACTGTTTAATGTGCTCTAAACTCGAATTCTGGAATTCCTGGATCTAAGATACCTTTTCTACACCAACGACTCAGTTGGAGAAGTGTTTTATACATGTTCTATGCTAGTTCTCATGTATTTATTGTCATTTTGCCAGAGTTACTGATGTTTTCTTGTAGTTTCTAAGATTAGGCCTTCTTGACCAGGTATAAACATTGGGAACATGAACAAACAACTACCTAAACACGGTTATGAACCTGGAAAACTCGGGAACATTGTCTCTCAACTACGTTATAGAGTTTAATGATACATTTCCCTGAAGTGTAAGGCTTTCCAAAGCTGGTTAATGTGTTTATTCCTCTATTTCAAGAGTATTCTGCCTTGTATTTCACTCATTTACCATTCTAGGCGCCTTCAAGTTAACAACATAGGATTCATACACTGTTTAATGTGCTCTAAACTCGAATTCTGGAATTCCTGGATCTAAGATACCTTTTCTACACCAACGACTCAGTTGGAGAAGTGTTTTATACATGTTCTATGCTAGTTCTCATGTATTTATTGTCATTTTGCCAGAGTTACTGATGTTTTCTTGTAGTTTCTAAGATTAGGCCTTCTTGTTCAGGTATAAACATTGGGAACATGAACAAACAACTATCTAAACACTGTAATGAACCTGAAAAGCTTAGGAACATTGATTGTCTCTCAACTATGTTATGGAAGTGTTAGGATTTCCAAGCTGGTTAATGTGTTTATTCTTCCATTTCAAGTGTATTCTGCTTTGTATTTTACACATTTACCATTCTAGGCTCCTTCAAGTTAACAACGTAGGATTCACACACTGTTAAAGGTGCTCTAAACTCGAATTCTGGAATTCCTGGATCTAAGATACCTTTTCTACACCAACAACTCTGTTGGAGAAGTGTTTTATACATGTTCTATGCTAGTTCTCATGTATTTATTGTCATTTTGCCAGAGTTATTGATGTTTTCTTGTAGTTTCTAACTTTAGGCCTTCTTGACCAGGTATAAACATTGGGAACATCTACAAACAACTACCTAAACACGGTTATAAATCTGGAAAACTCGGGAACATTGTCTCTCAACTACGTTATAGAGTTTTATGATACATTTCCCTGAAGTGTAAGGCTTTCCAAAGCTGGTTAATGTGTTTATTCCTCTATTTCAAGAGTATTCTGCCTTGTATTTCACTCATTTACCATTCTAGGCGCCTTCAAGTTAACAACGTAGGATTCATACACTATTTAATGTGCTCTAAACTCGAATTCTGTAATTCCTGGATCTAAGATACCTTTTCTACACCAACGACTCAGTTGGAGAAGTGTTTTATACATGTTCTATGCTAGTTCTCATGTATTTATTGTCATTTTGCCAGAGTTACTGATGTTTTCTTGTAGTTTCTAAGATTAGGCCTTCTTGTTCAGGTATAAACATTGGGAACATGAACAAACAACTATCTAAACACTGTAATGAACCTGAAAAGCTTAGGAACATTGATTGTCTCTCAACTATGTTATGGAAGTGTTAGGCTTTCCAAGCTGGTTAATGTGTTTATTCTTCCATTTCAAGTGTATTCTGCATTGTATTTCACACATTTACCATTCTAGGCTCCTTCAAGTTAACAACGTAGGATTAAAACACTGTTAAATGTGCTCTAAACTGGAATTCTGTAATTCCTGGATCTAAGATACCTTTTCTACACCAAAAACTCAGTTGGAGAAGTGTTTTATACATGTTCTATGCTAGTTCTCATGTATTTATTGTCATTTTGCCAGAGTTACTCATGTTTTCTTGTAGTTTCTAAGATTAGGCCTTCTTGACCAGGTATAAACATTGGGAACATCTACAAACAACTACCTAAACACGGTTATGAACCAGAATAACTCGGGAACATTGTCTCTCAACTTCGTTATAGAGTTTAATGATACATTTCCGTGAAGTGTAAGGCTTTACAAAGCAGGTTAATGTGTTTATTCCTCTATTTCAAGTGTATTCTGCCTTGTATTTCACTCATTTACCATTCTAGGCGCCTTCAAGTTAACAACGTAGGATTCATACACTGTTTAATGTGCTCTAAACTCGAATTCTGGAATTCCTGGATCTAAGATACCTTTTCTACACGAACAACAGAGTTGGCGAAGTGTTTTATACATGTTCTATGTTAGTTCTCATGTATTTATTGTCATTTTGCCAGAGTAACTGATGTTTTCTTGTAGTTTCTAAGATTAGGCCTTCTTGTTCAGGTATAAACATTGGGAACATGAACAAAAAACTATCTAACACTGTAATGAACCTGAAAAGCTTAGGAACATTGATTGTCTCTCAACTATGTTATGGAAGTGTTAGGATTTCCAAGCTGGTTAATGTGTTTATTCTTCCATTTCAAGTGTATTCTGCTTTGTATTTTACACATTTACCATTCTAGGCTCCTTCAAGTTAACAACGTAGGATTCACACACTGTTAAAGGTGCTCTAAACTCGAATTCTGTAATTCCTGGATCTAAGATACCTTTTCTACACCAACGACTCAGTTGGAGAAGTGTTTTATACATGTTCTATGCTAGTTCTCATGTATTTATTGTCATTTTGCCAGAGTTACTGATGTTTTCTTGTAGTTTTTAACTTTAGGCCTTCTTGACCAGGTATAAACATTGGGAACTCTACAAACAACTACCTAAACACGGTTATAAATCTGGAAAACTCGGGAACATTGTCTCTCAACTACGTTATAGAGTTTAATGATACATTTCCCTGAAGTGTAAGGCTTTCCAAAGCTGGTTAATGTGTTTATTCCTCTATTTCAAGAGTATTCTGCCTTGTATTTCACTCATTTACCATTCTAGGCGACTTCAAGTTAACAACATAGGATTCATACACTGTTTAATGTGCTCTAAACTCGAATTCTGGAATTCCTGGATCTAAGATACCTTTTCTACACCAACGACTAGGTTGGAGAAGTGTTTTATACATGTTCTATGCTAGTTCTCATGTATTTATTGTCATTTTGCCAGAGTTACTGATGTTTTCTTGTAGTTTCTAACATTAGGCCTTCTTGACCAGGTATAAACATTGGGAACATCTACAACAACTACCGAAACACGGTTATGAACCTGAAAAACCCTGGAACATTGTCTCTCAACTACGTTATAGAGTTTAATGATACATTTCCGTGAAGTGTAAGGCTTTCCAAAGCAGGTTAATGTGTTTATTCCTCTATTTCAAGTGTATTCTGCCTTGTATTTCACACATTTACCATTCTAGGCGCCTTCAAGTTAACAACGTAGGATTCATACACTGTTTAATGTGCTCTAAACTCGAATTCTGGAATTCCTGGATATAAGATACCTTTTCTACACGAACAACTCAGTTGGCGAAGTGTTTTATACATGTTCTATGCTAGTTCTCATGTATTTATTGTCATTTTGCCAGAGTTACGGATGTTTTCTTGTAGTTTCTAAGATTAGGCCTTCTTGTTCAGGTATAAACATTGGGAACATGAACAAACAACTATCTAAACACTGTAATGAACCTGAAAAGCTTAGGAACATTGATTGTCTCTCAACTATGTTATGGAAGTGTTAGGATTTCCAAGCTGGTTAATGTGTTTATTCTTCCATTTCAAGTGTATTCTGCTTTGTATATTACACATTTACCATTCTAGGCTCCTTCAAGTTAACAACGTAGGATTCACACACTGTTAAAGGTGCTCTAAACTCGAATTCTGTAATTCCTGGATCTAAGATAACTTTTCTACACCAACGACTCAGTAGGAGAAGTGTTTTATACATGTTCTATGCTAGTTCTCATGTATTTATTGTTATTTTGCCAGAGTTATTGATGTTTTCTTGTAGTTTCTAACATTAGGCCTTCTTGACAAGGTATAAACATTGGGAACATCTACAAACAACTACCTAAACACGGATATGAACCTGGAAAACTCGGGAACATTGTCTCTCAACTACGTTATAGAGTTTAATGATACATTTCCCTGAAGTGTAAGGCTTTCCAAAGCTGGTTAATGTGTTTATTCCTCTATTTCAAGAGTATTCTGCCTTGTATTTCACTCATTTACCATTCTAGGCGCTTTCAAGTTAACAACATAGGATTCATACACTGTTTAATGTGCTCTAAACTCGAATTCTGGAATTCCTGGATCTAAGATACCTTTTCTACACCAACGACTCAGTTGGAGAAGTGTTTTATACATGTTCTATGCTAGTTCTCATGTATTTATTGTCATTTTGCCAGAGTTACTGATGCTTTCTTGTAGTTTCTAAGATTAGGCCTTCTTGTTCAGGTATAAACATTGGGAACATGAACAAACAACTATCTAAACACTGTAATGAACCTGAAAAGCTTAGGAACATTGATTGTCTCTCAACTATGTTATGGAAGTGTTCGGATTTCCAAGCTGGTTAATGTGTTTATTCTTCCATTTCAAGTGTATTCTGCTTTGTATTTTACACATTTACCATTCTAGGCTCCTTCAAGTTAACAACGTAGGATTCACACACTGTTAAAGGTGCTCTAAACTCGAATTCTGGAATTCCTGGATCTAAGATACCTTTTCTACACCAACAACTCTGTTGGAGAAGTGTTTTATACATGTTCTATGCTAGTTCTCATGTATTTATTGTCAGTTTGCCAGAGTTATTGATGTTTTCTTGTAGTTTCTAACTTTAGGCCTTCTTGACCAGGTATAAACATTGGGAACATCTACAAACAACTACCTAAACACGGTTATAAATCTGGAAAACTCGGGAACATTGTCTCTCAACTACGTTATAGAGTTTTATGATACATTTCCCTGTAGTGTAAGGCTTTCCAAAGCTGGTTAATGTGTTTATTCCTCTATTTCAAGAGTATTCTGCCTTGTATTTCACTCATTTACCATTCTAGGCGCCTTCAAGTTAACAACGTAGGATTCATACACTATTTAATGTGCTCTAAACTCGAATTCTGGAATTCCTGGATCTAAGATAACTTTTCTACACCAACGACTCAGTTGGAGAAGTGTTTTATACATGTTCTATGCTAGTTCTCATGTATTTATTTTCATTTTGCCAGAGTTACTGATGTTTTCTTGTAGTTTCTAAGATTAGGCCTTCTTGTTCAGGTATAAACATTGGGAACATGAACAAACAACTATCTAAACACTGTAATGAACCTGAAAAGCTTAGGAACATTGATTGTCTCTCAACTATGTTATGGAAGTGTTAGGATTTCCAAGCTGGTTAATGTGTTTATTCTTCCATTTCAAGTGTATTCTGCTTTGTATTTTACACATTTACCATTCTAGGCTCCTTCAAGTTAACAACGTAGGATTCACACACTGTTAAAGGTGCTCTAAACTCGAATTCTGTAATTCCTGGATCTAAGATACCTTTTCTACACCAACAACTCAGTTGGAGAAGTGTTTTATACATGTTCTATGCTAGTTCTCATGTATTTATTGTCATTTTGCCAGAGTTACTGATGTTTTCTTGTAGTTTCTAACATTAGGCCTTCTTGACCAGGTATAAACATTGGGAACATCTACAACAACTACCGAAACACGGTTATGAACCTGAAAAACCCGGGAACATTGTCTCTCAACTACGTTATAGAGTTTAATGATACATTTCCGTGAAGTGTAAGGCTTTCCAAAGCAGGTTAATGTGTTTATTCCTCTATTTCAAGTGTATTCTGCCTTGTATTTCACACATTTACCATTCTAGGCGCCTTCAAGTTAACAACGTAGGATTCATACACTGTTTAATGTGCTCTAAACTCGAATTCTGGAATTCCTGGATATAAGATACCTTTTCTACACGAACAACTCAGTTGGCGAAGTGTTTTATACATGTTCTATGCTAGTTCTCATGTATTTATTGTCATTTTGCCAGAGTTACGGATGTTTTCTTGTAGTTTCTAAGATTAGGCCTTCTTGTTCAGGTATAAACATTGGGAACATGAACAAACAACTATCTAAACACTGTAATGAACCTGAAAAGCTTAGGAACATTGATTGTCTCTCAACTATGTTATGGAAGTGTTAGGATTTCCAAGCTGGTTAATGTGTTTATTCTTCCATTTCAAGTGTATTCTGCTTTGTATATTACACATTTACCATTCTAGGCTCCTTCAAGTTAACAACGTAGGATTCACACACTGTTAAAGTTGCTCTAAACTCGAATTCTGTAATTCCTGGATCTAAGATACCTTTTCTACACCAACAACTCAGTTGGAGAAGTGTTTTATACATGTTCTATGCTAGTTCTCATGTATTTATTGTTATTTTGCCAGAGTTATTGATGTTTTCTTGTAGTTTCTAACATTAGGCCTTCTTGACAAGGTATAAACATTGGGAACATCTACAAACAACTACCTAAACACGGTTATGAACCTGGAAAACTCGGGAACATTGTCTCTCAACTACGTTATAGAGTTTAATGATACATTTCCCTGAAGTGTAAGGCTTTCCAAAGCTGGTTAATGTGTTTATTCCTCTATTTCAAGAGTATTCTGCCTTGTATTTCACTCATTTACCATTCTAGGCGCCTTCAAGTTAACAACGTAGGATTCATACACTGTTTAATGTGCTCTAAACTCGAGTTCTGGAATTCCTGGATATAAGATACCTTTTCTACACCAACGACTCAGTTGGAGAAGTGTTTTATACATGTTCTATGCTAGTTCTCATGTATTTATTGTCATTTTGCCAGAGTTACTGATGTTTTCTTGTAGTTTCTAAGATTAGGCCTTCTTGTTCAGGTATAAACATTGGGAACATGAACAAACAACTATCTAAACACTGTAATGAACCTGAAAAGCTTAGGAACATTGATTGTCTCTCAACTATGTTATGGAAGTGTTAGGCTTTCCAAGCTGGTTAATGTGTTTATTCTTTCATTTCAAGTGTATTCTGCATTGTTTTTCACACATTTACCATTCTAGGCTCCTTCAAGTTAACAACGTAGGATTCACACACTGTTAAAGGTGCTCTAAACTCGAATTCTGTAATTCCTGGATCTAAGATACCTTTTCTACACCAACAACTCAGTTGGAGAAGTGTTTTATACATGTTCTATGCTAGTTCTCATGTATTTATTGTCATTTTGCCAGAGTTACTGATGTTTTCTTGTAGTTTCTAACATTAGGCCTTCTTGACCAGGTATAAACATTGGGAACATCTACAGACAACTACCTAAACACGGATATGAACCTGGAAAACTCGGGAACATTGTCTCTCAACTACGTTATAGAGTTTAATGATACATTTCCCTGAAGTGTAAGGCTTTCCAAAGCTGGTTAATGTGTTTATTCCTCTATTTCAAGAGTATTCTGCCTTGTATTTCACTCATTTACCATTCTAGGCGCCTTCAAGTTAACAACATAGGATTCATACACTGTTTAATGTGCTCTAAACTCGAATTCTGGAATTCCTGGATCTAAGATACCTTTTCTACACCAACGACTCAGTTGGAGAAGTGTTTTATACATGTTCTATGCTAGTTCTCATGTATTTATTGTCATTTTGCCAGAGTTACTGATGCTTTCTTGTAGTTTCTAAGATTAGGCCTTCTTGTTCAGGTATAAACATTGGGAACATGAACAAACAACTATCTAAACACTGTAATGAACCTGAAAAGCTTAGGAACATTGATTGTCTCTCAACTATGTTATGGAAGTGTTCGGATTTCCAAGCTGGTTAATGTGTTTATTCTTCCATTTCAAGTGTATTCTGCTTTGTATTTTACACATTTACCATTCTAGGCTCCTTCAAGTTAACAACGTAGGATTCACACACTGTTAAAGGTGCTCTAAACTCGAATTCTGGAATTCCTGGATCTAAGATACCTTTTCTACACCAACAACTCTGTTGGAGAAGTGTTTTATACATGTTCTATGCTAGTTCTCATGTATTTATTGTCAGTTTGCCAGAGTTATTGATGTTTTCTTGTAGTTTCTAACTTTAGGCCTTCTTGACCAGGTATAAACATTGGGAACATCTACAAACAACTACCTAAACACGGTTATAAATCTGGAAAACTCGGGAACATTGTCTCTCAACTATGTTATAGAGTTTTATGATACATTTCCCTGAAGTGTAAGGCTTTCCAAAGCTGGTTAATGTGTTTATTCCTCTATTTCAAGAGTATTCTGCCTTGTATTTCACTCATTTACCATTCTAGGCGCCTTCAAGTTAACAACGTAGGATTCATACACTATTTAATGTGCTCTAAACTCGAATTCTGGAATTCCTGGATCTAAGATAACTTTTCTACACCAACGACTCAGTTGGAGAAGTGTTTTATACATGTTCTATGCTTGTTCTCATGTATTTATTTTCATTTTGCCAGAGTTACTGATGTTTTCTTGTAGTTTCTAAGATTAGGCCTTCTTGTTCAGGTATAAACATTGGGAACATGAACAAACAACTATCTAAACACTGTAATGAACCTGAAAAGCTTAGGAACATTGATTGTCTCTCAACTATGTTATGGAAGTGTTAGGATTTCCAAGCTGGTTAATGTGTTTATTCTTCCATTTCAAGTGTATTCTGCTTTGTATTTTACACATTTACCATTCTAGGCTCCTTCAAGTTAACAACGTAGGATTCACACACTGTTAAAGGTGCTCTAAACTCGAATTCTGTAATTCCTGGATCTAAGATACCTTTTCTACACCAACAACTCAGTTGGAGAAGTGTTTTATACATGTTCTATGCTAGTTCTCATGTATTTATTGTCATTTTGCCAGAGTTACTGATGTTTTCTTGTAGTTTCTAACATTAGGCCTTCTTGACCAGGTATAAACATTGGGAACATCTACAGACAACTACCTAAACACGGTTATGAACCTGAATAACTCGGGAACATTGTCTCTCAACTACGTTATAGAGTTTAATGATACATTTCCGTGAAGTGTAAGGCTTTCCAAAGCAGGTTAATGTGTTTATTCCTCTATTTCAATTGTATTCTGCCTTGTATTTCACTCATTTACCATTCTAGGCGCCTTCAAGTTAACAACGTAGGATTCATACACTGTTTAATGTGCTCTAAACTCGAATTCTGGAATTCCTGGATCTAAGATACCTTTTCTACACGAACAACTCAGTTGGCGAAGTGTTTTATACATGTTCTATGTTAGTTCTCATGTATTTATTGTCATTTTGCCAGAGTTACTGATGTTTTCTTGTAGTTTCTAAGATTAGGCCTTCTTGTTCAGGTATAAACATTGGGAACATGAACAAACAACTATCTAAACACTGTAATGAACCTGAAAAGCTTAGGAACATTGTTGTCTCTCAACTATGTTATGGAAGTGTTAGGATTTCCAAGCTGGTTAATGTGTTTATTCTTCCATTTCAAGTGTATTCTGCTTTGTATTTTACACATTTACCATTCTAGGCTCCTTCAAGTTAACAACGTAGGATTCACACACTGTTAAAGGTGCTCTAAACTCGAATTCTGTAATTCCTGGATCTAAGATACCTTTTCTACACCAACGACTCAGTTGGAGAAGTGTTTTATACATGTTCTATGCTAGTTCTCATGTATTTATTGTTATTTTGCCAGAGTTACTGATGTTTTCTTGTAGTTTCTAACATTAGGCCTTCTTGACAAGGTATAAACATTGGGAACATCTACAAACAACTACCTAAACACGGTTATGAACCTGGAAAACTCGGGAACATTGTCTCTCAACTACGTTATAAAGTTTAATGATACATTTCCCTGAAGTGTAAGGCTTTCCAAAGCTGGTTAATGTGTTTATTCCTCTATTTCAAGTGTATTCTGCCTTGTATTTCACTCATTTCCCATTCTAGGCGACTTCAAGTTAACAACGTAGGATTCATACACTGTTTAATGTGCTGTAAACTCGAATTCTGGAATTCCTGGATATAAGATACCTTTTCTACACGAACAACTCAGTTGGCAAAGTGTTTTATACATGTTCTATGCTAGTTCTCATGTATTTATTGTCATTTTGCCAGAGTTACTGATGTTTTCTTGTAGTTTCTAAGATTAGGCCTTCTTGTTCAGGTATAAACATTGGGAACATGAACAAACAACTATCTAAACACTGTAATGAACCTGAAAAGCTTAGGAACATTGATTGTCTCTCAACTATGTTATGGAAGTGTTAGGATTTCCAAGCTGGTTAATGTGTTTATTCTTCCATTTCAAGTGTATTCTGCTTTGTATTTTACACATTTACCATTCTAGGCTCCTTCAAGTTAACATCGTAGGATTCACACACTGTTAAAGGTGCTCTAAACTCGAATTCTGTAATTCCTGGATCTAAGATACCTTTTCTACACCAACAACTCAGTTGGAGAAGTGTTTTATACATGTTCTATGCTAGTTCTCATGTATTTATTGTCATTTTGCCAGAGTTACTGATGTTTTC
Organism: Pipistrellus nathusii; assembly: GCA_963693515.1. Classification (NCBI taxonomy): domain Eukaryota; kingdom Metazoa; phylum Chordata; class Mammalia; order Chiroptera; family Vespertilionidae; genus Pipistrellus; species Pipistrellus nathusii. Next base: position 218,834 of record CAVNZX010000057.1, read on the forward strand.
TTGTAGTTTCTAACTTTAGGCCTTCTTGACCAGGTATAAACATTGGGAACATCTACAAACAACTACCTAAACACGGTTATAAATCTGGAAAACTCGGGAACATTGTCTCTCAACTACGTTATAGAGTTTTATGATACATTTCCCTGAAGTGTAAGGCTTTCCAAAGCTGGTTAATGTGTTTATTCCTCTATTTCAAGAGTATTCTGCCTTGTATTTCACTCATTTACCATTCTAGGCGCCTTCAAGTTAACAACGTAGGATTCATACACTGTTTAATGTGCTCTAAACTCGAATTCTGGAATTCCTGGATCTAAGATACCTTTTCTACACCAACGACTCAGTTGGAGAAGTGTTTTATACATGTTCTATGCTAGTTCTCATGTATTTATTGTCATTTTGCCAGAGTTACTGATGTTTTCGTGTAGTTTCTAAGATTAGGCCTTCTTGTTCAGGTATAAACATTGGGAACATGAACAAACAACTATCTAAACACTGTAATGAACCTGAAAAGCTTAGGAACATTGATTGTCTCTCAACTATGTTATGGAAGTGTTAGGCTTTCCAAGCTGGTTAATTTGTTTATTCTTCCATTTCAAGTGTATTCTGCATTGTATTTCACACATTTACCATTCTAGGCTCCTTCAAGTTAACAACGTAGGATTCACACACTGTTGAATGTGCTCTAAACTGGAATTCTGTAATTCCTGGATCTAAGATACCTTTTCTACACCAACAACTCAGTTGGAGAAGTGTTTTATACATGTTCTATGCTAGTTCTCATGTATTTATTGTCATTTTGCCAGAGTTACTGATGTTTTCTTGTAGTTTCTAAGATTAGGCCTTCTTGACCAGGTATAAACATTGGGAACATCTACAAACAACTACCTAAACACGGTTATGAACCTGAATAACTCGGGAACATTGTCTCTCAACTACGTTATAGAGTTTAATGATACATTTCCCTGAAGTGTAAGGCTTTCCAAAGCTGGTTAATGTGTTTATTCCTCTATTTCAAGAGTATTCTGCCTTGTATTTCACTCATTTACCATTCTAGGCGCCTTCAAGTTAACAACATAGGATTCATACACTGTTTAATGTGCTCTAAACTCGAATTCTGGAATTCCTGGATCTAAGATACCTTTTCTACACCAACGACTCAGTTGGAGAAGTGTTTTATACATGTTCTATGCTAGTTCTCATGTATTTATTGTCATTTTGCCAGAGTTACTGATGTTTTCTTGTAGTTTCTAACATTAGGACTTCTTGACCAGGTATAAACATTGGGAACATCTACAAACAACTACCTAAACACGGTTATGAACCAGAATAACTCGGGAACATTGTCTCTCAACTACGTTATAGAGTTTAATGATACATTTCCGTGAAGTGTAAGGCTTTCCAAAGCAGGTTAATGTGTTTATTCCTCTATTTCAAGTGTATTCTGCCTTGTATTTCACTCATTTACCATTCTAGGCGCCTTCAAGTTAACAACGTAGGATTCATACACTGTTTAATGTGCTCTAAACTCGAATTCTGGAATTCCTGGATCTAAGATACCTTTTCTACACGAACAACTCAGTTGGCGAAGTGTTTTATACATGTTCTATGTTAGTTCTCATGTATTTATTGTCATTTTGCCAGAGTTACTGATGTTTTCTTGTAGTTTCTAAGATTAGGCCTTCTTGTTCAGGTATAAACATTGGGAACATGAACAAACAACTATCTAAACACTGTAATGAACCTGAAAAGCTTAGGAACATTGATTGTCTCTCAACTATGTTATGGAAGTGTTAGGATTTCCAAGCTGGTTAATGTGTTTATTCTTCCATTTCAAGTGTATTCTGCTTTGTATTTTACACATTTACCATTCTAGGCTCCTTCAAGTTAACAACGTAGGATTCACACACTGTTAAAGGTGCTCTAAACTCGAATTCTGTAATTCCTGGATCTAAGATAACTTTTCTACACCAACGACTCAGTAGGAGAAGTGTTTTATACATGTTCTATGCTAGTTCTCATGTATTTATTGTTATTTTGCCAGAGTTATTGATGTTTTCTTGTAGTTTCTAACATTAGGCCTTCTTGACAAGGTATAAACATTGGGAACATCTACAA